>JAAWXA010000008.1:7269121-7389638 GCA_038090715.1 Florisuga fusca
CTACAAGCCAAATTGGTAGAACTACATCAAGTTAATTGCTATGAAATGAAAGTTTGTACCTGTTCTCAAAGCCCTGACAATTTCCCAGTTTCAATTTGTGCAAATCATATTAAATTAAAAAATACATTATTGTAATTTTGAGCAATATTTTAAATTTTAGGTATTTAGATTTCCTTAGAAAACAATTACATCTCTGGAGTTAAATAACTTCAAAATCTTACAATGAAAATTGTTTCTTGAGTGATCTTCCTCCTACTCCAGTGTCATAGTATATGGAAATTACTGTTAATATTTTGAGGAAGAAATTCTATTCTTTTCTGCTCTAGACTAATGTTTTCTTTGTCTGTTTTACTTACAGAAGTCATTATGGACCTCTTTATGGAGGTGTTAATGGCTGTGAATCAGTGCTAATGCAGTTAATGAATCTAGCAAAACCATGAGAAATAGATCAACTAAAATTGCATTGTTTCTCCAAGAAGGAGAATATGGCACCTTCTCAGTGGCAGGGCTCATGAAGCCAAGGAAATACAAAAGCACTTGATGGTAGAAGGCCACAGTTATTGACTTCTTTTTGAAAACAAAACAAACAAAAAATAAACAGCAAGAAGCTGATTTTGGCATGGCTTTCTTAAGCCTAACTTGCCCAGATTACAGAATCAGCTGATGTAAATCAGAATCTTGAGTCCATAGAACAATATAAGCTGAGTATATATCCAACTTTTTTCTGTTTCATGTGTTCACAAGTGCTGAAAAATCCATTCTTACAAATTACTGAAGTACTCAGCAGCATATTTTTAATACACAGTTCTGAAGGGGGACACTTGGTTTCATCTGTTCAGACACTTATTTTCATCTGTTCAGAAACTTTGGATACATGTCACCGAAACTACCTCAACTACAGCAAATATTTTATCCTAGTATTTTTCTGCCTACATAACATGTCTTTTATATTGACCCTTGTAGCTTCCTCAAAATGATGTAAAGTGTTCTGTTCTTTCTATCCTAACTAGACATATGATGGTGCTCTCATGACAAATTAGTCTGGGGGGACTTAGCCAGGTGGGAGAGTGTTACCTAAAGAGTAGCTTGTTCTGGTAGGAGGTTGAACTTCTTCAGTACATAAATGCCATCTTCCTTCTGACCATAGGAAGTCAGATCAACAGGAGACTGAACTTCTGAAAATTGTTTCTGATGAATGATGGAGAAGAATAATAAGTACAAGGAATAGCAAGTTAATTTTGTTGCTTCTTCCATTATGTGCTCTGTTAGCCAATATTTTCTTGATTTTTCCCAAAATTTCCCAATACATTCGTCTTCAGGGAAAAGCTATTTGTTTTTAATAAGATTAATAATAAACTATTAAATTTCTTTCAATGCTTGTAACTTTTCAAGGTAGCCATAGAGAAATAGTTTCAAAAGAGTCTGAAACTACTTAGATCACATCAGGGGGTATAAGCAACTGAGTGGTAGCTTTTCTTCCTCTTATCCAGAGAGTTTCCATGACTGTCTTTCATCAGGGAAACAAAATGTAATTATTTCCTATTGAAAAACACTTTCCATTTTTACGGCATTTTGGTCTAGATTTGTTTTTATAATAAAAGGATAACTGTGAATGCTGCTCAATTCTGGTTTTCCGAGCTCCAAAATACAAACTATTGTTATGTGTTTTATATTACTATAGCTCTCAATACGTAAAGTGCTATAGAAACATGGGAGAGGTATAAGCACATAGTTCAGTTTAAATAGATTTCAAAATTTTTAATGTTTTTCTTTAAAAGTTTCTGAACTGCTGGGGTAGAAAGATTTAGGGCTTGCTTCAACGCTGATTAAAAGCTGGTGGGCAGTTTCTCATTGCTATTATGCTTGAGATGGAGGGAGAAAAGGAGGAAGGAAACTTTAATCAGCTTCATCTTTTTAATCTAGGAAGGGAACCAACTGTGAAGTTTCAGGTAATGATAAATGTCATAGCTATTGCCATTAAAGCTCAGTGATTAATTTGCAGGCTTTTGAAATTGATCCTAGTAATAACGTCAGAATATTGTTGGAAAAACTGTACTTTTACTATGTTTCTTATTAACAGAGGTGATGCCAAAAGCTCTTTATGAAGGAATTACTGATCATCCAAAAAAGAGGAACTTCCCTTCCTCTTCCTTTTAAAATTTAATTTCAAGCTTTGTAAAAAACAATGGTTTCAACCTTTCCAGTAGGGAAGGGACAAGGATCTTCCAATTTGTACAGAATAATGTGGCAGAGAAAGCAGTTTATTCTCACTGCACTTGGATTTCTTCTCTGGGTCTCAGACTTGTGGCAAATCCTGTTTTGAATTGGCCTATTCCCTTTCCTGTGCCTAGAATTGAAAGATTTGATGTTTATTATGAAGCTCATGTAACTATGGTATGAAAATTCACTGCAACTACATTAATGTTTGTTTCTTTTCTAGTATGCCTGGTGTGTGGCAGAATAGTGCATATGAATCAAACCTGATGCACCAGAACAGGATCATGAGTCTGTTTTATATGTTTTTTCTTTATGCCTCAATGAATTTCAAACCTGTTGCTCAGTCTTGTTAACTTGGATTTCTTGTGTTTTACATACGAACTCATAGAAATACCATAGCAGTCAGGTTGCTGCTTAAGTTTTAGGTATTTCTTGATCATATGGGCTACTCTTGCAAATTCTAGCACCTTGGCACATTTCCATTTGTTTCTGTGAGATTTCGACCAAGTTTTGGGGAAAACCTGAACATTTTATTTACTCTTTTTCTTCCCTATTTACACTTGATTAATTCAGACACAGTAACACAGCTGCTGACCAGAAACTTTCATGTTCTGCATATGGTCTGCTTCCTTAAAAGACAATGGGAATCTCATCATTCCCAGAAAAATATATTTTTTCTTATGAATTTCTTCTGAAATGTGAGTTGTTACAGTGGCTGGTACCTACCTTGAAAAGGCATTCTGGTATAATAGAGTATGGTATTTAGCTCAAAAAGACTATTTTGTCCACATGTATTTCATACTGTTATGGTAATATAAGTCCTGGAAGTTTCATGAAGTTTTAGTTCTAACCTTTTTTGTTGGTTTGTTTTGATTGCTCATCTGGTGACGAACCAGACCCCAAGCATGCACACTTATCAGTGCTTACTTAGAAAAAAGCAATTACTTTCTTTTTTTAATGATGAGACTAGAAACTCCACCTTAAAATCCTCTTTTTTACAACTACAGAGAGGCTCAGAAAAGTTCCTGTAATTTTTGTTGTTATGAAATGCAATAATGATATGAAAAAAAAAATTATATCACCAAGACAGTTACCTGGTTCTTAATGAAAGCTATGAATATAGAATGATTCCAAATCTGCAGAGTAAAACAAAATGAAGTGTTTTAAGTGTTTGGATAACACTGCACAAGTATAAAAATTTGAATGCTTCCAAGCATCCTTATCTTACTTTCTACCCAGGACCGATCTTATTAGCTCAACCTACTGTGTGTGGTTAAGGAAATAGTTCTCACCTCAACCCTGGTGCTTGAGGGAAAAACAGCTTTGGCTTTTTCCCCATAGGAAAATAAAAAGATTATTTTTCTGTCTATCTCTGATCTTGCAGCAAGAGGATCTCTAGGTTGTGTTTTGCTCACATTATGTGAAAAATCTTTGGGCATTTAATTCCAAGATTTGCTGCAATTCTAAGCACAGGATGTTACTGAAATACACGATGAGTTACAGACAGTAATTTACTTTCTTTTCTTTCTTTGATATTGGCTAAATAAGCTACTGCACATGGAATAGTTTGGTTTAGGAGGGACATTTAAAAGTCATCTAGTCCAACTCACCTGCAGCATGCCGTGACATCTTCCAGTAGATCAGGTTGCTCAGAGCCCCATCCAGCTCACCCTTGAATCTTTCCAGAGATGAGGTTTCTACCACCTCTCTGGACAACCTGTTCCAGTGTTTCATCACTGGTATTGTAAAAAAATTTCTCCCTTAAATCTAGTCTAAATAATCTATGAGGCTACTAGTTAAGTTCAGGTCCTCTTGTGACCTTGGAAAAAAATCTTAAATAAAAACAAACTCACAAACCCCCCAGAAATACTGAAGGTTTATTCCAGTAAGGGTTGCAGGAGTTTGTCTCTTAGATAGCTTTGTATGATATTTTATTCATTGATTCTTTCATTGATTTTTTTGTGTGTGTGTGAAAAAAACCACTGGTAACATAGAAAATTAGTTAAAGTTATTAATTCAGAAAAGAGACCATTTCAAAAGGATGCTGTCTTTCCTGCATCTCATAAATCAGTCTTTTAAGGGAAGAAGCTGCTTTGCACTACTTGAAAAAGCAGCTAGTAAGATCAACCAGGATGCTTTATAATGCCCCATAAAACCAAATAACTATTTTTCATTTCTTGCCATTCAATTTAATCCTGTTTTTTATTCTACTATATTCTTCAAGGGGTTTTAGTTGGGTGTGTGTTTTATTTAGTTGAAGTAAAAGGTCCATATAGCCATATAAAAAAAGAATATTTAAAAAAATCAAAAGAATTCCAACTTATTTTACAGAATTACTTTCATAACACTGCCCACATGTTGTATACCCTGCTTTTTTTTTTCCCATGAGAAATTGAAAAAAGTCATATACCCAGCATTTATTTACTTGTATATATTCTGATTTTGCCTACTTTAGGTTTCTCGTTCAGAATTCTTTCAGAATAAAGACTTTTTAATATATTTTTTTTTCTGATTATCAGAATATGGTGAACCAAGCTCTGTATGTTAGCAGTTACATTTCTAAAGTGATGAGTACTTACTATATGGAGCCATTCTGTGATATTGGAATATGCAATGATGATTTGATGGTTAGAAGTTTGTATGCTTTGATGTATCTCTGATATCCACTTACCAAGCACCAGATCCCCTCATTTAGAACTGTTACTATTTCACTGAGTGCTAGAATATCTGAAGTTTGCAAAGAATGTTATCATATGAAAGATCAAATAATGTAAAATTCAGTAACTTTTAAAGAAACAAGGCTTCTTAGCTTCTGACTAAAATGGGATACCAATTTATTATTATTTCTTGTATTTTTTAAAGGGGATATTTAAGATTGTATTTTTTAAAGGGGAGTTTTAAAGTATTTATGTTACAGACTTTTAAAATTCAAATCTCTGTATTCCACTTTTGCTAATCTAGATGCCTCAATATCTGCTCCCTAAGGAAATGCATCTGAAATATACTCAGCAATGTAGCTAACTGCAAAGGTCTTTGAAATTTAAAACATAAAGTCACTGTAGTGTGTAACCTTCTATTTGCAATGAATGCATATTTAAGTAACTTTTTGTAATTGTTCATGAAGCTTTTAGACAGATATCCCCTTAGGTACTTAGGAATTTCAATGCAGTGTATGTTGATACTGTTTATTCAGGTTACACATTAGCATTCTTTACACTTCACTACTTTTTTAGACATCTGAGTCTTTGTATAATTTGTTCTGTAAACTTATTTCACTTGCCTGTGAACTTATTTAACTTGCCTAAGTGTGGAAATTATTCTCTGTAATAGATTGTCACATCTCACTATGGACCAAAAGTAGAGGTTGTACAATGACAGTTTCCTGCAGTTTACCTCTTGCCACTGCAGGACATGGCAAGTTAATATTGAAATTCAGAGTCCAATGCCAGAAGTTTTCTAAGTTGATATGCCAATGGTGATGCCCAAAATTATTTTGCTGATGAACATTTCTTTGTTTCACTGATATGAAAAGTCCAGTGAATTCCTCAGTGCTTTTGCCTTGCACTAAGGTTTGAACACAGCCAGCTTGATCCTCTTACATTTAATAAGAAAATACTATATTGGTCAAGAGGGATTCCTCATCTTTGGAAAGGGTGGTGCTATCAAGTTCCTTGTCACCTTTCTACCTGTCCTTTAATCCACTTGGAGTTACTAGTTCTGGAATGATTTCTTCCTCTGTAGTTTGGGGTTTTTCTTAAGAGTAGTTTGGCTGGAAAAGAATACACAGCTAACAGGCTGTTTATTGAGGACTACACATCCCACACAGTAACCTACCAGAAAAAAGAAAATAACTTGCAAGTTGCCCTACAATCAGAAGTTATCTCTTTTACCTTTGAGCATTGTATTTTGAATAAAACTGAATATGACATCAGCTAGCATGATTATCATGAGGTAATTGGACCCAAGGGATCAGAAGCATTTGGTTGCAGGTTGTACCTGTATCAACCCTGAATGCAAATTATAATAATTACTTCTCAATAAAGCTCTGTATAGCTTCACTTTATTTTCCAAGTCGCCTGAGGTTAGCAAAATTCTTTTGGGTAGCTTCAGCAATTTCATTTCTTTTGAACCTTAAAGTTACTTCTATTAACATCAGTTTGATGAAGCAGTGAAATGAAGAAATGCAAATACACTTAAATTCCATTCTACAACTTTGGTGCTGTTTTGTAAAGAAAATATTTATGCCCAGTATTGTTTCATTATTTCTGATTTTTTTTTTTAAAGGAATTCTTCAGATGTCTTGGGTCTCATAGAAATGTTCAGTGGTTGCTATCTGTGAATGCACACTGCACTGGGATTTTGAAGCAAGCTGAAGAATTTTGATACATAAAAAGTAAGAAGCCAAAGAGGGCAGGATGAATCTATGAGGTAGCTTTAAAGATCTAAACCCTTTACTCTAAGCTATAAAAGTCTTGGATATTTTACTGTAGTAAACTATGCTTGTCATATCTATGTAGCTTCACCTGTTAATAATGCCACTTTCTGCACTAGAAACTCCTTCATCACTTAGATGGCAAATGTAAAGTAGACTGACAAGGGGAATCGAAAATTGTCTAGGGTCATGAAAAATGAAAAGGGTGATTTATAGTTTGCATTATGAACCAAGGAGTTCCAGCTCTGCTTACGTGGCCTGGCAGAAGAGAAGGTTTGTGTATGTTCTCTTTCACTTCCCTGCATCAGAACAACTTCGCAAATTAAGGAACAAATGTCCTTAACCTCTGCCAGTTTGAGCATCTGTATTCTACTCGTAATTTGTATGAATTGTGTATGCCCTCTGCATCTTCAGGGACTAATAATAAGGCAACCTCAAGACATCATTAAAAGAAGTAATGGATCTGTCTTTTGCCTTTCTGGTCCTTCCCTCACAGAACTGAAGTTATCCATTGGATAACTAAAGAACTGTAGCTCAGCCAAATTTCTGTATTTCTACAAATGTCACAATAAAATTTCCTGTGGCTTTATCAACATTGGTATTAAGTTGCAACTTCAAATAATTTCATTCCCATAATACTTTATTTACTCACCAGTGATGTAGTAATTCCAAACCATGCAGAACTACTAGGCGAAGGACATTTGTAGGATGTTTACTTGCCTTTACTTGCCACACTGAATTTTTTGTTTATATGCATATTAGTATACATATTAGACAATAAATGTTTCACAGTCTCACAGCAGTGCTACCAATGGATGGGTTTTCTTGCAGGTATGTGTTACCAGAGGGTTCATAAGATCATTAAAATTAGATATCTGAAGAACTCATCTCTCACTCCACGTGATTTTGCCTTCTCTCTTTCACTTATTTTCCATTAATAAGCAACCTTTTAACAGAATGACTAAATGACTCAAGGGAGTCAATTTAAACAGTCTATCTTTTAATGAATTGTATACTTTAATGTCCTGGTTTGGGCCAGGATAGAACTCATTTTCTGTCTTGTAATTTTGTGTTCAGCTAAGTCTCTTCCAAGTAGCTGCACTTGCTGAAATTAACAGCAAGTTTCTCAGTCAGTGTCTGCTTCTGGGACTGACAACACTCTATGTTTATAGTTACAGCTAGAGAGTGGTCTGCAGAACCAAGGCCAATGCGTGGTTCTGGGGAACATCTCATGCTTTGGAAAGAGAAAGGAAGTAAGGGGGTCACATCTGGAACCCTCCTTTAGGGACTAGTGGAGTGGACAGGTGACCAAACAGAGTATTCCATCCCATACGCATCATACTCGGTATAAATTTAAGGGATCATGAGGGTCAAACCTGCCTTCCTTCCTTCTTTGATATCCGTGGAGGATTCTATCCATTCATCTGCCTGTGGTCTCCCAGTCCCTGCCCTCCTGAATCCCTGTGTTCCTGCCTCCTGCTGCTGACCCCAGGAGTCCAGCCTGGACTTTCCCAGGGCTGCCCTGCAGCCTCGGTGGTGATGTGAGAGTTACTGGGGGAGGAATGTGATACTGTTTTTCTGTATATTTTTATATATTTTAGTAATTTTTTCCTTTTTATCATTACTGTTTCATTACAGCTATGTAGTTTAGTTTCCAACCCATAAGTCTCTCTCCCTTATTCTCTCTCCTCTCTTTATCAGGGTGGGGGATTAACAGAGAGCATCTGTCAGTTGTTAATTGCCAGCCCAGCATTAAGCTGTAACACTTCATAAACTGCACCTTAGAACTGACTTGTCCTTTACTCAGTGTATCCCAAGCTGATTTTATCAACATATGTGTCCTTTCTATGTTAGTCAACTGAAATATGTCACTTGCAAAGTAATTTGTAGTAGCCTCAAATAGTGGTAGGTGTCTGTCTGATTCTGGAGTATGGCAAATTCCATGCTAAGCATAACAAACTTCTGTTAGGGAAAGTTTCTACATGCTTTCCTTCTGCAGCAGGCCTTGGAAAGAGAGGAGTTCACTGAGTATTCCTAGTTTCATTAGATTTAAAGCTTTATTTGAGCTAATGGTACTCAGGGGGGGAGGAGGAAGTGGGAGGAACAACACCCCCCCTGTCTTTGATGTGTTTTCTCCTTCTGGTACTTAAGAATGTGTTAATCTTGTTAATCGACTTCACAGGCTGCTGTTCAGCTCTGTAGATGATGGCACTGTTCTACGGTAGCAGCTGTGAGTGAATGCACTTCTCTACCTTAACATTTTGTTAGAAATTAAACACTTGTCTGACTGCACTTCTTTGTGACTAAAGGAACAACTAAATCTAAAGTTTTTAAGCAGAACTGAAAAGTAAAAATTCTGCTCTAGTATAAGACCTGCAAATATGTAGGAATTTGAGATATATTTTCCCTTTTCTTCCTGAAAATATAGGCTGAATTTGATTTACCCTCTAATACTTAAAACTGCGTAAGAGTACAACTAAACAATGTTTGCTAGCACAGTAATGACCTAAGCTGCTCAGCCATTAATTATTTCCCTTGCAGAAATATGTAATGTCATTAGAACAAAATCAGACTGTCTTTAAACCTCCAGGAAATCAGACATCAGCCACACCACCCAAAACTAATAGCCTGTCATTACACTTCTGTTTACCAGAGAACAAAATTTTGTTCTTGCTGATTTGAAAAGGTTCCCTGGAGTAAATGCTTCTATAACATACATAAATCATAGCCTCCATCAAGTAACCTAATGATGCTTTGGGGGTGGCATCATTAGGCTTCCACATAATATTTGCCTGACAAAGGATTAAAACTGTCTTCTAATTATCAAGGAACTGAATAATAGGGACAAATAAATACTACTAAATGAGCCTCTTCATTATCTTTTCCTGAGAAACTAACAAACAGAACAAAAAATAACTTTATGGGGGCTGATTTTACTAAAATCACAGTACCAAAGAGTATGCTTTTGCTTTTAGCAGGAGAAGAACTGATTTTTCTTTTCCTTTTCATTTTTTCTTGCTGTTCTTATTATCTGTTCTCATAGATAGGGTGGATAAAATCCTCCTCCGTGGGGGTGGAGCACCGATTTTTTTTCTTCATGCTTCTTGAAAATCTCATCAAGACATCGATCAACACATTTTCATTTTGTGTACTGCATCTGCAGTATTGTTTCCTTGAAAAAACTTTTCTTGTCTTTTGTGTAGATGGATATGCAGTGTCTTTCCTTTGAAGAAATACAGCAAGGGATAGTAATTGTTTTTGTGTTTTCCTTTTATAAATCAAAGCACCAAATATTAAGTGCTTTTAAAACAAGAACCCCGAATCTATATAAAATGTATTAATGACATTTATTACATATATAGTAACAAAATCTTATGTGAGTGCTACTATGAGAGAACATAACCTATATTTTGGATGTCAAAAGAATATTATTTTTCAAGTTGTGTCACAGAAATATGGTTGCCAGTTTTGCCATTTCTTCTCTAGCAAGGCAGAACAAAAATTAACCCTTGATCCCTTTAAGCTGCCCTGTCACAATGGGGAGGAAATATTTCTGTGTAGGAAGGATGACTGTAACTTCTTCTGCCTCCTTTAAAACTGATTTCCTTAGCATGGATCTGCAATTTGAATCCACTGTCCTCTGAAAACCCTGACTGAAATACTCATCCTAAGAAAGCAAAACTGTGACAAAGCAAGTGTCAGGTGACTGTTTCTGTGGCACTGCTTTGTATAGAAAGACTGACTCCCCCACACAGAGGAGGCTTGGGCTAAAAGTTTGGGCTAATCCTATAGGTCTTATATATTAATTATTAATTTATAACAGTAATTTATTAGTTCTTCATTTATAGTCTTCCATGTTGAACCTGATTTTTCCAGTGCTGAAACATATTTCTGCTTAACCATAGTACCCTTCTTAATTTTTTTCCTGCTCTATTTAATGTCTTAAAATCCTTGCTAAACTCTCCTTTTAGGTTTTTCAGAAATTTAGCTTTCTTACTGTCTAAAGTAGATTTTGGAGGAAAGCTCTGCTAAAAGTGCATTAGGTAACTAATGCATAACTTGCATTATCATGAGAATCTTTCTGTCCTATCTATAAACCACGTAGTCCAGGCAGAAGACTCAATAATCACAAAAATAAGAGTAATTTTCTACAGTGTGCCTGACTGAGATGATTTGATTATGTTAGGAACTTGTACATACACACTCCTGGATTTCTGTGTGTATCTCAGCCCCAAGCAGTTTTTATGAAATCAGAATCATCCTAATAATCTGTTAGCCTAAAATGACAGCCATTCATGGTTTGTTACCCTCTACTCTGCCAGTTCTGAATCTTCAGTTACAAAATTAATGAAATTGCTGACATTTAAATGTCTTTTCCTTCATGTTCCCAATAATTACTTGTATATATTTTAATGTTTTCCTCACATTGTGCAATTAATGACACAAGCAATTTTTCTTTCTTCTAATACCTTTAGAGGAATCATGCACCTTAAGGCTGTTATTTTGGCTGCATCATTGTCCTCTATGGTACAGAAAGCTTTCTAATAGCATATCTTTGCAACATCTGAGACTAATATAGCTATTTAAAAGAATGCTTAAATTTGCCTAAGTTTTCCTTTGAATAGTGATTGCCATTGAAACTGCTCATTTATATCAACACAATGGCACATCTCTTCAAGCCTAGAGAGAAAATTTTAGATGGCTGTTGTGAGAAAGTAACTTGATAGATTTTAGACACCTCTATCTATTATTTAGACACCTCTATCTATTTAGACACACTCTAGTCTAGACAGCTGTTTATATGTATTTTGGAAACTTCAGATGTGAGTGACTAGAAAGCACATATCTGTGAGCCTTCTTGACTTACAAATGACCTTGTTATGTTTCTCTAGTTGTCTACGTCAAGTATCATGGTTGGGGTTTTTTTTATTGCATACCTTATTCTATTCCTCTTTGTTTTCATTGTTACTTGCCTACGTCTTCTGTCATGGATGAGTGGCCATGCTGCAGGAATTTTTGGTGTGGATAACAAGATGGTTAAGATATGCCCGAAGTTAGAATGAGGTTTAACTTGCTCTGGTATTTGTTTGTTCTTGCCTGATATAACAGATGCTGTTCTAGACTATAGAACAGTACTTGCTTATAGTGCTTCTGAAATATCACTGTTTTTATTTCTTTTAGAGATGGCAGAGATACTGTGTAAGAGGGGTTAAATAATTTACTTCATAGCATTTCTACTGATAATGGACCAGTGTGACTAGGCAGAAAGCCCAGTAGATCACATTCCTTTTGTTTCCATTCCAAGAGCAGTCTTTTTCTACAGCTAGTCCTTGATAATCACAACTCTTACAGATTCAAGATTTACAGATTCACCTTTCTGGTGAATGTTGTGCACCGAATTTTGCTCTGGTACTGCAAACAGAAGCTAGGATTTCTTACTTTATAATTTCCATTACACTTCCTTTGAAATCATACAGATCAAAATACTGCATATGCTTAGGCATTTTTTCTTTTAATTTCAAGTTCAAAGCTCACTAAACCTGTGTCAATTCTATTACAACTTGTAATAGAACTAATTGGTAAGCAGACTGTTGTACTGAGTAATGAGAACTGTCTGTTTTCCATCATAAATCAATAGCCAGCACCCACTCATTTCACATGGCCCATCAAAGAGCCCCCTTCATGATTGCCATGTTTTTCTCTGTGAATTTTAAGCAGTAAGCTGAAGACTTTAATTTCAAAATGTCTTGGTTAGTCTCTTGAGCCATTAAGCTTCCTTATACAATATAAATTTTGGTGTTATCATACATCCCGTTACTGGTGTTTGATACTTGTAATGAGATGATCCTTCCTTAGACTGTTAGCTGACAAGCTTCTAAAGCTGATCAGTCACCTTTGGTCCTACAGATGGGAACAGGAAATGTTAAAGAGGCTTACTGACTCAGACTTGGGCAGATAATCACAGCAAAATATCTTTTCTCCTACCTAATTCACATTCAGTTGGCTCATTCAATGAATTATGCTAACATTTCTAAAATACTTTGAAGCTAAAGTGCTCTGCAAGTCTCTTCATAAAGGTGTCAAACAGGCCATTTTATACTGAGGGCTGTTTCAAACCTTGTTATACTGGAGACAAGATTTCTGTGATTTTAGATCCCTTTGAAACTCTCGCTTCTCAAATTGCAGTTTTCTCAGCTTCATCTCTGCCCAGAGGCCATGAATCTGGGAGCTCTGAATTTTCAGAAGTTTCTGAAATTTTCAGTAAATGGTCATTCTGAGTTTCATGACAAAATATGACAGTTTTTCTATGATGTGGTTGACATACTGAGGACATGGTTGTTGGCTGGTGGTGCTGGGTTGACGGTTGGACTTGATGGTCTTAGAGGTCCTTTTCCACCTTATTGAATCCGTGATTCTACATTTTAGACTTGTGGTTGAAATCTGGGGTGTTAGAGGATGATTACTATTTCCATAGCTTTAGTAGTTCATAGTTTTCCAAATTCCTTCTACAGGAGATGCAGTCCTACTTGCAGCACAGGCCTCCCCAGGAATGTCTTTTCTTATTGCTAGGGTTATAAGTTGGGTTTAATACTTTTTTTGAAAGTTTCTGTATGAGACTGATGTGTATGAAACTGGATGGCTGGCAAGCCCAAAGAGTTGTGGTGAATGGAGTTAAACGCAGCTGAGGCTGGTGGCAAGTGGTGTTCCCCATGGTTGAGTGCTGATGCCAGTTTTGTTTAATATTTTTGTTAATGATCTGGATAATGGGATTGACTGCACCCTCAGTAAGTTTGCAGATGACAAAAAGTTGGGTGGGGGTGTTGATCTGCCTGAGGGTAGGGAAGGGAGGGATCTGAACTGGCTGGATTGATTGACAGGCCAACTGCGTGAGATTTGACAAGGCTTAATGGCCAGATCCTACACTTGGGTCAAAAAAACAAAAACAAAAACAAAAAAAACAACCCATGCAACACCTCAGGCTGGGGGAAGAGTGGCTGGAAAGCTGCCTGACAGAAAAGGACCTGGGGAATACGAGCCAGCGTGTGCCCAGGTGGCCAAGAAGGCCAACAGCATCCTGACTGTTACCAGTGGGGCCAGTGGGACTAAGGCAGTGATTGTCTCCCTGTACCAGTGCAGTACTGGTGAGGCTGCCCTGAGGGATCTTCACTACAAGGGCATCAAGGTGCTTAGAGCATGCCCAAGAGAAAGGCAATGAAGCTGGAGAAGGGTTTGGACCATGAGTCTTATGAGGAGAAGCTGAGGGAACTGGGGTTGTTTAGATTAGAGAAAAGGAGGTTGAGGGGAGAGCTTATTGCTGTCCTATGATCCTACAATAGTCTGAGTAAATATCACAGTGTGGCCAATGCATGGCTTTCACACACTGAGCAGGAAAACGATCATTCAAAGATTCCCTATTTAAAAAATATCAGTTAATTTAAGAATAAGCAGACCCATATAAAGCCTCTCAGCTGGAGCTATAGCATCTCCTAGTCTAGAGGTGTAATGCATCATTAGCATACTGCACTGTCTCAAGTTCTTCTGTATACTTCAAAGGGAAAATGGAGATGAAAAAGCACAAAGATGAAGCACAAATTTTTCCCATTCCTTAGTTTTTGAAAATACAAAAGCTGACAGTTGAAATCTAAACTGCAGGGTTGGTGTCTAGGGAAAAAAAAAAAAAAAGAAAAAAAAAAAGAGGTTTTGTTAGGAGGTTTTGTTTCTTCTGTCTTAAAGCAGCTTAGATGTTTAGGAAATCAATCTGGTACCAGTGGCAGCACAAAATGATTGAGTGGCAAGCTGTAAAGAGAAGATGTGAAGTTCTGTGTTGATATATGTACATTACTGATAAAGCTCAAAGAGCCATGTCACAAGTATTTTAACATAAACATAATGGATATTTTTAACATTAAATCCTCATTTTTTTTGTTTAAAAAATAAATTTCCTGACACTTGTATCATAAAGGCTATTTGAGTTTTGATCTAAACCTTTAAACCAAGATTGGCTCAGCTTCCTTTTACCTCTAACAGGTTTTAGAAATGTTTGCTATCTTGAATGAGCTAGTTGTGTCAGACATTTATGTAGACCTAACACACTCTGCAAACTTTTTATTCTGTAAAAAGTAGATGCAAATTAGGTATGACCAGGAGGCTGTAGCAAAACTAGAAGGCAGAAATCCTCACTTTTCCAGATTTAATCAAACAGGAATTTTAGACTTTGTTCTGATTCTGTACTTAGCACCATAGATTTTGGACAAGAAAATGTAAGCACATGTTCTAAAAACATCTGTTTGTTTACTCAGACCTTGGGTATTTAAATTTGTCCCTATATTGCTTAATTGTTGTGTGTGGCTTTGCAGCTTGCTTGGCTTCTGAGGACAATTTTTAGAAATAGCATTCAGTCACAGGGACAGCTAAAGTCAGTAGAGGTGATAAATGAAGAAGTCGTTGCTCATGTTCAAGGTCCTACAGGGACCTTGATTTCCTACAGGGGACTCTCCCTTGTTACCTTACTGTTGAGGTGTCTGCTTGGAGGAGCCTCATAGGAAGAACAAAAAAGCTTTCTTAAAACTGACTACACTCATTGCAGCCTGAGGAAACCATGATCCCCCTCTTAGCAGTAGAGGAGAGAGTCTGAGTATCCCCATAAAAGTGTTTACAGGCGAATTAATAGCCTGCAGAATTCAAAAGTAAGTGCATGATGCTGTAAATACTAATGGCAGTGCATATCACTTAACTCAGCCATTAGGCCTAATTAACTTGATGTAGACTATTTGATAATAATAAGTTAATGCTATATTCCTTGGAATTAGAACATGAAAACATTGCACTCCTGTTGATAAAATGACAGAATTATGTTCAGTTAGCTATTGGGATATACATTCATTAATAAATCTTGCTGTCTATGAAGTGCAAACTCAAGTGTGTCCTTAGAAATAAGTTACTCCATCAACAAAAGTTTCACCCCCTTTCTATTGCAAGGCTCCTGTTTTCTGGCAGTTTGGACCTTTGCATGTGTTGTTTCCTCTTTTTACACATTGACCAAATCCAGAAAGCACTTGATTTTTCTCCTGGTGTCCATTTAATTTCCATGCTCCTACAATTTTAAGAGTAAGCAAAAATGACATTTTTTTTTCCCCCCAAACTTGCAGAGATGTAGTTCCTATCAAGCATTTCAGAATAAAACTCTCCTAGAAAATATAATGCTCAGAACATAAATTCAGTTGTGTTAAATACAGTCACACATGAAGGACTGCGCTTTAAAATACATTTATCACAGAATTATTAGTGCTACAATCAATCTTCCTTTTCTTTCTCTCTGACCAGTTTCTTTCCTGATTTTTTTTTTTAATTTTTTTTTTCCCCCAGGAGCTGCTTTTGTTTTGTTTTGATGAAAATGAAATAAATCCAAAGACATACGACTAATTGTTTCATGATAGCATTGTCAGATGTGTTTAACCAGTATTTGCCAGGGATGTAGCCATTGTGAAATTCACACCGGATTTTGATGTTAAGCTGATTAAATATGATGACTTGAAGTGTTTATCTGACAGAAAGTGACTGTCAACCTGTCAAGCAACACTTAAAACTGTGTTTGGTCTCTACTTTGTAAATTCCTTCCCAGTATTGTCCAGTTTTGTTTATTTCTCTTCAGGTATTACTGTAGATTAAGTAATTATTGTACATAATGTACAGGGTCTGCTAGGTATTACTGTAAAACATCCATCAGAAATACATTTAGCAAAATGAGCTTAATAGTATCTTTTTTACTCAAAGATTTTTTGCTTTAATGTTTGGGGACAGACAAGCTGTCACTCCTTGTCCTGTTTTGATTTTCATTTCTTATAAGTATGCTATGTCTTAAAATCAGCAGCATCACAATCCATAACAGCAAGTTATAAATTATGTGGAATGCCATCATTCCCCTGTACAGAACATAAACTAATGTCCATGCTGGAACATGATCTGAGGCAAGGACAGTTGTTGCATGGTAAGGCATGATGATAATACTGATATTGATGATCATTGAACATTGGCTGCAAATTGCTGCAGTATTTGACACTAGCTCCCAGCTCCAGCCAAGTTTCCTCAGGCATGAAAACTGTTGACTAGTAAGTGGCAATCACCTGGGTAATCACCTGTTTGGTAGTAAAATCAGGGACCTAGTTAAAAAGTTGCTTAATTTTTTTCTGATAGTTGGTCACACATTTTACAAGTTGAATTGAATGCTAGGAGTGCTGTGTAAAAGTAAATTATTTGCTAGGATTAATTTCAAGAAGCTGATTCTGTTGTCATCTTAATCATTTTGCCTGAAATACTAGATCCAAGAACAACATGGTTGTGCATTTCCCCAGAAGTCTGTATAACTTAAATATAATATAAAAGCTTATTTTAAAATCATGTAATAATTACAGGACTAGTTTCATAAAGGGTAAATGAAACTTTACCAAACAAACTGAGGTTTAGGCTAAAATAATTTAAAAGAGGGGATATAGCACATATTGAACATGATTATGATGTCAACATGACTCTACTTACAGGAGAGATCTAATATTCTGTCATTCAATACCCCTGAATTTTCATTTGTTAGTACCTGGATTTCCAAGCTACCTTGCCTCCAATTCAGTAGTTTATGTAGGAGCCTGGGAAAGGGTCCTAGGAGTCAAGGAGCCTATAAAAGTCTGTTAAAAAGTAAATTCAGGTACGCTGATGGGGTGGGGTTTTGTTTTCAATTTGAAAAAAAAAAAAAAATTCAGGATATTGATTAGCTAAGGATGGCTTAATGCAGTAGCTGAGTGAGAGGTATTATATCACTTTGAATCTTTGAACATTCTGAATCCAAATTTCTAGAGACTGCAAAGATAACATGTAAGTATCCAAGTCTTGCAGACCTATCCCAGGCCAGATTTGTGTGCATCCTCACATATAAATAATTTGTAGACTGTAATTGTCCTGTTTCTTACATTTTCTGAATTTAAGTATATTCAAGCATAACTAAAGCACTTAAGATATAAACAGACTGCTTCTTTGAACAGTAACATTAAGTATCAATAAAAATCTATTGATTTTGGAAAGCATGTACTGATTTATTTGCATTAGATTTGTTATTTGTTCATATATTTATTTAGAAAGATACACGCTTTTCAGTGTCTTATACATAAGTTTCTCAACACACAAGAGTAATTAACTCAGTATTGCCTTTGAAAGATACCTGTTCACCTACATTTTTCAAGTTGAAATAAAATAGGGTGTCGTTATGCCATAATCCTTGCTCCTTGTGTGTGCCTTGTGTTACAGTTAGTTGAAACCAACTACTACTTTGTTTCAGCAATGGAAAAACACATTCAGTTTGTTCCACGTTCCCCTTCCTTCTCCATCTGTTCATGAAATACATCTCATTAAATTGCTTAACCATTGACAAAGCACCAGTTAAGTAGTAGCAAATAAGTAATTTAAGTTTTAGTTGTATGTTTTTTTCTTTGTAGAGTAGGGTGGAACCCAACTTTGCAAATTTCAGCTGTGATAATTTCTTCAATACTCATTTCTATCCACAATGAGTATAGACTAGAAAGGAGAGGTTATCAAAAATCTAGGTTTTGCTTGAGATGGGATATTGGGCATTCACCTAATATTACCAAAGTTTGACTGAATATAGAATCTGGAGGAACTAAGAGTTTGGAGGAAGATGATGTATAAATTGAGAAGGATGATGCATCCTGTAGGATTCTTTGTGTGATACACTTGAAGACATAATTACTCTTGCAGACAGTCCCCCTGAAATAAATAATGAAATAGAAGCTATTACATCAATAGGATCTTTGCCACTGCAAACATTCTTCCAACAAGAAAAAACGTGTTGTGTAAAAATGAGCTTTCTTTTTGTATCACGTGCACAAATGTTTAGATAAAAAGAAACCAGAGATGACTGCATTGCAGTTGTGATGGAAAGGAAGGGAAGGAAGGAAGGGAAGGAAGGAAGAAAGGAAGGACGTAAGGAAAGAAAGGAAGGAAGGAAGTCGATTGTCACATCCTCGGGAAAGGGTGTGTATGTGTGTCCACGTACACCCAGTTCTTATCCTTCAAGCTGCCACTCCTAGCTCTGCTCCAGTCGCCTTTATTCACTTGAAAATTGTATTTCGAGGCAAAGGAAATCCCAGTCAGTGGAATCTCATAAGGGCAAAGAGAAAACACAAACCAGAGCTTAAATACCTTACCCCACCCCTCCCTTCTTCCCGAGCCCACAGTACTTTGTTCCCACTCTCTCTACCTCCTCCCCCTCAGGGCACAGGGGACGGGCAGGGGGGGTTCAGGGTCAGTTCCCCACACGGTGTTTCTGCTGCTCCTTCCTCCTCAGGGGGAGGACTCCTCACATTCTTCCCCTGCTCCAACGCGGGGTCCCTCTGATGGCAGAGAGTCCTTCAGGAACCCCTCCGACATGAGTCCCTCCCGTGAGGTGCAGTCCCTCAGGAACTGCTCCAGCCCGGGCTGCCCACAGAGTCACGGCTGCTGCGGGAACAGTCACCTCCTCTGACACGGGGTCCTACACGGCTGCAGATCGATATCTACCCCCCGTGCTCCTCCATGGCTGCAGGGAACAGCCAGCTGTCTCACCATGGGGTGTAGGGGAACCTCTGCTCAGGCACCTTCTCTCCTTCCTTCCTCACCGACCTTGGTATCTCAGCTCCGGCACTGTTCTCACCTCTGACTCTTCTCCTCCTCTTTCGTCTGACCTGAACCTTATCACAGCTCGTTTCCCCTTCTTGACTATGTTAATCACAGAGGCTCATCCATCCTCCCTGATGGCCACAACGTTAGCCAGAGGTGGGGATGGACATTTTGGAGCTGAGGGAGCTTTCTCACAGGAGCCAGGCCTGTGGCCCTTCCCCCACCATGGGAAACGGCACCACACCGACCCCCAACATACGGAATCAAATCCACTTTAATACATCAAAATATCATCAAAATACCTTCTGACAGCTTCCTATTGATTTCCTTAGCTGCAACTAGAGGTAGCCTTGTTGGGCTGCCACATTCCTGTTACCATTGTGCTCACAGATGTTTTCCTTGAAGCAGGAACAGCACATTATTTCCCTAAGATCAAGAGAGTTATGTGGATTCCCAGTTTTTCATGCAAACTGGAGAGTCTTAGCCTCTGACTGTATGATTTTTGGAGTATGACTACTTTATTACCAGAAAGTTATATTCAAATGAAGTTAAAAATCAAGAAAAAAAAGAAAGAAAAAAGGAATAATAATTTTTAAAAGAAGGCTTTCCAACACAGTAATGAACATTAATGTTCCATTTAAGTTTATGACCCATTGACTGACCTATAAAAGAAAGCAGCAGAGCCAGAGCTGTGTAATTTTGGGATCCAGTCTATTAGTCTTCATTTCTGAGTGGGTGAGTTGTTTGTCACAGAAAAAAAAAAAAGAAATTGTCACAGGTAAAATTATTTCAGTGATATCCTGGTTTTCCTTCAGGAAGTTTGCATGCCGTCAGTTACCAAGAGCTGTTCACAACAGTGATCTCCTTCACTGAGTTTATGTTTTCAATTATACTTGCAGCAGTTGGTTTTAACTGATACTGTATTTGAGCAGACAGCTGTCCATTCAAGTGATTGAAAATCCCAGGATTCACACTTCTTTATGAATGTCACCCTGTGTCCTCACATGTCATGATCCTGTGCCACAAAGTTCTACTAAATCCATAGGATCATGTAGGACATGGATGAGGTTTGTTTGCTAAATAAGGAGTATTGCAATTAAAGGGGAATCTTTGTTATTCAGCTTTGAGTTTAAAACTTGCAAAATGGACTCTTTAGGATGGCAGATAGTTCTATATAATTTTTTTAAGTAAAAATTAAGTAAAAAAATCCCATTACTCTTCAACAAAGCAGTAAAAATACATGTTTTTTCTGTACAACTAAGCATTTGTGAGAGACAAGCAGAGTAAAAGTATCTTTTTGATGGAATCTGCCTCTAGTAGTCAGCAATTAAAAATGCTGCATCATTCAGGTATAACCTTTCCACATCATGCCTGGATATGCCCTCTAATTTTAAAACACATTAGTCGTTATTTGTAGTAGGTCAGAGGATAATGTTAAACTCTAAATCAGTTTCTTCTCACATCTTTCTAAACCTTTAATGCCTTCTTTTAGACAGAAACACAATTATAAAAAGGATTTTGTCAGCCAGTGCCAGAATTTGTAGCAACAGGATGGACAATATCTTTACACACTTTTTGCTTATAATCATTAAAGAAATGTCTGTTATTGTTATTTTTCCAGTCCAAATGCATTACAGTCCCCCAGGTGAAAGTGAAAGAGTTATGTTGTGACCTCGTTAGAACCACGTGCCATAGCTGCCATGAATTACAGGTTCTCTATCACCAGCTTCTTAGTGACAGTGTTTTACTAGCAGCTTTCATCTGTGGATCTTTAATAGGTTTAATTATTCAGTAATAGTGGTATACTACATTAATCAGTGAAGACTTATTATGTACCTTTGTGAAAGAACCAAAACATTTTTAATCTTAGAAAGAAGTGTCACAGAGACTTTTAGATTTACTCATAAAGCATGTGTGGCAAACTCAGATACGGGCCCTTCAGATGACTCACCTGATTTTCATGTATGTTGCATACCTGAAATCTAAATTGACTGTCTGATTTAATATAAGTTAGGGAAGGCTGTTCTAAATTGTTTGCTCACAGCTGCTCGAGGGCCCAGATGATTTAACTCTGTTCCCTGCTTTAATGGAACAGCATGTTTCACTCTTGTGTGAAAAATAATTTTTTCATTACTGTTAAGATGTTTCTGCCATATTGTATCTGATTCTAGCAGAAAAACTCAATAGTAATTCATATTCACATTCACAGAAGAGAATCCAGCAATCTTTAGAAGGAAAAGATCCAGTCTCCCATGTTTCACTGGTGAAACTGAATAAAAATAGGGGATAAATATATTGAAGATTAAAAATAAAAAAAAAGAGGAAATACGGCTTTCCAACACCAGAAAAGACATTGCTAAAAATGAATGGGCCAGATGGGAGGAAAGAATTTTTTTTTACTGTCTCTCAGTTAAAATATAGCTGAATTTGTCTGAAGTTGTTCCAGTAAAATCTGTTTTAGAATAAAATCACTGCCACTGAAGCTAGTGAAAAGAATTCTAGAGCTTTCTCACTTAAAACTTTCTCACTTAAATCAGTATGTTCTTTCTTTTATCTGCAGTCTTTTGTGCATAAGAAGGCTATGAAAATACTGAAAAAAACAGAATTAGGTTCATCAAGGGATCTGATAATGCAAATCAGAGGAAAACTTAGACTCCCTAATGGCAAAAAGTGCTGTGAAATATCCTTTCAGTTATTTGATGTGGTTTTACTTATTGGACGGACAAGTTCTGTGAGCAGGTGGAGTATTTAGAAACAGGAGTCATACATTTTGCAGTTAGCACTGGATTCTTGAGGAAGTCACTGCTGGGCAGTTACAGGGAGGGAATGGTGGGAGACCTTTAAGGGTAACTTTTTTTTTTTTTTTTTTTTTTTCCTTCTACTGTAAAAAAAGGGGGTGACAAATGGTTGTACCTCTGAGATTTTTAATAGATGGTAAACAACACAGAGAAGCATGGTTTATATTGGCAGTAGTATAAATCCAGGGCACTTCTAATGTTAATTATTTTGCCTGGCTTACAGGAGAAGCTCTCTTACTGCATCTTATGAGAGGCTTTTCAATAATACATGTTGAATTAACTCGAGGAAGGTTAACAAAACAGTAGGTATCAGCACATAAACCTTTTCCATTAAGCACTAACTGCATGAATTGTCCCCCTTTCTTTTCTTTTAGAGATAAGAATAGAGTCATTAAAATAATTCTAAATATTTTATCAGCTTTAATGTACTCATACAGACAGGACTTTACAATACATAATTCCTAAATGAGCTCTTTCCTTCATAAAATCTCTCATTAATCTGCCTAAATAAAGATGTATGACTGTGCTGAGTATAAGCATTGTCAAACCTGTGATATGTTGGCTTATGTGCAGTAAAATAAAGTAGCCTAAACTATGTAGATAAAAACAGTAATGGTATAAAATTATCTTTTCTGAAGCTAACTGAAAACCTACCTTGTTTTCTATGGAGACATGAGACCTATTTTTCAAGGTGATGAGTACCATTTATGATTAAAATGGATGGCCATAGGGTGTATTCATTGCCCTTCTGAAATAAAGGGAAATTCTTCTCCTGTACTGGACATCATTAAAGCTGTTCTGAATTTACTTCTAACTCCAAGGATGTAACCTATGAGCCATTCTTTTTGGAGTGACTAATTGCTATTTAGATTACAGGTGCTACCTTGATAACTAAAAATTATCTTCCCTTTGATAGGCTTTGTCACATGTAACTCATGGAACAAACCACTCCTAAGCTAAAGCAAAAGAGCATCATTATCCTGCTTTCTAATGGAACTTGGGACTGAGATGGCTGAAAGGGCAAAACACCTTCAAAAGCAGCATTCAGTTCAGCCAGGAAGAAGAGCAGTGGGGATTGCCTCACGAGTTGTATTTCATAACTCTTTCCAAATGTCTTTGGGGATACATGAGATAGGAGTCTTGCTTTGCTCTGGATGTTTTAATCTATTTTCTCAGGGTTCTTTTAGAGGATAAGTAGAGGCTAAGGCAGTTGTTAGGTCTGTTTCGAACAGTGCAAGTACCTGTCCAGCTATACAAAGTAATTGAATTAAGTTCCACTGTTCTTCATTTCTAATGTCTGATCATTTCTAATGTCTGATCATTTCTAATGTTTGATTCATTTCTAATGTCTGAGGTTTTTTTTTTCTTTTTTTTCCCCCTCACAACCAGTAGCACACCTGCACATCACCTGCTCATGTTCAGCTGATACCCAATTAACAAAATGCTTGGTCTGCACACTTGCAATATCTGTATTCCTCAGGGCATGGTCATGTTAAACTCCACTCTGTGCTTCCTCTAGGTAAAGCTACCAGATCAGTAGGAATCTGATAAATAACTGACAAAGGTTACAGATGGCCTGGTGTGAGTCAGGATAGAACTAATTTTCTTTCTTGTAATTTTGCTTTCAGCTAAGTCTCTTGTAAGTAGCTGCACTTGCTGAATCAACAGCAAGTTTCTCAGTGTTTGCTTCTAAGACTGATAACACTCAGTGTTTATAGTTACAGCTAGAGAGTGATCTGCAGAACCAAGGCCACTGATGAGTTCTGAAAAACATCTTATGGTATGGAAAGAAAAAGAGAGTAAAGGGCACTGTGTAACCATCCTTAAGGGAGGAGCAGAGCAGACAGGTGACCAAAACTGACCAAATGCAGTATTCTGTCCCATTCATGTCATACTCGGTATAAATTTGAGGGATCATGAAAGTCAAGTTCTTCTTCATCTGTGGCCAGCATCCTTGGAGAATTCTGTCCATTGGTCTCCCCATCCGTGCCCTCCTGAATCCCTGCATTCCTATCTCCAGCTCCCATCTGCTGAGTGTTATTAGGGGGAAGGGGAGAGGAACATGATACCACATTTCTGTATATTTGTATATATTTAATATTTTTTTTCTTTTTCCTCGTTACTGTTTCATTAAAGCTACGTAGCTTAGGTTCCAACCCATAAGTCTCTCTCCTTTCTCTGATGGGGAGGGGGATTAGCACAGAGCATCTGTAATTTGTTTAGTTGCTGGCTCAGCATTGAAGTGTTAACAGACTGAGTTACTGATCCATTCTGAGACAGGACAAAGGAAAATGGTGGAAAGTGGGGTAAAAACCATGTCATACAAGTGGACTGAAAAATTACATATTCCTTTTCCAAGATTTGTGAAACCCAGCTTCACTCTGAGTCCCAGGTAGGTGAAATGAAAATGCACCTGCAGCCCTTCTCTCCTCCTTGACCATCTTCCTCATCCACCAAGGGGAGTACCCAGTTCAGGACTTGGTTGTGTTAAGCCACAAAACTCAATAACTGCACAGGGTAATGCTCCTCGGGTACTTGCTAGACATTAAAATACAAGCATAGTGCATTTTAATTTGAATTCCTGGTACCTGTGTATAGAAATGTGGCATCCTCTATCTCTAGGTTATCTCAGATAAAGAGGAAAACTGTAAAAAGCTATTGTGGGGAGTTTGACCTTTATAGACTGTCTACTCAGAATCTCTTTAGTGGCACATTATAAATCTTTACATGAAGGACAGTGAAGAAAGGAAAACGTTTTCCTGATTTATGGCAGAGTTTCCAAACACTCAGTGTTTCAGTGATGAGTCTCAGCCTCTCTTCCTGTAAAGATTTTGCTCAAAGATGTCATGCAGCTCATACTAACAAAGTTCCCATGTGTTGGGTTTAAAAAAAAAAAACAGTAACAAAACATAAAACACAACTAACATCAAAATAATTAAGCTAGACTTCATGTTGGAAATCCATGCATAGCCAAGTAGAGGTGGACCTGAAGGAGGACACTTGGATTCCTGCTTGGTGGTCTTGCAGTATGTATGATTTGGTAGGTGGCCCTGAGAGAACTGTGATCTTAGGAATACCCTCATAAGCAGATTGCAAAATGCTAGTGAACAATTACTACAAGAAGCAGCATGCTTAGTCTTAAGTTTGTACCTTTTCATAACTTCTCCTTTTCATATATAATTCTAGAGCAAACAAATGTGTTTGTTAATTCACAGTGTGCACACAAATTCACAGTTTTCCTGTGTTTTTCCAGGTTGTCTGATCAAGGCCTTGCTCTGGTGTATTTATCTGTACAGAACCAAGGCCTCTTAGGTACTGTCCCTTATACTGAACTTACTGACTGTGCAGAAGGTTTACAAATAAATGAAAAGACTGTGGTAAACCTGAATTCAGTGGTAATGGAGCACAATAAATACGTGTAAATCACTGCCTGATGTTCCCAGAATAATGGCCAAAGAATCCAAGATGTATCTTGAAGGGGTAAATGTAGATACTCTGATCAGATGTAGTTTATACATAGATACTGAGAAGTTCCATGAAACAAACTTTTAAAACCTCCTGAAATGCATTGAAAGGGCATTCCCACCATTGATATCTTTGTGCCAATTATATTTTGCATTAAGTAAAATGGGGAATGGTGTGCAGGGAGAAATACTTGTAACTCAGTAGAGTGTGGTAATGTGATGTTTGAAATATGAATAAGTTGAAGTGTTTCAGGAACATAGAAAACTGGGAAAAGTCACTGTAATAAAATGGCAGTACATGGAACAGAATATTTTCTTATAGCATTCTGCCCACTTTAAAGTTTGCACAATGATGTTTTCAAAGTATCTAAGAATAATGTGAAAGAACAGTAACTTTGTCCACATTGAGCCTTTCACTTGTCCAAAGTGCAAGCTTCTCCACAAATCCTATATTTGTCAATTTTTACAGGGCCTCTGGATTCAGCCAGATTTTAGGCATCAGTTCTTAGGATGTTTTACCAGAGCAGACCCAAATTTCCCTTAGAAAACCTGGAATCACCCCAGTCTGGCAAGTAATAACTGCACAGCTGGTGTGGCTGCATCTGTGCAGAGCAGCTTAAATTAGCCAATTCTTTTTGCTGTACAAAATGACTATGGCTAGGATTTCTAATTGAGACAGGGAGAAAAACCAGCAGAGCTATTTATGTGAGACTGTATTGCTCAAATTAAATAAAAATCTTTGATTGAAGCAAAGGGTTTGTTCTTAGAACTTTGTTTCAAGAAAAAACAAACAGAAAAAAATATAAAGAATTCCTGGCAACTTCAGGTAATTCTGTTTTAAAACTTGTTACAAAAAGTGTATGTTTTTTCGGACAAGCTTTAATATTGATTGTTTTGTAAATTTTTTTGTGTGTTATAATACCAAGTAAAAGAAAGTTAAATAATGAACTGTTTTAGGCAAGACCTATTTTCTTCAGATGAATGCATTTGCTTCATGAAGTTTAGAATGTTTTGACTTAGAATTGGGGCAAAAAGCAAATACAAACAATGTGCTTACCTGGTCATGAGTATCAGTAATCTAGAGTGAAGTCTGTTTTATAGTTCTGCAGCAGGCTCTAGAAGACATTCTTGAGGAAAGAGGCCCCCAAAGCATCCTTTTTTTCATTGGTTGTTGTTTCTTACATCTACAGCTAGAAGTTATTGTGGAAGAAGGCACAGCTAGGAGTTATTACCACCAGAAGTAATACTGAAATTACTTGCAGGGAGTATTTCCACCTTTTTTTCATAGCATCTGACTTCTGCCTTGTTTGCAATAAAAAAGGAAGCTCCAGTGCTCTAGGGAATCAAACCCATTAACTTTTATGAACAGCAGTAACTTCTTGAAGTTATCCTGTAAGATGATCAGTGAAGCTGGGATGGATTTAATGGATCAGTGAGGAAATATGCAGAGAATCCCTACCGACATCTGCAGCCTCCTGAAACAGATTCAGAAAGCCTAACAGGAACAGTGTTATCAGATCTCTTGCCTCCCCACCATGAGGCCTCTCAATGGCTCACTTAAAAGCTGAAACCTCCCTGATACTGCTTCAGAGAATTGCTCTGCTGTTACAAAGCAAACTTTGCAAAGCAAGTTATCTTCAGAAATGATAACAGGTTCCTTTTTTTTTTTTTTTTTCCCTCATTCTTTACGGAGCTGTAATGAAATATCTTGAACAGGTTCATTTACTAGTGAGTCTTGAAAAGAGAATTTCACTTTCCTGATTCCAGCACCTGGCAGTGCTAATTTCATTTAGGGATGAATGCTTTTTATAGACATTTGTAGTTTTCTCTCTTTACAAAAATAAAATCTACACACAAAGGAAAAATTGCCATTGCATGAAATCTTCAGCAGAGGATCTCATTAGATGCCTCAGTCTAGTGCAGAACAGTCTCTAGCCCACTGCACAGTCTATGTGATAACTGGTTTCAGGATTTCAGACACTTTGCTTAATCATGTCTCATAATGAGTGCTTAACAATGGCTGAGGGAAGGGGAGAGATACATATTCTTTCCCTTCCTCTTTGAAATAATTTCCATTGAGCTTTCCTAAGCAACCCTCAGATTAGGTTCCTAATAGCTTCTAATTAATATTTTCTACGTGATGCTCTACGTATGAAATCTGATGTCATCTCTCTCATGCTCAGCAATTACTACTACATTCAGTCACAGTGGCTTTATGAACTTATGTGAGATGTTCTGAAATTTATTTTTGCAGGAAATGCAATGCAGGTGCAAAATGCTACTGTCGAAAAAAAAAATAACTTATGTTAGATGTGGGATTGAGTGAATTCAAAGTGTTCTTTACCAGCACAGATAAATTTTTAACAGATTTTTGCTCAAGAGTGTTAAAGGTTATAATGAACAAGTCAGACTGCAAAAACTGTAGAGATAAATTTCATGCTGTCTTTCACTGTCATTGCATGTGAAGTTTTAAAATGCATGTTTTTTGTCAGCAAAGCATTTATCAGTAGCAGCATTGCTTATTGCCATCTAAAAGTAGGTACCTCTGTAAAAGCACATTTATTTTTCAAGATTTAAAGAAGAGACAAAGTTGTATCTGGATACAAAATAGATCTTTTTCTTCCAGATTATTCTGTATGAGTGCAAGAGTTCCCGTTATTGACAGGAAACTCTTTTTAATCTGTTCTGAGTTTTAGCTGTTTCTGATGAATCTTTTATTCTAAAATATATTATTTATGTAGGGAGCTGAGGTCTGATACCACGTAACCTACTACTGAGATGCTTCTGTGCGTGGTAAAATTAGTTTTAATTTTTTAAAAATTATTATTATTTAAAAAATTAAACCTAACTTTTCAGTTCTTTACCTAAACATGTTGCTACCTTGAGAAGTCAGAGATCTCACTACTCACAACAAAAATAACACTTTTAGCTGGTTGGAATAGGAGTGCTATGGTGTTCAAATGCTTCCTTTCCTATAACAAAATCATGAATGTTTTAATAGTACTCTTGAGGAGTATCATTACTCATATCATTCCAGCAGGTGGAATATATGGTATTTTATACATGGTACATGCAAAACAGCAATTTAAGAGATGGCTAGCTTTGGAACAAAATGTTTACTTCAGACTTTGATCAAATAATTTCTTCTCACCATTTGTCACTAGTGGGGATTTTTGGAATTTCAGAAGTTGTGATCAGCCCCTAAGATGCCTTAGGGGCTGAGTTGAGTCATTTAAACCTTAAGGCAAATGCAGAGTATTTCTTTGCACTATATTCAGTATAGCCTTTTTTTTTCTGAAATTATGGAATGAATATGGCATATAGGAGTGTAGGATAGTTGTGTACATAGGCAAGAAAACATCTCTTTTTTTTTTTTTTTTTTCTTTTTTCAGGATTTCAGTAACACTTTAAGACACAAAACTATCATATGAGCTCACACTGAAGTGATTATCCAGGATATCTTCTGAATATATTTCAAACTTCCTGTTCTATAGTATCATTCTATCACAAACATACAACCTAAGTATTTTCTTCCTAAGAGCATTAAACCAGAAGTTTAAGACCCTTTGAACAGTTGAAACTCCTTAAAATGTGGAGTCCACATTTTCCAATGTCACCATTCTCTGTGAAATGTCACATTGTTCTAACAGACATACCTCCTTTGCATTGGGTGTGTATTTTTTTTCTTTCAAGGATTAATAACACTTAATTTTGGAAGAAGCTGTCCCATGTCTTGTGTTATCTATAGCGAAGTTTCTATTCCCACAGCATCACAGAGAAAGTCTGGTTCTTCTTGCTTTTATTTCCAATGCAGCACACAGAAACAGAGTGACTATTTCTGCCTTTATAATATTATCACTGCACTTGTAAGTCTTCATTGACCTAATAAGTACACTTTATCAAGTACCTACATAGTTAAATATAGTAGATTTTATTTCTTTTTTTTCTTCACATTATTTTTTGGCTTAAGTGTTAATTGTTTAGGTGGTTTTTAGTTGTGTTGCTTACAGCATCACATTTCATGCAGCTTCAGATGCAATTCTTTGAGCAATGACATATGGTTAGTGTCTGTCACATAAGAAAATCTAAGTAGCTTACCATTCCATGACAAGTTCCATTTTTTAAGGCAGTATAAACCAAAGTGGTACATTCTGCTCATTTCTGAAGTCTGGGGAGTAAAGATCTGTCTAATTATTCTGGGCCAGACATGCCTGGGCTCCTAGCAGATGTGGAAGGCTCCAGCACTGTCAGCAAAGATGGAATCTCCAAATGCTATAGTAGCCAAAATTAAACAAACCTCTCAGAATGGAGGATCATTACGCTTTTTCCCTCTCTGGTTTGCAAAGAGGAAAGGGATGTCCCCCTTTGGAGATCTAAAACTTGAATATTGGATACCTTCTTATGGAAACAGCAATATAACTTGTAGTGGGGAACTCTTCCTCAGATTTCAAGCTGTGATAGCATTTAAATGTCTTCCAGAAATCTGTGATAATCTTTTTAAAATATGGACAAAACACATTTTTATCTAACTATATTTTGGGAATACCTCATTAAGTGGAAACTTACACCTATTGAGACTATCTGCCAGAAATACTGTTGTGGACACATATTCTCAAAATCTATTTCCTAAGCAATGTCATAAATACTGCTAATGCCTTTGGGTTTGATTTGACTGTCCACTGCAGAGAAATCCAGTTCGAAATAATAATGAAAATTTCTAACTTTTCAATTAAAGCTGTTTATGATGTCTTGCTAAAGCTGGTCATTTGCGAAATCAAATCACAACAGATTTAATTGCTGGATGTGACTCAAAGACAGAATTTCTGGTAAATCTGTGACCTTTGAAGTCCTCAGTTACTTACTAGAACCTGAATTTTCACCTCTGAATTTCTTTACTGAGCTTACTTTAGAACTTACAGCAATCCCTTAGTGAAAGGGCACACTGGTGTGTGGTATTATCTGGGGTTTTATTATTTCCTTGTAAACTATGACATTTATAAAATGTCAGCTACTGAGGAAATCAGGCCTATATGAGTGAGCGTGGAGAAAGAATAAAACCTGCTTACTTTGGCAATTCCATCAGTGGTGGTTCAGAGTTATAAATGTAATCACAACAAATAGTACAGTGTTCTCTATTATTTGCAGGCATAGGTAATTTTCATCCTGGGCAGACATGCATGGCATCCTGGCAGACACTTAGGAATAATATTCAGGCATATCATACTTTATTTAGAGTCATTGTGCCATGCTCAGTGACCACAGAAAACTCTTCCGTGTCAGATATAACAATAAATCTGGTTCCTTAGTTTTCCTCTTTCTAATCCTAGAGATCTACACTCAGGTAACTCCTTTTGGTACCAGAGTTAAGAGGCAAGTAGATCTTTCTCATCTGGGTTACTCATGTAACCCACAGATTATTTGGAGGTGAAAGAATAGCCTTAATAAGCTAGCAGAAGGTAGTATGTCAGATAACAAAAAGGTGTGGTACCTATGAGCCACTGGGAAAAAACAATGTCTTTTTGGATGGACATTCACTGCCTTTAATTTTATATGCTTATTTGTTTGTCTGTTTTAATTTATAGAAAGGTTAGGATGAGCTCAGATCACTAACCTGTAGCTGTTTTTCCAACTTTGGCTCAGTTCTTTTACTCTGCTCCTTCATTCTGAGTCCTCTGGCCCCTGGTAAGTACCTACAGAGGGATGCACAAGATGTGCATGTGTCTCTAGGTTGTTGTGGACAAACAAGTCTCCAGATACTTAATGTTACACTGATGGGTCTTAGCCTCTCATGGTGTAAAGATTTTGCTTGCAGATGTCACACAGCTGATACTGCCAAAGATCCAATGAGCTGGGTTTAAAAAAAAAAATAAAAAAAATACAAAGAGCATCTCTCTTCTTCTGGTTATTTTTTATAAAATCAATGTTTAAACACTGCAGTGAGTCACTTTGGGAAAAGAACAGTGGTTAGATCTGTAGTCTTTGTTTCTAGATTTTAGGTACATGCACTGACTGCATACCTGGGGCAAGGCAGAAGGGGAAAAGGTTTTGGTTTGGAACCAAGCAGAGACCTGGGCTCAACTAAGGGGAAATCCTTGACAAAAAAGATTTCATCTCCTTCAGAGTTTCCATTTTTATGGAAACTATGGAAATTACAAGTGAAATTCAGCAACCCATGTCCCCCAGTTTATCATATTGATATTATTTTCTGGTTAAAAACAACTAAAGGAAAGCAAAACAGAAAATCCACCTCACAATATCACGTTGTGTCTATTTGCAGTTAAAGTTAAACCTGTGCCTTATACAAAGCAATGTGAGTAGTGCTTCAGTTATATTAATGCAGATTAACAGCCCTGTGGAAATTCTTATCTGTTTGGTTTTAGGTATCTCTATGTTACATGTAATGAAAATTTTATTTGACTTTGAATAATGGATGAAAAACAAATTTTAGCATTTTAGAGCCTTTATCAACTTACACCCAACTGCTGATCATTGAGACATTCTGTTAAAGTATAAATAAAAAGCATAACTAATAAGTGTTATTTCTGTTATTGTAATGGAAAAATGCTAACCACAACAGAAATAAAGGAGCATGTATTATCAGTGAAGACAGGGTTGTGAAAGGGACATGATCTGCCACAAAAGGCATAAGAAATATGACATGTTTGTCTACATTTGAACTTGACTCCCTTTATAGTCAGTGGAGAGAAACACGGTGATAATGATTTATCTAAAAATGAGCATCTCAGCTAGGATGGTATCTTGCTTTTAAAAAGGTGTTTCTTTTTCTGTTAACCAGCCCCAATTTTTGACTTGCATTGAGAAGTGGATGCAGGTGTGTGATTGCTACAAAGACACATGAAACAAGAAAACAGAGTGAGTATCTGTTGCCAAGGAAAGGCAGCTGAGCATCCTCCAGCAACCATAGGTGTCATTTTCTTCACACCTTTCTGATTCAACAGATTTGTAGCTGTGGTTTGGTGCCACTTGAATTGCAATCTGTGGCTTTTGTCAGCTTGGATTTTTATTTTAGGAAATGATATTCTGATCTCATTCTCTTCAGTGTAAAATCCACTGCAGTTAGTGAGTTGGTCTTGTAGGGAACAGGTATTCATGGTCAGGATTGACTATTAAGAACCAAGCTGAAAATCTGCCTACACTCTCTCTGCTATAGTGTCATGGTCTACTGAGAAAACTATGGATTTTTCTTTGATACTGATAAGGATGGTGCAGTTACACACCTTTGTCTAAATGTATGTTTTTTGCTGTTTGAACAGAGTGAACATACTGGAATGTTTTCCCTGGTTACTGCTAGGTGTGCCAGCTCTTCTTGTTACTTCATTACATTGTATTAATCAACTGATAAGGCAACTTCCCCTTCAGATGAAGCAGGTCCAATGAAGACTAACTTCACTTTTGGAAGGAACATTGAATTTTCAGCTATTTCCTCACATTAGTAGATAGGAGAGGAAATAACTCATTATTTTCAGTACAATAACAAGGTTTATCAGAAAAAGTGATCATTAAACATGGTAGAAATGTTTCAATATTTGTTAACCATACTTATGAACACTCTCAGCCTTTTTTGATCAGTCATCAGGTCTCACTATTCCTGAACCTTTAGTTTACAGGTGTTTATTATATGTTATAAAGTCACAGCTGTATGTGAATTTGGACCTTTAGGAAACAGTGTTGATTTTGTGTTATGTAATTGATAGCATATATCACTTACTGCTATTTCTGCTCTCTGCATCAGAACTTTTAAAACTGCAAAATAACATAAAATTCAGCAATTCATGGTGCTTTGAATTAAAAAAATGAAAGACATCCTTTATGTCCCAGTTATGTCAGGAATCTGGGCCTTTTCCTGAATACAAAGATATAAATTATATCAGCACACTTCAAGATTCCTGATTTGACTCCATAAACCACACTAAAAAGATTGGCTCACTGAGCCAGCCCTGCTCAAACAACCTTTGAAATGGTTCTGCTGATTTCCTTGGCACAATGGCATTAGCATGGGTTTTAAACAACCCCCTGAAAATCAAAGAGAATCAGGCAGAAAGGCAAGTGCTTGGCATTTCTAGGGACCTGTATTCTCCCTAGACTGTGGGACACCTAGCTTGGGTTTTTAATTATTTGGCTAGCACTGTGGAAGGCTGTGGATAAGTCTTAGAATTTCATATTTTTCTACTTAAGTAACACATCATGCATGCTGTTCTCACACTCACGGCCTCATACCTGAAAATTCCAATATTGGTGGAGTATTTCTCATGGGATGTGGTTCCTGCTGGTGTGAGACTCACCCCTTCTTTCCCCTTTCCTTGCCTTTTGGTCGTGGTGTTTGGTTCTACACTACTGAACTCAGTGGTACCTGTGCACAAAGTTAACCACCTGTGTGCAACAACTGCCCCTTCTGAAGGCATTCTCCAAGCAGTGCTAATAGCATCAAAAGCAGTAAGTACCCATAAGGAATTTGCATGGGTCTTCATGAAAATTCCTTATGGCTACTGGAGGAGAAATAGTAAAGGGGGAACCACCTTCTGCTCTGAGGAGGATGCCCAGAGAGGACACTCACCTGAGGACCCCCCCCATTGCAACTTCCTTTGTGTAACCCAACCAAATATATATACCCTTAAGCTGGTAGTCCCTAAATATACCAAATATATATAACCTTAAGCTGATAGACTCTCTAAATTCTAATTTAGCTCCAATTTCCTAGTACCCTCATGGGGATCCAGGACAAAGAATCAATATCAAATCATGATCTCTCAGACTCTTTCACTGTTACTCTGTTTAAGTGAATCTTGGATTTTTACTGCAGCAGTTTGTGTAGCTTCAAAACCTATGCAGAAGATATTAGTTATTGATTAGCTATTGATATTTTCATCAATAGTGAGGTTAGCAGAGGTTTGTTTACAAAAAGCAGAATGGAGGAAATAAATTTTGTTTTCTGTAAACTGTAGCAAAACAGGAAGAAATGTACATTGTCACAGTATATATAAATCTTCATTGAATGCTCCTCAGAACTGGGATATTTGAACAGTTGGAATGTTGAACTGGAATCTGAAAGTGCCATTAAATAGTTAAGATGTTTCTGAGATGCTTTTCATACAAACATTTGTTAGAATGGGGAGTATGTGATTTGAGTTCATAGTAAGCTAGTGGCAGTGCTCTTTTTACCTTCAATAATCAAGGCTACTTAAATAAATTGCATGTCTTCATGAAGTCCACTAGAAATAAAGGGCTAGAAAAATAAAACTTTCATGTCCTCACAAAGAAAAAAATTAATTAGTATCAGTTCTGTGCCTCCAGCTGCACAGCCCCTTTTTTGTGTGGGGAAGAAGTTGGTATACCTGCCATCTGTCAGCACTTTTTCATCTGTGTCCCATTCTTGCTTGTGCTGCTTCATCTGTGAGCTGAATACTCATAAACACAGTGATAACTAGTGTTATCTGACTATATCCTGCTGCACTGGCAGGAACTTTTTGGAATCTGTTTGTCCAGATTTTTCAAAAATGCAAATAATTGTTAGCAATTCCAACACTGTCAGGTTTCACTGAAGTAATTACCTTTTTTTTTGGTTCACCTGAAAGCTGCTGGAATATGATAAAATAGAGAAAATCATCCCAAATAAACACAAGGTCATAGAAAGACCTTGAAATGACAACAAAATTAGATTGGAATAATAAGAGTGAACTGTTCTGGAGTATAAGCTATATTACAGGCAAAGCCATTTTCTCAAGACAAGGAACATGCCTCATAAAGCATGAAGAATATGGAAGTATAAAAAAAAGTATAAAGAAAACTGTAGACAATGCAGATTCCTTTGTGTGACTTAGATCAGTTTTTATCATAATATAATGCCCAAAGTGATAGACTTGTATAAAAAAAATCAGAAATTAACAGGAACTCTGATTCTGTATCTCCATATAATGAGAAGATCTATCTAAGATGCAGCTCTATAATGAAAGTGAGACTGTGGAAAAGGAGGTAATAGTTGGCAGCCACCTGAATGCTTTCAGTCAGACTCACTTTCTCCCATAACATCATGAGCATGATATTGATTAAGGAAATGAAACATGAAGTTTGGCTTTAGACACTGTGCAAAGAGGACACGTGTGAAATGTTTTCTGAATTGATTCTCAACTGTTGTATTCTGAATCTTTTTTCACAGTCTGAAACTTTCTCCCTAAGAATACCCAAGGAATATTTTTATTTTCATTAAGCAAGGACACAACCATTCAATAACTTTTTGCCTCTTGTTTTCCAGGATGGGACTTGAATCATCATGTCTGACTTACATCTACCAAGTCCACTTACAACAAGCTCAGAAGATTAAGTAGAGACAGTCAGTCCAGATCAAGGTAGTCATGGACTTGAATTTCCATTCTCACCCCTTTTCTGCCTCATCATTTTCTGTAGTTTGCCCCAAACCTGTACTTCTGTTTTTTGAGCGTAACCCCTGTGACCACAGCCTTGGAGTTGTAAAACTGCTTTCAAACTTCTTTCTTTTCTGTTATATCAATTATTTGTTGTTTTATAATTATATTATTATAATATTATTACCATTATTAGATCAATTATTTATGTCATATAAATTATTTCAAATATGCATCATTTTTTTTCCAAGCTTCTCTAATACAGACCACTGCTTTGGGACACAGAAATTCCTCTTGACATAATTTCTTATCTGTAAGCCCATCCTGATCTCCTGCACACTTCAGCCTGTAAGGAACAACTAGCAGCATAACACTGACTACTGTCTCCACAGCAAAGGAAAAGTAATCAGGTGAGGCAAAAAAATAAAACCCAATGACCTATTGTGAATTCTGCTGAAATTGTTTCAGAACTTGTGATCCTTTTCTCCTTAGATGTTCTGAGAGGGATGCCTTTGATATATAGCACTGATAAGAGGCTTATTCCATTAAGCTGTAGTGATTCTAGCTTTCATGCATCATTTGACAGAGAAAATGAGAATTTGCAGAAGTAATAGCTAATGTAAAGTATATTAGGGAGCGATGCAGTTAGACAGGTAGAAAATAAAGTTTATGTATTATGCTAGAGAGGGGCTTGCACATTTAACTAAATGTGCACAAAAGACATCTTTTGGGGTTGCTTTTTCCATATCAACTTAAAAAAATGCTAGGACCACTGTTTCTAGAGCAGGCTTAACAGAGGTTAGGTTTCCAATTTCCAATAAATATTCTTACACAAATCACAAAGGTTAAATCGAGATTGGAAGAACAGGAAAGCTGTGAGCAGAAGTGTAAGGAAAAGAAAAAGGGAGTTGACTCAAATAATAGTTTATTAGTTCCATATCCTACCTAATATCTTCAGACATACACACACAGACACAACCTTAATGCTTAAATAATGCTTTTGTGACATTTTTTCCTGTGCTGTTTCAAGAGCTTGTCAAAGCAGTCCTCACCCTGTTTGCTGAAGTTCACCCTGAAGAGGAATTTCTTTACCATACACTTCTACTTTTGAGAGAATGGGAGGAAAGCATAGCAAACATCAAGAAAGTGCATGCAGTTGCATTTTAATTAATGCCTTTGATATCTGAGAAATAATTGGCAATAGCTGAATAATTTGTTGCACAGTGAGTTGTGAAAGTGACTTGCAGTGAGAAAGTGTATTACAGCCTGTTAAAATATTCAAGATTTTTAGACACATCATGTGACTTGGTTGCACTTGTAAGCAATAAGCTGAATTGCCTATCAGAAGAACCATTTACTATTATTTACAAAAAAAAAGGGTCTAAATAACTTAGCATATCTCTATTTCTGTAAGGAAACTGTGACGATGGCACCTTCTAAAATGGAGGAAGGCATAAGCATGATTTTAATTGTGGTCTTTGTGTAGCTGTGCATAAGAAGTTGGTTTTCATGCTATCAATATGATTGTCTCCTGCAGTCCACAAAAAAGATATGAAGAAAAAGAGAGCCAAAATCTAAATTCCGTCACACTATGCCCTTAGAGAAAATGTGGCTTTACAGAATTTAATGAATAGTCCTCAATTCTTTTTACTAGTGCTGACAATTTCAAAATGTCTTTCAACTGCACCAGTAAGTGATCAAACCTTTTAAAATATATTTGAAAATTATCTTATCCCTCTCTACAGCCCAATGATAGAAGAAAAAAGGAGGAAAAAACTCCACATACCATGTGTGTATGCATTGTTTCAGTGACTGAGGCATTCTCCTGGGACGTGTGAAACCCAGGTTTATTTTATTGCTCAATTTATTTTGGAAAGAGAAGTTCTTCTCTAAGACCATGGAGAGAGCATCAAAACAGATGAAATATGTGACTCTTAACACAAATAGGCAGAGTGAAGAGTCAGCTCGTAAAAAGCGTGTGTCTTTCACCAAAATTTAGCATCAGAAACCACCCGTTGAATCTTATTTTTTCCATATATAAAAAATTAGAATACTTTATTAATTCTGTAAGGTTTACATTTATATCAGTCCTGACCATAAAGAATAAGCACCTTTATATTAAAATCTGTTCTTAAGTCTTCCAAAGGTCTTGATGCTTTGTTTAGACTGACCTGTTATCCTTCATCTTAGCACAAGCAGGTCTCGTTTCAGATCTCAGCTCTCTATCCCCTTTCCTACTTCCACAGGCTGTTGTATTCCAGACAGGAATGCAAAGTCTGAAAATCTCTCTTTTCTTCAAACTGAGGAAGAAATTTGCAAAGGGTCACAGAATTACAGTTTTGGAGCCATCCATTCATGCTTCTTTTTTTGGATGACTTCGTCCTTTGAAGTTGGCAGAGAATGGTGGCTTTTTTAGTTGTATTTTTGCCCCTTGGAAGCTTTTAATCTGGAAAAAGACACACAACAAAGTACTGTTCTGAAAACTGTTAAAGGCTAGATTAATAAATCTTACTTTCCACTGCTTTTGTGTACCAAGTGGAGCTTCCCTTTTGCTGCCACATATGTGCTATTTCTATATTATGAAAATATGTCAGTTCAAATCTCTTTTATTTATAAATTATAGACTTACTTGCAGTAGTATTCTGAAGTGCAAAACTGAAGTATAAATCTGAGTAAAAATGCAATAAGAGCAAAGGGATGGTAGCAAAATTACAACTCAGTGAAAAAAATTGTGCATGTCAAAATGTTTTTCTGTACTTGCCTTGGGGAGGTGAATCCCATTAGATAATTCAACTACATGTTTTCAGCTACTATTTGCTGTAGCAGAAATCAGTAAGTGAAACAGGTAGAGTATAACTGAAGAAGAATATAAGTAATCCTAAAAGTAATATGTTACCACCCACTTCATATACTAGTTTTTGAACATTACAGGTATTACTATTTTCCTAGTTCAGTTGTTGTCAAGTATGTTGTCATAATTTTTTTCATAGATTTCCATTTATTGTACTCTAGATAATATCCCAAGAGACATCATAATCTTAACTTTAAATATAATTCATTACTTTGATTAAAAAATTATGGTACAAATACCAGTTTAACTTTGTGTTTGAGAGTCCAGTATTTTCAGTGACTGATGTCATCTCATCATTTGTTATTTTATTTTGTCCTGTCTTCAGGACAAAAGATTTTGCTTTAGGGGAGAGTATGTGGCTATTTATCTTGATTGTGTAGGTTTTTTCCTGCTTTCTGTGTTACTGAAGTGTATCTGTTTTTCAGGACTGTGACTACATTATACTTTGAATCTGACTTCAAGTTACAACTGGAGAGATTTTTGCAGTTATACATCTCGCATTCTATAAAACTGTGGATCAAACCCTCTTTATTTGTTACCAAACCACACAAACAAACTCCACTTCTGTAAGCAAGGCAGCCCAGTTCCCATGATGTGAATTGTAGTGCAGTCGAGAGAATCCCATGGTGCAAGCTGTGTGCTGGGAACACATTGCCACTGAAATACTGGAGCCTAAAGAGTATCTCACCCTTCATTTCAAAATCCTGCCTCAGAGGTTATCAAGGAGATGAAAACTATTTCATTACTTTAGGTATGCTGTACTGTGTGTTGATACCTACTGTGGTACCCTTAATGGCTTGAAATCTGGACTTTCTTTAAGCTTTGTTGAAGTTATTTGGAAGGTTTATTTTCCCAGTTCATCAACTCTGTCCATAGGAAGAAAAAATTGTTATAAACTGAAAATAATCATTACATTTTTCCCTATCAGGGCAGTCAGAGATTGGCCTCCCAGGGGAAGCGGTGGATTCCTCCACCTTGGAAAGTCTGAAGTCTCAGCTTGATGGGATGCTGGGACATCTCATACAAACAATAATATTAGAAGAATTGGACCAGATGATCCTTGAGGGCCCTTCCAATCTTGACATTCTGTGATTTTATGATCATTTCAATGTGATTAGCTCAGTCATCATAGACCATAGTTTAATACAGAAGACACATAAATATTTCTTGGCATAATTTATGCATAAATTTAGTATCAAATGAATAACTTTATTGGTAAATTCTCTAAAGATAAAGAGCAAATCAAGAAAGCAATTTTAAAGTACTACAAAAGGTATGGATTGAAAACACTGCATGATACATGTTTAAGTATCTCAGAATTCATTTTCCCACAAGTCTATTTTTCAAAAGATTGCTGACTGATAAGTGATGTGTTTTTAGGTGCCAGACTAACAATTTTCATTTTTTCTTCAAAGGGAACTTAGAAAATATTTTTTATTACAGTGAATGTGTTTTAACCCTGCCCTGTGCTAGGGAGTAATGAATTGGCTGTCACAACCAATCAGAATGCAAATTCAGATGGTGGAGATCAGACAGTTTTCCAATAAAACCTGATCTGGAATTACGAGCTAGTTTTATCTAGGCTGGTAACACATGGATTTTTTGACTATTTTAGAACATGTGCTGCGTATTGGCCAGTGATAAAAGTGAAAATACTCCTCTTCCATTTCAACACCTTCCTGTTAGTGTCATTACACTACCATCTAGGGGCCCAGCTAAGATTAAGCTACTCTAAAGGCATACCTATTAGACCTATAGAAAAATTATTAGTTCTGCTTTGAACTAGCCATATGTAGCCACCAACACAAATTATAGGGCATCTCAACAAAGCTTTTCCCATACAGGTGAAAAATATTTGCTGTTCTGTGAAGCACAAGTGCTAGAAAAGCAGTTCCTATTTACATTTATCATTCAGTCCTTAACCTGTATTTCAGTACATGATTGGACTTTTCAATATTTTCTAGCCTAATGGGGAATTTGAGAAATGTTAGAGGAAAATTTTTATTTCCCTTGAAATGCTGCTAAAATTAAGAGAAATCTTCCTTCCCAAAATTCTTAAAGAGACTCAAAGGGCATTTTGGTTTTAGGAATCACTGTAAGTAGCTGCTATTCTGAAGTAACTTTTGAGAACCAAAATTTTGTCCTCTTAGATCCATTTTGCTAAAAGGTCTCAGAATCTGACAGTGCAACCACCCGAGCAGCCCACGACAACTTCCTGATATCTTCTACAGGAATCCTTCTGACTGTCAAAGCTCAGCGTAAATTTCTGAGCATGAAATAAAAGTTGAAGAGTTTGACAGGGAGGACACAGATAAAAATTCTCACTCAGGAAAGTAAGATGCATTTTTTATTTTATTTAACCCTGCATTTTATTACATTCATCTTTTTTTTCATTCTCAAATTATTTTAGGACTGAAATACGATACAGTGTTTTTTGAAACAATGACACCAGAGGATAAACACCCTCATGTTTGGATTTGCAGGTGTCTGTGTCCAAGTTAGATGCTGAGCACTAAGTAGATCACTGGCATTTCTTTGGAATTGTCTAAAATAGAGGATTTTGTCGTGGAACTCGTGGCATAGTTTCCTAAGCAGAATATAATTCTTTACACAGACCAATTTTTTTTAAGCCCCAAATGAAGGTGATCTTTCTCCTATATTTGAAGGGGCTTAACTGTTAAAGGTTTAGGAAAGAATCATAAACTTGAAAATCTGGGTTGTAAAACCTGTGCCTGGGCAGCAGTCCTGGGAGTTCCAGTGCTCCAGTGATCAACATCACCTTGGTCTTCTTGAAATGAAAGGTAGCTTTAGACAGTGAAACTGTTTTACCAAATACAACAGAAAATGGACAGCCTAAAGGAAGATTATGGTGAAATTCAGACAGATGCAGCTAAAACTGCAATTAAACTTTGGTCTGTCCCCACCAGAGCACCTGTGGAATCTGATGGTTTCTGTGTTTTCACTGGGTAGATTTCTCAAGTGCTCTGGGTAGTGCCTCTTGACATGCTCACAGTCCTGTCTGGGTAAGGCTGACAGGTTCTACCTCTATCACCTCTAAACTTATTTCAAAGTCAGAATACACAAACAAGGTAACATTTTGGTTTCATCTTTTGAAGGTCTGAAGAGCATGCATTGCTCATGCCTGATGCATAAAGATGCCATTACAGAAATGGGGCAACATCAAGAGAAAAAGGACAAAAGACTTTAGGAAATGCTTGTCCTGAAAGTTGGTTCTTTGTGAACTACCCATACATAAAGCCCCATAATAAAATTTGTTATTTTTAATTATAATTGATCTAAGAAACTTTTATCAGAACTTTAAATTACGAGATATATTTTAGCCAAACATCTCTAATAGATTAAAATGCTATTCTAATTTACCCTGATTCCCATGAAACACAGCCATGTACTAAAGTTAATAAAACAGATGTAGTCTTGGTTCTTGTTCCTGTGGTAAGTTTAATTTAAGAATTCAGACACAATAGCAACAGACAAATGAAAGATAAATTTTATAAAATGAAATTTTAACCTAGTGTGGTTTTTCTAACCTGTGTCTAAGCTACTTTTTCTTTTCTCTCTCTGTATATGCTCACTCTCCTATCTTCATGTCTTTTTATGTATAGCAACAAACTCTGATGATTCTTGAGGTGGCTGTGTGTAATAAGATAATTTTCTTACAGTTTACCTAATGTTAAAATGGTCTCTTTAAATTCATAAATAAAGGACAGAGAATCTATATGAGGAACAGTTTCAGAAGAAAATTTTAGTGACAGTTCTACAATATGTTAGGTTCTTTTAATATTTATGAACTGGTGGATGTTGTGTTTGGTACCTTCTGCCTGGAATATCTGTTGAAGACCCAGCCACCTGCTGAAAGCCTAACCATGGGAAAACATGTGGTGTTTGGATCAGGCAAAGAATTAGGACAAAGAATGGTACCTGCTGCCAGTTTGGAGTTACTATTGTCTGTTCACTAGCTGCCTGAGCCTAAAACACGGGAAAAAATGAAATGTAGTTCAATACAAGGGTGTAATTTTCACCGTGGCCACAAGATGCCACCATTAGATAAGCTTTCCATGTCAAGTAAACTGGAAAACAATTCTGTATGTGGGAAGGTTTTACCTGTTTCGTCGTTACTGAGACGTATGTTTATAGCTTTCATACAAGAGACTCTGTTTTCCTTTCAATTATTACATGAAATTATGTATTTGTTATACATCTTAAGTGTCAAATATATTCCATGATGTGGGGTGAAATGAGAAAATCTGGCCTAAGGGGCTGGCTTGTGCTCTGTCTATTGTCAGAGCAGCTGACAAAACCCACATCACAGCAGCTGACAAAAATGCAGGTTTCCTAAAGCCAAACTGAGAAAAGGGCCTCAGTGACTATAGTGGAAACTACAACATTTCTGTAATCTATGTAAAAGCATCACAAGCTTACTGAAATGATTTATTGGTCTGAGAGAAATAAGGGGAAACTGTTTTTGCATTTTTGGATAACCAGCCAATGATTTAGAGACAAGGTGCTTGTCAGTAAGTGGGGGAGGCAGAATCACTGCAGAAGGAGCTGTGGTGCAGGTGAAACTGCCATAACATGATATAAATGTCTAGAAATACAACCTCAGAGACTACCTTGCAGTGTTTTTTTATGAACACAGACCTCTGTGTTGACCAGCACTTCACAAGGGGCTTGGAATAATGTTCTAAAATAATGAGGTTATGATTGGTAAAGTGGAAATTATCCAAGACAATGAGAAACAAAGGCAGCACCTTGGCTGAGCTGATCAGCCTCGTGGAGGAGCATCCCAGCATGGAGCAGGTCACAAGCTCTGCTTGTTATTGCAGCAGCAGATTGTGTGGATCAACAAGCTAACAGTTAAAAAAAGAAAGACAAGTGTTTTTCCAGAGTGTATGAACAGGTAGAAAGCCTAGAGGACGCATGAGGTAATCCTTCTATTCCACTCCCCAGTGCTAGGTGTTACTTGAGTAATTAGTCCCTTTTGTCCTTCCAGGCAGATGTCAAGCTGTTGGAGAAACTCAAGAAGGAAGAATAAGAATGGTCTGAAGTTCAGAAAACATCTGAATTGGGGACTGGAGCAGTCTGAGAAGGTACAGCATAAAAATTAACAAATGCTCTTCACAGACCAAAAAAAAACCAAAAAATTCAGGGCTTGAAGAAGCAATGAATTTAAAGTGTCACATGGGAATATCAGTTTGGATTAGGTAAAAACAGAGCAATGAGGCATTAAGTAAATGTTTTGGAAAGTTAGGGGATGTAAATTATTGTGTTGAGAGCCAGTCTTAAGTGTATCCCTTCTGAGAGGAAGTCCTATCATGGGATTTTTCAATGGGACTTCCTGGACACTTAGGATAACTCTTAAAATGGTGATGGGCATGAAGTGGGTTGCCTCTTTCTGCAGTGGCAAGAGCTTTACTACGAAAACAGAGAGTGAGTTTTTCCTAATGCATTATGCCTAGTAGAAAAGCTCCTTGGGCCTCTTTCATCTCCTCCACAACATTATTTCACAGACTGGTTTATGAAGGGGCATAAGAGGTACATATCAGAATAATACTCTGGTGACAAATATTCTCCTTTTTGTTCAGGAACTGGCTACATCTTTGCTGGAGATCCAGATTCAAAAAGTGTCAGTCCTTCTGTAATGATTGAATGAATGTATTTGGAAGATGTTTATATAGGGCTCTGTCTTGTTACAAAGGGAATCCACCTAGTTTTTCATTGTTTCATATATGCAAAGAGTCCCATTATCTCCTTCTCTGTACAAGAATATAATTACATCTCATCACATTCAGACAAATGAGTACATAATCTATTGGGAAACACTGAAAAAGAAGATCCACACTTCAGACAAAACAGAAAGGTCCATAGCAGAGAGTCGTTTCTTTCTCTGACAATGGACAAACCAGCAGATGTTTATCTATAAGCAGAACATTTATGTAGTGAAAAATTTCAGGGTTCACAGGGACATCCTGACTCAGTGGTATTGTTTTTATATTAGGTTGCATTCAAAGGATTTTGCTTCCATAAAGGAGGCTTTCCCTGTTGACTGAACACTGCTTGGAACCTTACTTTGTTTTGGCTGAGGCAGCAATTCCTTCCTATTTTAAAATATGGGAAGAGGTCATACAAACTGCAGTGAAGAAAAAGCAATAAAGACACAATAAAAGTTCTTCATTAAGAACTATTAATAAGTTACTTTGTTAATTTTATATTGCACAGGTATAAATTACCCTGTGTACCAACGCATTCATTCAGATGGCATTTTAATGTGACTAAAGATGAAAGCATACATGATATCCTGTGCTGGGGAATTAGTGGTAAAAATATGTAGTGAAACTGCTTTTTCTTCCAGAAAATCTTGTATTAGGATAAACCAGATTTCTATAGATTGGTCCATGTAGCCGCTCATAATCTCTGCATACAAACACTTCACACACAAGACACCACTTCGTTGTTCTTATGGAGAAACAATAAACAAGAGAAAAATGAAATGCTGATAGTGTTTTGACTGGAAGGCATTAAATTCCATTTTGGGGTATGCAGCCATGTACAAATTATCCTCTTAGATAAGGAAAAAATAAGATTATGCTTAATAGCCCCAGAAGCTGAAAGTTTGAGTCAAAATCAAATTACTTCCCAGATTTGTCTCCATGCAAGAATATACATTACCTGCTACTCAATATAAGAATTAGGAGGCCTTTAAAGTAATTACCAAGTGGGCCAACTGGGTGGATTAATTGCATAGCTAACAAGAAAATACCTGTATTTTTGCAGGAAGTTTATCATATCACATGCATGTTGGAATCAAAATGTTAGTCACATAAATACCAAATACTTCAGCCAGAGCTAAAATGAAAATAGAATATATGTGTCTCCACTGTAATTTTATAAGCATACATTAGGTTTAATAAGGAAAACTAATTGAATTATGTCTTCCTGTGGAGAAAATAACCCTTTTCTGCAGTTGCTCTGAAAAGTCCAAAATACACACTTCCTTTAGGAAATGCATCTGTAGAACACAAGGTAAGAGCTGAGTTTTTTTCCTCTTGGTAAGCAGTTTATTTCTCTGTGTTGTCCACCGACTCTGAAGCTTTGAACCATTTAGATAGAGTTCAAATCTCAAATGTGAATTACCAGGTGTGTTGATTAAAATGAACAACAATCAAAAATTGAAGCTAGACCTTTTCTCTGGGCCTTCTTCTTATTCAAGGTTATGTTACACTAAAACACAAGCCATGGCTTACCTGATCTGTGCTGGGACAGAGGTAAGGATTAGGTTGTACTTTTCACCCCCACAACTAGAGAAACCCTTGAGCAGGCTGATCTGAGGGATGGGGACTGGAGACCTCCTTGAGCCTCATTCATACACTGTTATCCCATGATTGTATGACATGATGTTATTATAGGAACTTATCTGAAGCATTCTGAGTGATGGCATTTGGGTGAGAACCAAGACAGACTCCAGTAGTAATTCTTCCTGAGAATGGATTTGTTTCAGGATGATGCCTATTAGAGCTGACAATACTTGCTGATGCAAATTTTTGAATTAAAAAGAAGAGTGCTTACTTGGAGAAGTTTACTGATGATACTTTATTATTATGACTATGTTATGACTATGAAGTTAGAATAATGTGGGCTCTAACAGGAGTGTGTTTCTGGCAGCAGGAGAGAACAGGCCATTAAATACTGCTTTGTTTCTACAATACATCCTAAGCCCTTTCAAAACTTCATCTGTCCCCAGAACACTAAAGACTCTTAAAAAAGTGAATGACTTTTTCTTCTGCATTAGTCATATACAAAAGCACTTGAATTTCATGTTTATATCGTTGTGCTTTGGGGAAGTCTCTAAATCTTATTTTGCAAATGAAATCATCTGGCCCTTGTAAAAAAGTTCTATAAGGCTGGCTGCAGACACAGGTGAGTCCTCTGAGTGGGGCGATTTAAAGTCACAGCAGAGGCTGCGGTTCCTGGAGGAGAGGTTTGAGCTGCATAATCCTCCCCTCCTCTGGAAACATCTTTTTTGTTTGGTTTTTTCCAAGAAAGTCTCAATTATGTTACAATGCTCTTACTGCTGTGGGCGGAAGGATACTGGTAAAATAACTCTTTTTGCATCAGGTTCCTGCAACAGGTAGTTTATTACCTCAGGTAATATGTTTTGCATCCAGAAAGAGTTTAAAGCTATGCCTGAGAAAGCCAACCAATAATTGCATTTTGTTATCACCTTTATGGCTGCTGGCGTGTTGGTTACTGCTCTGCCTGTCAGCATACAGAATAAAATGCAGCTGTATTTTGGATTTGGTGCCTTATCTTTATCTTAGGGACTTCTGTATTTTAGAAACTGTTGGAGAATTTATCTGGTTTAGAACAACCATTTTGTGACATTTGTGTATTTCAGTATATAGAGACCTTCCCTTTGGCCTGCACCTAGTCAGCACAGTTTTGTTTTTTTTAAGGGACAGATTCATAACAAAGTGTAGAAGAAAATAAATACCAATGCAAACCAATTAAAAAGAAGCTCTTGCCTCAGATGATACATTAATCTGCACTCAGAATTGGGGTTGTTTTCAAAACATTTGCATAACCTCTTCAGATGGTCCAGCTTGCTGCTCTTATGCTGCAATATATTCCTCTTCCTTCAAGACGTATGAGTAAATGGTTTGAAGAAGTTAGCCTGAAAAGTGAGACTGTTCGATGTTGAGTAGTAGTTTATGTGCCACAATCACTGCAAAAGCACTACTGAAAGTAAGGTAGTGGAGGTTTCACCCCTCCCTCTGAAGCTGAGTGTGCAATCTGCCAAACTGATGGTGTTAAGGGAGACTGACCAGCTGTCCAAAGCCTGTAAATACATCGTTTCCCTGTCTGCATTTGGAGTCTGATACATCACTGGACAGTTATGGAGGCAATGTGGGTTTATAGCTTCTAGTGAGAGTAAATATTAAACTGTTAAAAACCTGACAATTGCTGAAGAATCTAGCTATCCTTCATCAGCCAGCCCATACTGGTGCAAGGACAAAAGAAGAAATAGGAAATGATCTAGAGAAGTTTTTATGATTGGTAATTGTTAGTGTGGGTGTTAGTGTTTAGACAAATCATGCTGTACTCTTTAAAAGTTTAAGAGCCCTGTGTAGAGCCCCCTTTGGGGTGCCCTGATTTGTCTGGGATACCTCACGTAAGTATTATGTGTAAGCATTATTATTAGTCTTTTAATGCTAAACTTTGTCTCCTCACCTGTCCCTTTGGTTGGCATGGGCCACTTGTGATTTTTTTTAACAGTACATATTGTAGATTTACAGGAAAAATAGAAAACTTTAGTTCACAGTCTTAAAATGCTTGTTTTTCTTGCATTAGCAGTGTAGGCAATAAAGGTAACAGAATCAGCATTCCTAACTGCAGAAGATGACCATAAGCAAAGTCTCAGTCATCTGCACAAGGAACAGTAGCTGCAAATTGCAAATTTGAAGAGCAGCTCTTTAGACATTCATTCAATGTACGTCTGTTTTGAAGTGGTGTGTGGTTTTTCTAATACAACATCAAGAAACTCCAACAATATTTTATGCAGATTGCTTTATTTTATCATTCTGCATTTATGTCACTGCCTTGAGAAAGTATTTTTCATAACCTTGGACAACTCGATGTCATTACACAGTGCTGCTTGGTTTTCTTATTTCATATCCAGCTTGCAGTGACTGATGTCCTTTGGATTTCAAGTAGAATTCAACGTAGCAAAACCTCATGCATCATTGCTCAAAAATTACAGAATGGTTGCTGTTAATCCTACCTGCCTAGAAACTACAGAATTGTGTGCACAATTCTGGTGCACTTGATGTCATTTCAGTTTTCATCTACAGCTGACATCTGCAATTTCTTTGTTCTCTAGCATTTTATTGGTGAATTAGTAAAATATAAGACATTCATTAATATATGTGCTTGTGTAAGTCAAAATTTTTAAAGAATAGTTGTGGGTGAGGAGGTATGTATGCTGGAAAATACCTCTTCATTTTCAAGTCATAATGTCCCAAAAACTTTCTTAACTCATTCTAATGTGAGTTTTAAAAACTTGAATGCTTCCTACTTTGTCTGTGAATTAATGCATGTTCTAGAATTGGAATGACATAGTTAAGGAAACACTGCTTTCCACTGATATACTTCTGGTGACTTTCAATTGCAGAACAGGTAACAGGTTTTCATGGGCAGGTCTCACTTTGCCAGAGAATTCCCTTGTAAGAATGAAACAATTATTGTCTGCTCTCATTTTCTTGATTCGGATTGTGACTTTGGGTACCACATGACTTCATTCATGTTAAGGTGGTGTTGGGGAAGATGGGCATCTTTGACTTCCTGCTACAAATGAGTCAGGAGATAAAAAACTCATACAGTTAAGCACAGATTGAAAGAATTTTTTGGTTTTTGGATTGAGAGAAACAAACGTAAGTTATCTGTTCATCTAACCTTTGACAACTGGTTTAGGCTTAAATCTCTTGCTTATGCCAGCAATCATAGCCCTAAATGTCTATTGACTGAGTGAACTATGAGCAGACAAATCGTGTCTTTACAACAGTGATTTAGACCTGCTGATTCTAGAGCTTTATCAACCCTTCTCCATCATTGAGCTTGGAGATTACTGTTCCTCAACCTGGTCTCCATTTCAGACGGACTTGTGCTATGTTTCTGGCAATCACAAGGGGAAAGTATGTGAAGCTGGCTGTAGGATGACCATTAGAGAATTGCCTCCCTGGTGACTGAAGGAACTTGCATACTGTCTCACACTGTTAATTTAGAGGTGCTTAGGTTTTGAAAGGTCTAAAGCTCACCAGAGTGGGGTCTGTCTGTGAAGATTTGTCAGAGGAAGCAAAGCGGTTCTGCTTTCAACACGAAAGGCAGTGAGTGTATTTTGAGTGACAGACCTTTGTGGTGTATTATTCGTGGGTTATTAGAACTTCTGCTTCATAAGAAGCTGTTGTTGGGCTTCAATACCTTGTCTGTCTTCCAGCAGACTTTGAAGAGAATGAAATGTTTTGTTAAGAAAGATTGCCTTTCATTCATTTGAGAGACTTCAAGCATCTCCAGCTGACTTTGTGTTTGCTTTAGTAAATCTTTTGGGGCTAATGAGCAATTAGATATTAATTTATTGTGGTGAAGTATTGGGTCACATTACATGCTACTATTTGCCTTTAGCTGAGCAGCAATTCTGCTGAATTGGGTGGGAAAATGGATACATCTGACTGTTTGTTTCTGATGCCCTACAGGCTTTTAAGGTCGTACCTTAAAGGCATCAAGTTGTACCTCTTGATCCTTATAGCAGAGTACTTCAGTCTGTGTTGGGTACAAAGCAGAGTATATAGAGTGACAGCTGAAGGGTAGGCATGTTTCTGGAATTCTGTCTGCCTACGTACTTCTGTCTTCCTACTCAGTGAGGAAGATAATTAGTGTGAAACAAAGGATATTCCTTATAGTTTGTAGTGAATATTTTAAATAAACTTGTCTTTTATTTTTTTTTTAATATTTAAGTGGAGTACAGTCTTACTGAAGGCAATAAACATACGAAGTTATTCAGAGTCCACATGCAATCTCTTCTGGGATAACTTCTCTGACAGGTCTTGAACAATATCCTGTACCATATACAGTTTTTTAAAAACTGTAGGCTTCAGTCTGCCCTGCTGCTTCAGTTGTTTCTTTTTTAACACTGGGTCCAGAGGGAACATTTGAAATGCTTTGATTTTACATGTGGATAATTTGATAAATGACTATTTTGTGTGGAAAACCAGTGAAGAAGAATGGACTCTAGGCAGAATCACTGAAATGCTTCTGAACCATGATGCTACTTCAATATGTCAATATAAAAAGTTGAGAAACCTTGTATTTCAGTTATCCTTTTTCTTTTAAAACTATACTTGTGGTCTTCTGATGGCTTAAATCCACTCTGGAACCCCTGGGTTTTTTTTTTTGACAATTGTGGCTTTAGGATTTCTGACTTGATATGGAACAGATTAGTTAAGTTTTGGAAGAATTAAGAGGAAGGAGGGCAAAAATAGCAGATTGGCTGTCATTCTTAATATGAATGTGACTCGATTTCAACATCCTTACAGTTCTGATCAGAATACTTGCATCCAGGGTTCTTCACTGTGCAATTTGGTATTTTGTTTTTCAGAAAGAAATTGTAGCTGTTCTACCAAATCATATAGAAGAGAATATATTGACTGTATTTTTTTGTACGATATCAAGGGAATTCAAAAAATGAATCAGTTTTTCCATTGCAGACTACCTGCCAAATTTATTATATGAATTCTATATGTATATTTGTAAGAGTACAGTTTTTACCTTAAGCATGTTCTTTGCCCTTTGTGACAGACAGCAAAGCAAGAATGTGATTTTGGAAGACCACGTACATTCATGCTTAATTCTATGAAAAGCCTGATCAGTTGTGGCAGCCTAGAGATTCCACAGCACTTCAGATGTTTAATACACTAGCAGATGTTTTCTTGTGTACTTTATGCCAAAACCAAGCCTTCAGATCGATGATGTCTTGTCATGTAATGTGGTGTTACATTCATTTGATGGAATGGGCTGTACAGTTCTTTAATTTTCCATGAGATCCATAATTTCATATGAAAATGTATCAGATTTGGGTAATATCAATGACTGGGTATGTACACACCTTGTAGAGCTGCAGTTTTGGCGTATTAATGGAAATGGGAAGGACTTGTGATATGAATCATTCCCTAGAGGCATCTTCTCACTTTTGCATCATAATCTATCCAGGCTTCTGTTGTCATACTTACTAAGGTTAAAGGGGTTATTCTTCATCTGTGCTACCATTGTGTGCAGCTTCACACAGAAGTACATTCCCAGTTTTTACAAATGTGGGTGGATGGCTGTGTGATATGATAGGGACTTCCTCCAGGTGGGCTCCTCTGAGCTTATCTGTCAGTGGATATGCTGCCTTCAACCTCAACCTTTGTGGTGAGATGAGGCTGATTAATTAAACTTTTTTTGTGTAAACTCGGAGAAACCTGAGACCTGGAGGCTAATATGGGGCTGAAACTAGCCTGTTCTTGTATAAATGGATGAAGTCAGAGACTGAGCGTTTTCTTAAAGGCTGGATTCTTGGCCTTGTAGGCCCCTTTAGTTATTAACATATTTTCTACTACAAATCATATATAGTGTCTCTATGGACACCAGATACTCTTTACTGGTATTAGTAAGAAGTTGTCATATAATAGCTATAGTTAATAGCTGTCAAAATTCTGCTAAGCTGCCCAAATCCAACATACTGAACAGGCCACAAGCCTGAAAATGACTTAAATCAGAGCTTCTAGACACCATTATTATAAATTTGGTCGTATATCCATTGTCATTTTGTTTCCTACTTCTGAACAAAATGTATCATTCAGCTTTCAAAATTGTTAGTGGAAACAGCATGTATAAAATTGTCTATTAGTTTTGTGATGAATTACATATCAAAGTTGTGTTTCTTCCCTGGTATCTTGTCCCACTGTATTGCAGAAGCTGTCTTTTTGGCCAGGTGCAGTATTTGGAACATAAGCCAGTGGATCAGGTCGGATCAAGTATCTATAAAGAGAAAATAAAACTTTAAAAAAAAAAACTTGGCACAAGCAAGGGTAGATGAAGTGCATACAGCTGTAATGTTAAAAAGATCTGAGGAAGACACACTGATTTTCAAGGTGCTTAGTCTAGTTCCTGTTGGGTCACTTGGTCAACACCACTCACTGTAGATGCTAGTAATAAAGCTTTCTACTCACTGTAGATGCTAATAATAAAGCTTTTCTGACTTTGCCTAGACACCATCTGTATGTACTAGATACAGCTAAACAATAATTTTGACTGACAGCTCCTTTGCCAGTATTTCTTTATGCATCTCCTTCATTCATTATGCCTTAAAGAGGGACAAGTAGTCTAAAATAACTTTATGAGAAAAAAAATGGGTAATTCTTTTCATTGTGCTCAATAAATAAAAAGCCTGATGTTAATAATCGTGGTGTAGGATGAAAGTCTGGAGGTGGACCTGTATTCAATGTAGTAGATCTGAAGACTTGAGAAAAAAAGGCTTCCTTAAATATTGAGTTTGAATATAAATTTGAGATGTTTAAAATAAGTGCTCTTTGAATAAAGATGAAAGTGCTTCCCATTAATTTGTAAGTGCAAATTCTGCAGTGCTTTGTCAGCTGTCTCAAATGACAAACTATCTGATCTGAAACAGCTTTTGGGACTGATGCAGTGGAAGCTTTGTGCTGCTGCAGAACCAAGGTATCAGTGTTCTGAACTATCATTGCTTTCCAGGATCACTGTGCTCCTAAAGACAGAAAGCAGATTACTGATCTTTCTGTTAAGTCTGGGTAGCTAAATTATAATCAGGAATTTAATGAGAATCTTAATTCTTTAAAGCTATTAATCTGTAAAGCTGGTGAGATTTTTTAAAAATACAGACCAGTGGAAGATGAGAGAATACGGAGGCAAGAGAATCACCAGTATACATATAGTATATTTATATGTATATTTTATATACATAAATATATGCGTATAACTAGGTGTCTCTTTAAATAGAAGTCTCCATGTTTTTATTTTTTTGCCTGTGCATGGGAAAATTTGGGGTTCTTTTTCAGCAGACAGGTAATAAATTAAGGCAGAAAGTATAAACAAGAAATTTTGCAGGTCTTGAGATTTTTGGTATTTTAACTTACACTATATCATTCAGCTCTAATCTTGTATCTGGAGAAGGATTGATCAGGATGTAAGAAAGGGTGTTCTGATGATCATTCATTTCATCTAAAGGACAAAAAACCAAACATACAAATTAATTATATTTGAAATAATTATTAAAAATATGATTTCTGACAAACTGATCTGATAAAAGAACAGCTTTGGTTCATAAAGCTGTCAAAAAGTGTGGGTTTCAAAGTGCGTTCAGATAAAGTTAGAAACTTGTTTTCAACTGTTATCTGATACAGCATCCTTTGGTTATCAGCTGTCAAAATATCCTGCTTTCTTTCTGAATGTTCTAGAAATGTTCTTTTGCACTTTTTTCAGTCATAACAATTTTGAATGCAGCCCAGTTTTACTCTAAATTACCAGTCTGTCACGTGGCTTATGTTAGTGTTTGGGAAGTAGGGACTTCCCCTGTCAGCTGGTATTGAGTTCAACTGGTAACATCAAATGCAGATATATGGCATTCTCATCTATTTCCAAAATTGGACAATATAAACCTTTCCCCCCACCCCATTCCCTATTTATAGAATAAGCATTTTCCTTTATCACCTGGGTTGTAACGTGAATGCTGTATAAAGGGAAATTAGTATTCGTGTCCTGAATTTTCAACTGTTCAAGTATATTGCAAATAAAGGCTGCAATTATTATTTTTTTTTTTTTTAATTTTAGGTTTTTGCCTAGTTGAGTCTTGCAATGCCTTGTAGTTGTCATTGCAGTATCTTTCTAATAGCTTTCTCTTGGTACACTTCTGAAGTGCTACAGTGAGACTAGTTTTAATTTGACAGGACTAAAAAGGAGAGGCATTTCTTACATAATAATTTCTCTCTTCAGAATTTTGGGGAAAATTATTTGAAAGAGAACTGCTTCATTCCATTTCCAATGTAATTCCTAAACCTTTTGTTAATGTATTCTTGATAGGCAGTCTGTATACTTGGAAATATATAAAAGGTTGAAAATGACTACAGTGGGTATCTTCTAGTATGTGTAATCTTTGCTTGTATCACATATTTGTACCACCATAAGTACCTCTGTCTAGAAAACAGTTACATAAACTCCACAAAACAAAACCACTGTTGTAAACCTAATATGTTGTGTATAACCCCATCAGTTCTTAAAAATAAGTTCACCTGGCATAATAGTAACATTCTGATTATTTAAGTGTCACGGTCATCCTACCATATCCTGCTGGAGAAAGGCCCAGGTGCTTCATTCTGTTTTTCACAAGTTCAGCAAGCTCCTGTCTTTCAGACCTCCTGTAAAGGTTCATTCTCTGCTGGTTTATCTTCTCAGCTGTTCTGCCAGAGTGTCGTGGTGCCCTTCTGCTGAGGCGCCGTGCCCACTGCATGCTTTTCCGTCGTAACAAGGGATGATCGGAGCGGTCGCTCGACGTTGAGTTCCGGTGATTACTGCGATAACTGATTTGTTCTTTGGTGTCTTTAGTGTCTTCCCAGTCTTCTACACTGATAGAGATTTGAGACTTGAAAAGAAAAATAGCAAGAGGGATTCAGGGCTTTAAAAAATGGGAGCAAATTAAAATGTTCTCTCGTTTTCAACAGTGTGGTAGAACATGTATTTCGGTTGCGATGGAGCGGAGGGGATTCAGCAGTTTGCACTTAGCAAGAGTTCCTGAACTGGGCAACTTTTATGAGACTTTAACATTTTTATGTAAAAAGCTCGTTTTTTAGATATAAATACATTTCACAAGTGCAAAAAGCTCACTGGAACAAATTGCCCAGAGAGGTTGTGGAGTCTCCACCCCTGGAGACTTTCAAAACCCACCTGGACATGTTCCTGTGTAATCTGCTCCTGGGGATCCTGCTCTAGCAGGGGGGTTGGATTAGGTGATCTCCAGAGGTCCCTTCCAGCCCCTAACATTGTGTTATTCTGTGAAAAGCACTTAGGTGTCATGTAGTGCCTGTTTCCATTTTGATTCTGAGAATAAGTCTACCCTTCAGATACTGCCTTTCTTGAATTTAGGAATCTGTTCTGAATAACTTATCCACTTTTTTCCAAGTCTGCATATTTTTAGAAATTGAAGTTCTGTAGCTGCTTTTTAGATGTATGTTGTGGATTTTTGGTAATATTTTAACTTTGCCTGCACTGTTTTGTGTACTTTTTAAAAAAAACAGGTAGAACATGGCTGTTACCTGTGTCTCAGATTCCCAGGCATTTTTTACCTTAATGTGTGTAATTAATTTGTGTAATTCCACATAATATGTGGAATGCCTCTGTATCAAAATAAGGACAGATATAGTAGCAGCCTTTAAAACACTGTGATGTTTTTCATTCATGTAGTGAAAAAACAACAAAGAAGGCAGACCTAGGGACCAAAATATGTCCCTCTGTTTCCATGTTTTTTTTGCATGCCAGTTTTTTTCTCCAGAAACTGTTTTTGCATGGTGTAGACACTATACCAATCGTGTCATGGTATCATAGTAGCTTGTGTAAGACTATGTTTTGGATTTCTGATGGAAAAGGTGTTGATAACACAGGGATGTTTCAGTTATTGCTGAGCAGCACTCACACAGTGTCAAGGCCTTTTCTGCTCCTCAGTGAATTCTCTTGTGCTGGTGCACAAGAAGTTGGGAAGGGACAGCCAGGACAGCTGCCCCCAACTACCCAAAGGGATATCCCATGCCAGATGGCTCTGTGTTCAGCAATAAAAGCTGAGGAAGGTGAAGGAATGGGGGGAACTTGCAGAGTTATGACATTTGTTGTCCCAAATATGGGTGATTGATAGAGCCCTGCTTTCCTTGAAATGGCTACACACCTGCTTGCCAAGGGGAAGTAGTGAGAGAATTCCTTAATTCTGCCTTGCTTACCTGTTAAACTGTTTTTATTTCAACCCCCAAATTGTCTCACCCTTGCCTTTCCAATTCTCTCCCCATCTAATGGGGGGGAGAGAGCAAGCAGCAGTGTGGGGCTTACAGCCTGCTGGGCTGAAACCATGAATCCCAGAAAGAGGCAGACTATCCAAATACTTACTTGTGAAGCCATTTCTCGTGACTGACACAGAAAGAGGGAAAGAAAACAAGACAATTTAAACAGGAGTGATCCTACAGAAACAAACATGGGCTGTTTGACAACATCAGCAAATTAGCTACACAGGTAATAAAGAAGACTTCTTATATTTATTTATTTTTAATAAGGTGGTAATGGTTCGAGTCATAGGTGCACTGTATTGAGAGGTAGGCTAGACTCCTTGTTATTTAGTAACTAGATCACTGAAAACTTAATTTCTTTTCAAAGGAGTTATATTTATCTGTTGGACTGCAGTGAGGGATTCTCATTTCCATAGTACAAAAAGGGATTATCAAAGTAGAAATACATATAGAAATGTTAGCATATTTTGTTCTCCTGACTCATGTTAAGGTTTAACTGACAGCTTTCAGGTGTGTGCAACACAAATTAAGGTTTTCTTGTCAGTTTCACCTCATACATATATGCATTGGAGGCTTGGTGAGTAAGGAACTTGTGGTTAGCAAGTTCATAATTCCTTAGAAAAACAGCAATTTACATTTCTCTAACCTCTGTTTTAAAGATCTCATCCAAGAATATTTTCAAGTATGGCTCTTGTTAAGATGAATTTATGAATGAAATTGCTCAAAAAGTAATTTAACTTCAAACTCTAGAAGTTTGTAGAAAAGATGAGAGTTATTGTTCTGGTTACCCTTCCCCTGTGCAGATCTGTTTGCCTGTCAGCCTGTATGTTAGAAGGCATGGGAAATGCAGAGAGGAACAAAACAGGCAACCAGGGTGCACTCCTCAACAACATGTTGTATGCTCACAGTTCAGCTGTTCTTGATTCTCTTTTTTGGACCTGAAGTTAAATAGCCAGCTGTGAATGTGAGAGAAAAGCACTGCCATTCATTTTATCTTACTTATCTTTAATTAAGGAATTCTTAAAATCTTGAAAGTCTTCTTGTGTTGTTTAAAGTAACACTGACATTTTTTCATATTAGCAGTGATACTGCCTATATTCTTCTCCAAGGAATAATTTTGATGGATTATGTTAATTCTACTACATTTAAAGAAAAGCAGCTGACATAACTGCAATGGCACAGTCCACTTGACTATGCTGTAAAAGTTACCCAAAGAGGTGGTCCCCAAAGAGAGACCCTAGTGAACTTGGTGGAATCTTCTGCAGCTTTGTATAACTCTTAATTTAAAATTTAACTGAAAGATTGTACTTCTTTCAGGATAAATCTTGCAGTTAAGCATTACATGGCTTGATGTTTTATAACATTTTTCCAAAATGGAAGAGAAACTATAGTCTGTCTTGGAAATCAGTAAAATATGTCTGATAAGTTCAGAAAAATGTTGTTCACTGCTGTATTTTTGAGCTATATTTCAGCCATGTTTTAATGAGATAGAAATATTAATGGTCACATAAACAAATGACTTATACGTGTCAGAAATAAAAGCTGTACCAACAAAATGTATAATAAGCAGTCAGGAAACAGTACTTTTGTCATTTTATATATATATGTAGGGAGAAATTTATACATTTATGTGGCAGACACATAAGAAGTATTTTTCTAATTTTATACATATATATGTATAGGGAGAAATGTATACATTTATATGGCAGACACATAAATACATATATACAGAAAATTGCTACTATTTGGCAGCTAACTCTTGTAGCCTGCCCTAGTCCTATCTGTGCCTGAGCTGCCCCTTGTTTTCAGTCAGTCAGCTTTCTGTAGGCAGGCCCAGGACTGAAAGTCAGCAGGTAACTGGCTCTGGGTATTGATGCAACCTGGGGCTGCAAGGGAGCCCTGAATTTATGTGACCATGTATGTGTCAGCAGATGGAGACCTTCAGGGGGTTGTTGGAATTCTGTGCATTTGTAGATATGGCATTCACAAATAGTCTTTTAGTGGTTTCCAGTCTACTGAGGACCAAAGAGTATTATATACTCTGGAATTAAATCCAAAGAAAAGTGGCATATGTTCTGATCCATAGATCCTCTTCTGTGATTTTCATCTGAGCAAATAATAATAGGAAGGAGTACTTTTTAACTCTTAAGGGCTTATCACTTGTTCAATGTACTACTCTTGAAAATTTTTAAAAACTAAACACTAGCTGGTAACAATCATATTGTAGTATTGCATCTTCGCTCCATGACAAATCTGGAACATCTATTGAGTTTGTAGGCATTGTTTCTTTTGTCCTCTCCCTGTTTTGGAGACATTGCAGTGCAAATTGTTGCCTTATGAGATTACTTCTTGTTTTTAAATTACTTAAAAATTGTGTGGCATCCTTCATTCATATATGACTCAAATATAAAAGCAAAAACTAAGCATTGGCAGCAGTAAGAATCTGGTGATGGACAAATTAAAGAATGCAAGAATATTTATTTTGAAGGCTGCCAGATAACTTTGCTAGGCTGAACAGGATGAATGCAGCCTGAATATTTGAGAAGAGAGACAGGGCAAACTAACACACTGAACATAAATGGCAGGAGAAAGCCTTGAACTGTTTCATTACTATTACACAAGCTCTATTTCAAGATAGGTGAGAACCTTCTCACAGATTCTGTTGTCTTGCATTCACTGTAAGAAAGCTGTGCTTTCAGTGTGTTCCTTGGGAGCTGGGGGGGGTTGGGTTTTGCTATGGAAATAACAAAAATTGGGTATGTTTTCTATTTAACTTTTTTGTCTTCTCCCCTGTTGAAAAAGGAAACAGATGGCTTTCTTGGACTTTTAAAAAAGAAAGTGCTGTATACAGAAAGTAGAGGTATTTACAGACAGTACAGAATCTTTTCTGGTACTCTACAGTGAAGTGTTTTTTCAAAAATAACTTACAGAACAAAGAAACCCAGATCCTGGTGTGGTGTCAAGTCCCAGCAGAAGTCTTGTAATAGAAATCATATAATCTTTCACAAATGACTGCAAGATTTTTAACAGGAAATAAGGAAAAGAAAGAAAAGCTTTAATGAGCAGATGAGCAGGTAAACACTAGCACATTGTGTGAATTTCAAAGAAATGTAAATCTGTGTTTACAGTCAATCTCTTTATCTTTCAAGTATCTTAATCACTGTAGAAATAATCACTGTGAAGAAATCCTTTCTTCATGCTAAATCTATTTACATAAGATATGTTTTCTTATTTGGTTCTGCATAGGTATGCAATGTATGTACAGGATTCAAAGACACCCACAAAAAGATGTCAAAGTGAAGATGAATGGAGATGGAAGATCAGTGGGGCTAAGGTGTTAACCTCATCATGTGTGAAATTATAATCATGAACTCTGCTGTACAAAAGAAATGCTTTTGTATGTTAGATGGGTCTTAGGATACTCTGAGTAGTGGGCAATACCAAGATGAGGCTGCTATTTTAATTCAAAGAAGTCATTTGCCTTCACCAATCCATCTTATTTTTTAAGGGTTCGTGTGCCTTACATCCTTATACTGGGAACAGACATTAGATCAGCAGAAAGCACAAATATTTCTCCTCCTATCAGTTAGGCTGTTGCAATCAGGGGATCACATGGGTGCTTTCTAACAGGGGTAGGACTGTTCCCACCTCTCCTGAGGGGTAGTAGAGCAGCATTCAAGGCAGGCTACAGTCCTTGTTGGAACAAAACTTGCACTTACCCCTTTTGGCTTAATGCAGATATGGAGCTAGCACATAGGTTTCAATAAAGAAATAACTTACAAAGGTGTTATAAAACCTTTATAGTTAGAGCATCTGGATTTGTTTAAACTCAGAAGCTAGACAGATTTCTTTTGATAGAGAGGCATTCAACTATTTTACTCTTCCAATTGTGATGGGGTAGATGGCAGTAAGCATCTTCTTGAACCAAATTTTTATAACCTTATTTGTTATTTTTGTTGCATCTTTTATGCTATGGAACTATCATTAGATCACTGGGTGTATTCACAAGGATTTGCTAGACCAGGTTTTCATTTTTCAGTCAGTGTCGTAAAGATAATGCAAAGTTTTTTGTTTAGGACCTCGAAGAAGGAATGAGTGGAACTGGAGTGAGAGTGAGTGTATGGGATTTTCTTGTTCTTAGCACTTTACAGAGAATGGTTTTACTCTGTCAAGTCATAGCATGATTGGTATTTCTAGGAGCAAATATAAAATACTGAAGTTACTTATGTGATGGTAGAAGTTGCTGATGGTGACAGTCCTATACATACATAGGAGTCTAAAATTATTTTTTTAAAAAAATAGATTTCCATATGTGATACTGATGTCTTGGAACATGATTAAAAACAAGCTTTACAGGCAAATACATTTATTTCTAAAATATCTAGCATTTGATGAAATGGTTTTACATCAGTTGGCTTATCTGCTTTGGTACCATGTACCACGTACATGACTCTTTAATGACTTTTCTCAAAAAGCTTAGCTCCAGGAATTTTTCTGTTTCCATCAAATTTGCCTTTAAGGAATTAATCTGGAGGAAGACTTGAGATGAAAGAACACCAGGTTACCAAGTACACTAATTTCCCTGAAAGAATAGTTAGTACCTGAATTCAAAAGCATCCATGGGCTACCTATGGGCATAGGCAAAGCATGGAGGTGTTTAGGTGAGCAGACTTCATGGGCCATGGTGGTGGCTACTTAAGTCTGCATAGCTGGATCCTTGTAGGCTAGTGCTGGGGCTGCTGCTTGGGCATCTCAGTTTATGAGGAGTTGAGGGCAACATTCTCTTTTTCCACCCTGAAACCAGCACCTGCTACCTCTCATTTGTCCTGATCCTTACTATCCAATAGATTGTTTTTTCAGCAGAGGTTGTTGGCCTTCCCCCATCTCCACTGTCATCACTTGTTTTTGCATGAGGAGCTCCATCCTGGATTCTTGGGCAAAAAGATTCAGTGTTGCCTTTTCTTGCCTCACTCTCTCTTTGTAATCACAGCATATTATGTCTTTTTAGAGCCAGAGTGGGTTACTGTAAGACAAGTGTGGTCCTCCAAAGGTCTGACTGATGTGAGTAAAAGGACAGGACACAATGAAGTAATTGAGACCTCTGTCAGCAAACACTGATGACTGCTAAATTACTCATAAAAGTAATTCTATTGATTTCTGTGGTTAGAGGCACTACTTTGTGGGAATGGGCACGGGCTTTTTGTTGCAGTGTACAAGTGTTATCAGTCTGTAAAATCTGTATTTTATGTAGGGCTTATCAAAACTATCCCACTTACTCAGTTCTGGAGAGGTTCACCAACAGTATTACATTGTTTAACAACAGCATTCAGGCAAAGACAGGAGGATTTTTGGTAACTAAGATATTACTGCCATGTGACAGATGCTTCATTAGCCTTTGTTCCTGGTACAGACATGCACAGTAATGGCTTAGATGTATGAAAACAGGGTCATCTGGCATAAGTATAATAAAATAGGTGGTAACAATGCATATCTGTGCTCTGTCACGTTCACAGTATGTTGACAGTACCTGATAAAGCAGCGTATCCAACATGCTGATGCTGAAAACCCTGCCAGCAGCAAAGGGCAGTCGAAACATAAATGCCAGATTAGATCCCTTCTCACGCTCTTTCTGTTAAGGCATTAAAAAACAGAAAATACCTTTAGTACTATTTTTGGAAGGATTAAAATAAAAACATAAATTTGGCATTACTTTGGAAGAGGTAACAAGGGTAAAGTCCCTTTACTCTGAATATGGTTTCTTTCTACAAATGCATGGCATCTTTGCTCAGTACTTACAGCTTTTGGGTTGAAAGATTTTGTTTAATGCATATGTTGTTTCAATAACCATGTCTCAAAATGTGTGGGCATATTCTACCACATCATTTTGAAAATGATTTAGAGATTTTAACCGTGCTTAGAACAAAGCTCATCATATTCCTATTCCCATTTCTTGATCCTGACAGTGGACTCATTCAGGTCCAGAAAATCTAGTAGCAACGGAAACATGACACATGAACAGAATCTGATGCAAAAGGGAAGAAATGGTATTTCAGTGCAAGTGAATATGTGGGATGAGTTCAGATATGGAGTGGGATAGAAAATTCTTGCTCTGTTGCTTCTGGGGAAGGGATGCAGAAAACCAAAACTATGTCTTTTTCTTCTCACATCTCACTTGTAGAGGAATCACACCACAATGTGCTTCCAATTCCTGCTGTTATCAGAAAGCAAAAACACAGATTGGAAGTGATTTTGTTACATAAAGAAGAGGAAATATCAAGCTTTCAGATCAGAGATGGCATGAAGAGTAAGATGTGTTCTCAAAGTACAGAGATGTTTCACATCTTGGAATTGGCACACTTATATCCACCACATGTGTGCAATAGTACATTCTGGGGACTGACTGGCTGGCATGCAGCTTGGCAGAGAAGACCTTTGTGGTCATCCCAGGTAGATTTCTGCTCACCTAACAAGTATGTGCCTATCACTGTGGAAGACACAAAATCCCATTATTGGTTTGATTAAAAGATATAAGAGTTTGCACATATTTGAAAATGACCACTTCAAAGTTTAGAATAACACCTGACCTGCAATGCTTGGAAAATAAATGCATTTTAAAAAATTATAAAAATCTAAAGTGTCAGTCTTATCCAAGAATCATAGATTGGTTTAGGCTGGAAGGGACCTTGAAGATCATGTGGTTCCAAGCAAGACATTCTAAACCCTTCTGGGAGAGTGGTTAGCTTTTTTGGGTTGTTTTTTTGTTTTGTTTCGTAATCTAAGACTAATGGAGAACATAATTTTTATGTTTAGACCATGGGTGTTTAGTTTTTCCTTTTCCCTGGTGTGGGAGAACCATCACTTTGTTTGCTGTTCATATTTATTCATCTCTAAAATGAGAAAAGTTGCATTGCTACAGCAGATGGACTTCTGAATTGTGGATCTCTCTTCTGCAGCCCATTAGGTTGAAAAGTCACTTATGCATGTGTTTCAGTGTTACATGAGGGCAGCTTAGTCTTTCTGAAAATGAGGTGCTTAATGCAGAAATAACAGTCAACTGTACATTTAACTGTATTAGATAATTCTACTCAAGTTTTTAATTGCTTTTGCATGAGGGAGTTCTGAAACATCAAATGAACCACAGCACCACCTGTGAAATGTTCCCTGCAAATGTTAAGATGAAAAGAAGGGGAAAATATCAACAGCTGGCAGCTTTGACAACAATGAAGACAGTGTTCTTTCTTTATATCTACCTCTACTTCAGCATTCCACAGTTTGGATATGAAGTTAATTAACTCTTCAGCTTCCAGCCTATATTCACGACTTTACATTTGCACACATTATTAATGTAAGTTATAATATTTCTAATGATTTCCAGAATATTTGCTGGGAAAACGAAGATGCCTATGTAAAGCAAGAAAGGGAACCAAGAGAAAAATCCTGGTGTCACTGCATTGAAGTAGAGATGTTACAGCCCACAGAATATTCCAGCAGAAACTGCAGACAGCATGTACTGGGAAAGCTGTCACTATTCTTACTTCTTATCACTAACCTGTATAGATTAAGGGAATATGTTAAAAAATATGCTGTCAGTTAGAGTTCACCAAGGAACTAAGTTAGGTTGGAACATAGTCTTGAAGGCACCATCCAGCCCTTGGCACTGATTGCCCTGAATAAGCTGGAAATGAATGATTCCAGCCAGTGCCAGGTTACTCTTCCTGAACTTACCCTTGAGGAAGATGGGCTAAAATGGGGAATCACAGCTCCAAACCTGAATGGATACTGGGAATGGCATAATCCAAATGAAGATGTGCCCCCCACTGTACACTGCTCCTCTCTTTGTTTAACAACTTTCTAGTTGTTAGCTTTCTCGTCTAACTTCCTCACAGTTCTCCATTTTATTTGCTTATTTTGTTCTATTTCAAGTGCAGGTCAAGTAATTATAAAAGATCCCCCACTTATTTACATCTTGTGGTTGAAGTGTAAGCATAATAGTTAACTACATCAAAGATTGACTTGTAATACTCATCTAGACAGGCTCAGTTTTTGCAGAATGATTCCTGTGTAAGGTACTGGGAGCTGGCCTGTGAATGTAACTTTGTAAGAAAAGGCTGTTTTGCATTAAATGTATTATAAATCAACTATGTGAACATTATTCAGTAAAGAGTGAAATATCTGAAATTCAAGGCAATATCTTAAATCTCCCAAATCTAGGAAATTTACAGTTAGGAAATAAAAGTTCTGTGTAACACGATTTTAGCATGAATTCAGATTTGCTAAGGTCTGTCAGATATCTGAGGTACAGAGATCAGGAGGCTACAAGAGAGAACCTAGGAACTCTGTTTAGAATGATAGCAAGGAGAAAAAGAGATGAAAGAATGAAAGACTCCTGGTTTTGAAGACTGGCACAGTGATATTTTTTGTCTTATTCTCATAAACGCAGAAAATGGCCTGAAAGATGGTAGAGGTGATATTTTAAGTTTTGTGGGCTGCAGAGATAGGTAGGTCAGATCACCAATGAAGATCTCTGAAAAACAGTATTGTCCTTGAATTTACTAAGTTAATCAGATACCTTATTTTGCTTTGTATGCTCCATGTAAAGTTTTAGCAGTGGTATTTTGGACAGGCAAATTAAGTTAAACTTATTTCCACATAGTTTCCCCATTCCACAGCTTGAGAACGCCAACATGAATGTATAGAATATGAAGGTTTTATTTAGTATTTAAATAGTCTTACTATCCTTAGTCATGAGGACTGCCCTTTGACAGAGAACAATTGTTGTTCTTAATCTATCAGTATAAAATACTTCCAGTGCTTTCACTTGGTTTGGAGGCATTGTTACAAAATCAGAAAGAGTTTTAAAATCCATAAAATTTAAATTGAGGGCAGGGGAGGCATCTTACCTTTTCTAATTTGGATAGAGCAAGAGAATAGCAGTCTTTGGCTCTGAACTGCATGAATCTCATATTAGCTGGGTGAGTAAGTTCTGTGATAATGCTTAGGCTTGAAAACAACCTGTATTTTAAAAGAATATAAGAGTTATACTAAATAGAACAATCCTGTAAATGTAAGGCTCTATGTAATGCAATTGTTAGTTTATGGAAATTGGGGAATAATGTCAGAACTGGTAACCTAGGCCAAGCAGTGCTGTAGCTGACATCATCTTTTCAGGCCTTTACAGTACTTAGTGAGGTCAGATGATCTGAGTCAGTCAGACCAGTGAGGTGTAGGTTGGTCTCTGTCTTCTGGATGACTTCACTTGCTGATACTTAAGTGGAATCTTCTTTGAGATGAGCACATATTAGTAAAACTCGAGGGGTTTAAAATCATTTCTTAAGACTCCATTTTCTGTTAACTGCAGTTGTTCTTCATCATGATTAGCCTCTTCTTCACTAGTTTCTGCTACTAGTAGCTACTATTATGTAACAAAAAGCATATTTTAAATGTATTTTTAAAGTCTGTTTACAGAACTATTTACCTTTGTGCAATGAATATAGTTTATGCTGTAGAACAGGTAACTATTACTACCTTATGCCTCTTCCTAAAGCTCACTTATTCCTACAACTTTTATATAATATAAAACTGTTGTGAAAACATTCTATGTGTGCTGGGGAAGAAAATTAGAAAAAAAGATATGATACACTATTTCTGAAAGTTTACAAAGTTTTTTGAAAAAGCTTTGTGAAGTCCTAAACCTAGATATTTAAGTCTGATTTCCTTTGATATTTGTAAAAAGTACCATGCAGTCTTAAAATTATACTGAACCAGTACATAGTTCATACATGAGTTATAACTGCCATCTATTTGTAAGTATTGTGCAAGGCAACTGAATGATTTTATAGTAAGTTCTAGTTGGATACCTAAGGCATGGAGTTTATTACTAGAATTTTGTTTATTTAGTATTTTAAAAAATAGAATACAGCTATGGGAAAAAGCAGCTAGTACTCTAAGTTGGTTTTTTTTTTCTTTTTATTCAACTCATTTTTCTGTTCATGTTTGAGGATAAAATGTATTTCTGAAAAAAACTGTGATACATGTAAACACCTCAGATGCACTAGCACAATATGGTTAAGTGTAGGCTTAAGTGATGCAGAGATTAAGTTCAATTATAGTTTCTAGATTAAATTTAAGTGAGATTACAAAACACACCTGTGATAGTATTGGGAACAAATTTGAAAACTCAGAACTGAGGTTTCTGATGCAGCATGGGGGTTTCTTTTGAACACGTGCAGCAACACTAGCAGCATTTAACTGCATTCTCACACAGTTGCATTTAGAAAAATGAAAGTTCTTCATGGAAATATTTAATGTTTTAATGAGCTGTTTTCTAAAACACTAACAGATTCGAAAGACTTATTGTGTGTCTCTCCAGCCCCGCATGGAAGGGCTGACACAGAAAAGGGCAGCAATACTGAATGATACTGAATCCTTGAGGAAGGACTTTTGCCCAGGTTAGACTTCAGCCCCAAATCAGGGAGGTTTTTCCTACTTGACTGACTAGTGTTTTTTATTTTGTGTGTTATTTTTTTAGTGCTTTGTTTTTTTGTTAAATAAGAACTTTTGTTACAGTTGAAAGGGACATGTATCTTTTGGTACTTGTTGAAACAAGATACTTAACTCAAAGTGAGGCTCTAATCAGGAGAGGTTCTCAAATGAACAGGAAATCTCAGTGTCTTTAGCACTGCCTTCTCAGCCTCTTTACTAGACTGATCATTTTTTTTCACTCTATATGCAGCTACTCTTTCATGACATTTAGTATGTTTACATAGGTAATGTTGCATAAATGTGCTTAAAACCTAATTTTTTTCAAAACTGAATATTCAAAATGTGAATGCTTACTACTAAGTTCATAGTGACGCATTTCTTACCTTTTAGCATTAAAAGGATCTGCTTTTCATACTGATACTGTCATTACTGTGAAAGATTGCTGCACTGAGAAAAAAATTCTTCTCTCAACTATCTTTTGCCCTAACTCTTCAGGAATAGCTTTGTTTTTCTCCCTTCAAACCTGACAGGTGACTTTTAAAATGATCATCCAGTTTTGGAATGCTTAGAATTTCATCTGAGTTTTCAGGAGAATACTTCAGGATTGTGAGTGTTTTGCTAAGCAGGGTGGGAGAAAGTTTGCCCATGTAAGACACATATAGGGGAAAACTTAAGTAGAAGATAGGAAAAAAAAATCTTAATGGAGGACAAAAGGCATTAATAGGGATGTAGAAAGATGCATAAGATGGATTGCAAGAATACCTTACCTAAAGAGTGTTTGAACATTAACAATGGTCTTAGCATCTGCCATGTAGTCTTCCTCAGCACTCATTGTACTTTCTTTGTCCACCACCACCATATTAGCTGCAAAGGTGACTCCACATCTTAGTAAGTCATCTAGGCTTTTGTGAAGAGAAAGAGGGGGAAAGAAACAATCAACTTAAATATAGAATATGTAAAGAGGCGTGGTTGGAATATGCAGATCACAGGCTGAGTTGCTGGTTCATAATTTATGTGACATAAATTTATTTCAGTTTTTAAAAATAAGCATTTAACCTTTATTTGGGAGGACAGCATGTCCTTACATGCTGCAGCAACTTGCTTCATTCTAGGTACTTTTGGCACTAAACAGACCCAAATAAATGCTCTGGGTTGCTCTTTCCCACAATTATATTTCTCTTTCAAAATGCTAATGTGTTCTACCAGGACATTTAATACGTTTCTCTTTTAGGTTAATCTATGAGTTGGAGGGGTTCTCATGATGTTTTTAGGAGCATCTTAACTTAGGAGCAGTTGTACATCAGTAAAACTTTGTACACTGCTGGATGTTTCCTGTCAAACTGACTTCAGAAAACGCTCACAGACAACTGAATTACAGTTCTAATCAGGCCTTATGACTTTGTTTACCAAATTATGAATGTTTCAGTTATTTTAACATTTTCGAGAGAAACTAATCACTTTTGAAAAGTTTAAAAATTACTTTTCTGTAATGGTAAAGACTACTAGGAACCTAACAATTGTTATGTAAGTGAAAATAAGAAAAAAGGATGAATTTCATGGTTTCCAAGGGAAATCAGAAAAATAAACTTTTTACTTCCAAGGTGAAAAGCTGTGTTGTCACTAAATTTGCTTCTCATTTGGCAATCTGTAATATTAATTGTCTTCATTGTCCTGATACATTTTTTCTTTTCAATAATGATCTTCTTAAGTCTTTAGGTTTACATACCTCTTAGAAATTCTTTTTCAAAGTTTGGGTAAGGAAAGCTCTACAAATTTTTGGTATTTATTTTACCTCTTACACATATTCTTCCAAAACAAATGTATTGGATGATTATTTTTGAAACTGTGCCATATGACCAGTGGTTGACTACAACAAAGAAAAGCTGTATTTTATAAGATTTTTACTAAATTTCAGTGCACAATCAGAATTCCAAACTTTCTCTGTGCAATTTGTATTTCTGCCTTTTCAGTCTTTCGGTTCACCCCTAAAGAGAGTGTATTCCAAAATATCCAAATTTCTATATATCAGTGTTTCACATGCTCAACAGCTATTCTTAGCAGTTACATTCAGATAATTTGTGTAGAATTTTAAAAATATTGATGTAGAAGTATGTCCTGGTTTTGCCCAGGATAGAATTAATTTTCTGTCTTGTAATTTTGCTTTCAGCTAAGGCTCTTGTAAGTAGCTGCACTTGCTGAAATTAACAGCAAGTTTCTCAGTCAGTGTCTGCTTCTGGGACTGTCAACACTCTATGTTTATAGTTACAGCTAGAGAGTGGTCTGCAGAACCAAGGCCACTGCTCGGTTCTGGGGAACATCTTATGCTTTGGAAAGAGAAAGGGACTATAGGGGTCACACCTGCAACAATCCTTTAGAGAGGAGCAGACAAGACAGGTGACCAAAACTGCCCAAACAGAGTATTCCATCATATCCACATCATACTTGGTATAAATTTGGGGGATCACGAGGGTCAAACCCCCCTGCTCTTCCCTTCAACCCTTCTTCTCCTGTCCCCGTTTGCTTCGGCATCCTGGCAGGATTCCATGTGTGTGTCTGCCTGTGGTCCTGATCCATCCCAGCCTGAATCTGTGTGTTCCTGCCTCCAGCTCCCGACTGCTCCTGACCCCAGGAGTCCAGCCTGGACTTTCCCAGGGCTGCCCTGCAGCCTCCGTGGTGACATGAGAGTTATTGGGGAAGGGAGGGAGGAACATGGTATCATTCTTCTGTATATTTGTATATATCTAACAATTTTTCCTTTTTTACCATTACTGTTTCATTAGTTTAGTTTCCAACCCATAAGTCTCTCTCCCTTATTCTCTCTCCTTTCTTTATCAGGGAGGGGAATGAACAGAGAGCATCTGTCATTCAGTTAATTTCTGGCCCACGTCAAACCATAACAAAGTGTTACAGTTCTACTTCCTGGGTACCTCTGGCTATAGGTTCCTTGCACAGCTATGAAATCTCTTCAGATATGTATCTCAATGTATATCTGAAAACTGCAGAACAGGTATCTACTATTCAATGACATATTTTGACAAGTTCACCCAAGTTATAAATTTTGGCAAAGCTATTTTTCTACTGGCTATTCAGCAAATGAGAGTAGTTCCTTTAGTGATTTTCTAAGATGATATTTCATGCTGGATGATCAAATGACAAATATGTTAGATACTTAAAGGTGGTACTTCAGGAATGTATTCTATACCTATTAAATAAGAAAGGAAACCACGTATTTTACATTGGAGTTCTTAACTAAAGACAGTCAACTTCTATTAATTGTACATGTTTTAAAAACATGTTTAGAAAAATAAAAGGAATATGTATGAAATATATTATTAAAAGTGTTGTCATGATGAAAAAAGATGCAGCTATCTTTAAAAACTCGAGTCAGAAAATCAAAAGAAATTATAACTATGTATAGATTACCTTAGAATCAGGGCTATAAACTGGTCATTTGTAGAAACATTAATGTTCTAAATAAGTGTTATTCTTAATGTTTTTAAGATATTAACCTATTATCCCTCTCATATTTTTCACTAATCATATCCTTGTAAGTCAGAAATTAGAAATCACAAATTATAGTGCGTAGACACAAATCATGCATGCAAAAAGATCATCTTCAAATACAGCACACACTTAAGCATGCAATGACAATACACACAACAAACCACTGAGCACTACAATGTTAAATTTTCTATAGTTGTTTCACCTACTTGTCGATAGAGCCCACCATGTAGTAAACCATTGGAAACCAACAGATTGCATCCAGAAAATGCATATCTGGCCTAAGCAGCAGATGGGATTACAAAATGAAACACAATATCACAACAGCAGCATCTCTTCTAAAATATTTCAATAAACTCTAATCTTTGTTTTTCTAATAGCTTTTTTTAATTGGCAGTGCAATATAACTTCAAACAGGTTTGCAGAAAGCTGTGAATCAACAGTTTGCTGCAATCATAAAGAATGATCAGAATTGACATGCTTATTTTAATAAATGCACTTCTTAAAGAAAATTGTATGGCACAGTACAGTATCAAATATAAGAATGAATGACTGGTGTCAAAGACACACTACCAAGTGCGTGACTCCCATGCATGACTTAGGGATACTTAAAATAAGCAGTGAGAATTTTAATTCAAGTGTGAAGTAGAAACCAAATCATTGGGTTTTGTGCCAACAGCTCCATTCAAGTCAGTGAGACCATCTTAGATAAATCCTTATTTTTAAAGGGAATGTAAAAACTAAGATACTGTAGTCTATTCCATAATTTAATCATAAATTTTACTGTATTTCTTCCTACATACCAAGGAGCATCAAAAATCATAAAACACGTGGTGTCTAGATATCAGAATAAGCACAGTAGAATAAATTGCCTTGATAAATACAGAAAATTGGAATATAATGACAAGGCATAGCTATGTTCATTAAAGGTGGCTGAATTCCTAAGTCCAATGAAGTGAATTTACAAAATTCAAATTGACTTGAATGGCAGCCTGAATTCCACCTCATTCCCAGATGAAAAGCATGCTGGCTTTTCAGTGAGCTTCTGTAGTCCCATGAAGAAGCTTCTGAGCCTTTCAGAGGAGTCACTGCAAACACTGTGTAGAGGGATACAGCACTAAGGGTATTAGTTTAATTAGTAACCAGAATTTTAGTTTTATGTAAAAAGTGATTTTAGCTGCAAAATGTCACAACCACTTTGAAGTATCTAAACTAAGGCACAATACTGGAAAAGAGAACAAGCACTAGAGGGCCCTGTGTGCTCACATCTTTAATCTTTAAGTCACATAATCAGAAGTCTTTTAGCCTACTTTAGGCTTTTACCCATTTGTGTAATTCACTTTATGCCATAATATTTATATAATGTAATATATATTATATATATTTATATTAAAAAACTTCTGCTTTGCACACACAGGTGTATGCAGCTTCACTGAAGAGCTGTCTGAGGCAAAAGTTGGACATTTCACAGTAGGCCTTTGTATAACAAAAAAAATCAGAACATATATATGCAAAGGGAAGAAGTGTCACCCTGGAATGAGAATCTATAAATCATTTCTGTATTTCTGCTACTGTTATTTCATGAGTCACAGCTTGATCTGATTTTCTGGGTACAGCTAAACTCCATTTTTGTGCCTTCCAAATTGTGGTTTTAAGTATTTGAGCAGTACCAAAGCGTTGAAAAAAACCTCAAAAGGCTCATTCATTGTCGGATTATAAATGAATCAGTTTTGCCAGAGAAGCATCTGTCTGAAATTTTAAACAGCCAGTGATGTCCAGACAGATACGGAAGTAACAATATTGCAGGTTGTAATTTACTTCCATGACTTTGTATAAACATAGACAAGTGTGTGTGTCCTACTGGCTTAAGAACCCTCTAACTTACAGTCTAAAATTATTAAAAATATACCAAGCTGGTGCAGGCCCACTAAGTGCTTTGTGTTAAGTAGGTTAGTGCTGTCTGAAGTGCTATCATGTAGCTGTGAAACTTACACAGCTTGGGTTTTAAGATGTTTATGAAGTTATTCAATTTTAGCAGTAATATTCAGATTATTTTGGGTACTTTTAAAAAATACTTTACTGAAACATTGACCAAGAAGAATAAGGACAAAAATTCACTATTTGTGTTTACAATCAGTAAAAGTTAATTTTATACATAACAGTGAACATAGAGTAATATTTTTGGCACTAACTTTTCTCAGAGATCTATGTGCCAGAGTGTTTTTGATTTTCAGTTGGCTGTGTGAAGTGGGATCATCTACTGAAGTTGTGGTAAAATGAGTTTAAAAGTTATCACCAAAAATTTAAAAACTCTACTTACGGGTTATCCAGGAGTAACACAATGGGGTTTAGTTCTTTCTTTGGTCGGTAATAAGCTCTGAGTGGAACAATGAAGTTGTATAAGCCATTTCCAGCAGTTTCTGCTGCAACTATAATTAATTTATTTTTGAATCCATAGGCTTTGGCATCTTCATAGAAGTTATGTTGGCACCCCTAATAAGAAACAAGTTCAGTGAATATGAATAAAGAGATTTAGCTATGATGTTAAAGGGTTTTACCCTTAGAAACAGAAAATTTTATCAGATGACCTGATACAGATCTGAACACTTGGTAATGAGAAGGATGAGAAAACATACTGCAGATTAGTGCTGAGCAAACCTCATCTCTAAGCAGAAGATAAGTAAGAATGCACTTTTGTCTAGTAACAGAAATTCCCTTTACCTTATCCAGTCTTAGACAACAGAAGGGTACTTTTTCATGCAGAAGATGACAAAATGTGGGAGAGCTTCCAATATATGGAGAGTAAGGAGGATATCCTTTGGCATACCTAGGAGGATAGAAAAAACATTTCTCAGTATAGCATATTACTGAAACACAGCTGCCTATACAATTATTTTATGGGGTGTTTATACGTATGTTTAAGATTTGGGGTTATCTGTAGACTAGCAGAGCCAAGTACGTGGAATGTACTATATGTAATAAGGTTCAAAGGAATATATGTTGTAGCGTTGACCAATTCAATACAATTTAATGAAAGCTATCATGCTTTTGTGGACTAAAGGAATTTTGATTGGGATTTTTTTGTTTTTTGGATATTTTTTTTTTCCTATAGGCACCTTTGGTAATGTTGAATGCCTGTACTAGAAACTTTGAAGGAAGTTAAAAGAAAAAAAAAAAAAGGAAGGAATGCTTTTCCTTCCCCATTTTTCTTTCAAGATCCTATTAAGAATGAGTGAGGTCATTACCTTCTTGCTTTAATAATACACTTTCAACATGGTTGGTATACATTTTAAATTGCAAATCAGCTTGCTGATGATATGAAATTCCTAACTACCTTTATTTGGTAATAAGAAGCCTTTTAAATCTTGGTATTTCAGTCTGCAGGGTTAAGATTACTTCTTCTGTTTTCTTTTTCATTGGAGCTTTATGATCTTCCCTGAGGCTTTTCATACTTGCCACTGTTGGAGATGGGAAAGTGTGCCAGGTGAGCTGCTGGCTTGATTGTGTGTTTTGGTTTTAACATCCCTGTTATTAATCCCAGTAAACATAGCTGCTTATCTGCATGGCAATTTCAGGATTGAATCTTCTAGTTTTAGCTGAATAATGCATCATTACTTTCAGCAATATGCTAACAAGCATTTTAAATTAGACACGATCATTTTGCCTCGTACTGCTGCTCTTTGGTTTTTTCATTCCTGTATTTTGAAGTCAGACTGTGGCCCCAGTGCTAAAAAAGCCTGTTGAATGGTCTCATTACTGCTCTCAGGACATAAGTACTTCAGCTGTTTACAAATTAGTTGCCTCAATTTTTTATAACTACAGAATGTGACAAAAATCATCTTAAAAACACTATTTAGATATTATGTACGTAATCATAGCTTTCCATGTTGTTTATATTTAGCAAACATACTCTAAGCCTGCAGAGACTTCATCATCTGATGGGGTAGTTTCATCTTCTGACTGGTCACTTAGCAGGTCACATGTCTGAAGTGAGGATGAGTCTGCCACCTCCAGAACAGGAGCTATGCTGGGCCTCCTGCCCTCTTTCCCTCCCTCGGAGGGCAGAGCCAGCGTGGGGCCACTGGGTGGCCGCATCCTGCATCCTGCAGATCGATGGCCACTGTCCCTGAAACAGCATGGAAATGTTTGCTCAGTCTGGCTGGCAAAACATTGAAATGAGGTTCCCATAGGTAGTGGGGAATTCCTGACTGCTCGGATAAATGCTAAAGGGAATACTGCATTGATTGTATTTATTAAATTAAAATATAACAAATATTTAAACCACACCCGAGGAAGTATTTTCCTTCAAAGTAGCCCTTTTTCTGATCATTAATATACGTTTTCTGGATAATTACCTTTTTAAAATCATACCTTATATAATTAATCCATACTTATATGTATCAAAAACCTGTAGGTTTCTACTGAACAAGGGCATTTTTTTAAATTATAGAAGCTCAAGAAAGCTTATTACAAATGACCAGTTATGAATGACAAAGAAATTACCCATGTGGTTTTCCCAATTGTTTTGTTTTGCATAAATTTTATTATTCCCTTTTTTATACAACAGGCATAAGCAGTTTAGTTCCATATTGTCAAGTAAAAGAAAAACTTACCTAAATTCTCTTTTGTTCTGTTTGTTTTTTGAAAATACAAGTGCAAGTGTTTAGTATGTTGTCTTTCTGTATACTATTATAGTTTCTTGGTATTTCAGGAATACACTGTTAAAGCTTTAAAAGCAAAATTAATTGAATATGTTGTGAGGCTTATTAATTTATTTACTTACTTACCCATGCTGGCTATTATACTGTGTACAGGTAGCCTAGAAGCTCCATGGTAAGATAATTTTGATTCATGTTTTTTTCTATGCTTTTCTTGCTTCTTAATAGCAGAATTCTCTTCTTTGGTGATATTTATATAAAAGCATATATCTGTAGAACTCATGATATATCGAGGACCTGGATTCAGCAAAATGTTTTTGTTATCTTCCTTTCTAACACCAATCAGACAGACTCCAAACCTTAATTAGAAAAGGAAAGGCATAGTTCATTTTGCATAATCCCATATATACTAGAATTTCCACTGTCAAAAATGAACCTCCAGTACATTTTTCTATTTTACAGTTCTGAACATTTGCAAATTTTGGATGACAACTGTGCTTGAAAAATATTGTCTCCTAAACCAGGCCATTTCTCATCAAGCAGTTTTTATGAGCTCATGAATCCCTAGGCATTTGAATTTTTCCTGATCCCTACAATATTCTTCTAATGCTGTTCCAGTTTATTTTTTTTTTCCTACCAGATAAATAGTCTCTTCTGAGAAATATTAGTAAAAGAATGGATACATAATATGAGAAAGTAGTCATTATTGTAAATTGTTCCATTATTCTTATGTAAGGGAAACCATTTTCAGGATTCATTTTTGTGATTCACTCCTAGAAACTTATTTTATTAGTCATAGAATATAAGGAGTTAAAGCAAAAAATTATAATATTTCACTTTTCAAATATGGGAATAAACTCATTGTTCAGAGTTTGATATATGTTCATTTTGTTAAATATATAGGAATGGATATGATTTGTGTTCAGTTTCTACATTCAGGTCACAAACCAGCACTGAGTGATGCATGATCTGCAACCTAAAGAAGATACAATCACCAGAATGTAGCATATATCCTCTTTAAACTGAACATTTTGCATAAAATTAACATGCCACAAAGGAAGACAGATTTCCAGCCAATTCCTAAATTAAAACAAAACATAAATACACTAACATACTTCCACTCCCCCTTTTCTTGATTGTTTTGGACATGGAAAGAGGCTGGTGTTCTTACATAACCTCCTGAGGAAACCATTTTTTAGTGGTTGTCAGCTCTATCCCATATATCCTTTATAGTCTATTCCTTCAGATTGAGCTGGCCCATGCAGAATTAACATTAAACATAAGCTTTTACCTGATCAGCTGTAACTTACAAAAAAATATGCATGAAATGTATTAGTGGCCAGATATTTAAACCCAGAAAGAGAGTAATGTGTAATATTGCACCTTTGAATGCAGAGCTAAAATGCAGGCAGAACAAATAGTTATTTTTTTCAATGTTTAATTGCTGATAGGAAAATAAACATACTTTTTGTGTGCATGGAAAGAAGCATATGTGAAGCTTTTCCCCTCATACTCGGCAAAGAAAGCACTTTCTTCCAGGTTAATATGATACACTTCATTACCAGAGCATCTGCCATACATTTTCTGCCATTGTTCTTGTGATTGCTGACACTCCCTGAAAGAGGTAGAGATGAAGAGAATAGTTTAAAATTTACTGTAGAATTCTGATTAATCAGAACAGGGTTTAATGGCAATAAAAACTACAAATTTCTATTAAAAATGTCCCACAGTCTAATCTGAAAGAAATATTTGAGATTAAAGCTTGGTAATACTCTAAGTACAGAGATAATTTTAATGAATTAAAGAGCATTTTGTGCTAAGTAATAGGCATATAAGCTTATGTACTTTAATATCAGGAGATACATATGTATTGCTTTAAATTTACACGCTAAGTAGATCCATTGCAATTTAAAGCTGACAGGTGAAACCAGCAGCACTCTCATTTTATTCATAAAGACAGACTCTTCAGAAGCTCCATGGCAGAATGTCTGGTTTCTGTTTGAAGTAGGTGGAGAATCTTAAATATAACTGCCATAGGAAAAACCCATTTGGCTTATAAAGTATCACTTTAACCATGTTAAGTATATCATCCTTTACTGTGTGCAGCTAACATTCTTCATACAGATGGACTGTTAGTGGAATTGCTCCAAACCTCAGCTAGCACAAAAACTGGCAGACTCAGTGCTTTTGTGAACTTCTTTTTTAAGTTTCATGTGGAAACAAGGCTCTGTCTGCATGGGTTTTACAGAATATAATGTATGCATGTATATACATACATTTACACAGATAGGACATAAAAGTAATAAATGTCCTCTGTGTGTTTGCCCCTTGGAGCTAAGAGCCCAAGATATTGGGGTATGTTCCTTGGTGTTCATTTATGCATTTCCAGTATCTTAACCAATTTCTGGTTTTCTTCACCATTCTTCTCCACCCTCAGTGCAGAAACATTTTGTCTCAAGATGGAAACGTGAACCATTTTTTATTGAAATAATATAACAAGCAGTACAGTTTGTTTAGAATAGCAGAACTAGAAATGTAAATATAGAAGAATTTTTTTTCCAAATTTCACTTTTCCCCTTAAAATAAAGTGGTCACCTGTTTAAAGTCTGCTTGGTTCCAGTCAGTTGTCTAAAAGCTTCCCATGGGGCTGTTCTGTAAAGATCACAGTAAGTTCAGGTCAAAAAGGCTATTCCAATATTTTATATTGTAATACAAACCCTGATAAAGTTCAATTACTAGATTATATTATTAGATGACATTTAAAAATAAATATGATGATTAATCATTAAGATAAAAAATAAGATTGTAAGATTCAAGGTAAAATTTTGGTGTCTTACAGACTCACGTTTTGAATTGCATAAATCACTCAGAAGATAATTGGATTATTTACATCTCATTTGTGTAATCTAAAAAAGTAGCATTAAAGACCAAAGCCAGTTCATGTAAACAGCCACTAACTTCCCCTTAATTTTAATAGCAAGTTGGTCTGGCCAAAGTTGCTTAGAAATTGTTTTCCTCAGTCTTTGGACACATTAATAGCAGAAGGTGTTTATAATTATGTTCATGTGTTCTTTTTGTTTACGAAGTTTTCATTTCTTCTGCTGTTTTGTATTGCCTTAGCTTCCAGTAAATTCCCAGTGTGTTTGTCTTCATGGTTATGAGAAATTAGCTTGTGTGATTAACAGTGCACAAGACTCAACACTTGTATTATTAACAGTGTTACACTATTTCTCTAATATAGGGAAATACCTATTCACCACAGAATAGGTAGCACTTCATTTGTAAGAATACAACAACCAGTTGGGACATATCTTTTACCTCTGAACTGTTTAATTCCATTGAAATGTAAATCACTTAGGTTAAGATCAGAACTTCTCCACTTTAATAAATATTAAGGATTTGAAAATGTTCATGTTTTCCCTTAATGAATGACTTTTTGCTAGAGAAATGACAAAAATGTTCTGGTTGGCTCATTGCTAATCTTCTCTGGTTCCATGCACATGAATATGTAAAAAGAAAGGGCATTTCTTATGGACTGGAAAGGCACGGGCAGTCATTTGAACTTGGCTATCTGTGATAACAACTTCAACATTCCCAGTCACTATATTAAAGTTACTAAACTTGTGAGTCAACAGATAAGGGGCTTCTGTGAATGGAAACCTCAAGTAATTATTAAGAAAATCTTCCCAATGACTTTAAATAGACCTTAAAAAGATCACCAAATGTTGGAAACATTCCTTGCAGTCTCCCCATAATCCAAGCCTGTTATCTTTATATAAAGATGTCAGTATTGATAGGGAGTTAAAAATCAAGTCCTACATAGTTTAATGAAGGTGCAGGGTAGTGAAAAGATAATGAAAGAGGAACCAGTGTGAAGGAAAGCAGTTTTAACATTGGAAGTCTGCTTATGCTCATTATTATTTAGATCTATTTTAGAATATAGTGTGGATATAAATTCATGGGTAGTTAAAAATTTGTTGTTTAATCTTTTTTCACTTCATGGTTTTAATTAACCAAACTCAAAGGTATACCTGACTTAATTTTTTGTATGCATAAAGGTAATTTATCCTGTTTTAACAATTAGAGGTTGATTTACCTAATGTTAGGTAACATTAGAAAATATTTAGAAAAGACAGTAAAATTATTTTGATTGCTCAATCAGTCAAATGCAAAGCAGTTACAAGTCTGCAATGCAAGGACAAGCTGTAAATGACGCTCAAAACCAACACCTGTTTTGAAATCAGGTTTATCCCTGAAGACACAAGTGCAGAATCATTTGGTTTTCCAACACTGCTGAAACACTCTGGAGTCAGTGCAAATCTCATGAGATACTTATGAAGCTTGTATGTTTAATCTAAATTCTTCCTCTAAAACATTAGTATATCTACTTCTAAGTGTAATACTTCTAAGGAGCAGATTTAGACCAATGTATAGCAATGAATTTATTTTCTTCAGCAATTTATTTAAATTATGGTATTACATATAAGAATTATAAATAAAAAAGAAAAATAAGCATAAGGTTGATAAAATGGGAACATTGGCATAGTAACTAATGAAAGACATTACTTTCACATATTTATTTCATACAACTTTTTCAATTATGTATGATTACTGGTCTTTGAATTTGAAATAATGTCTTCAAGAAGCTCATGGTTTTGTAAAAATCAGTGCTGAAATCTTTAATTGCTAAAGATCATCTTAACTAAATGTTCAGGAATACAACTTGCAGGTTAAACGTGGCCTATGCAACACTCAAGTTATAACCAAAAAGTAGAGTACATCATTACTTATGTTTTCTTTTTTATTTATAATAGGATCAGAAGTAAGAAGTCTAGCAAAAAGATAGCTTTGTCCTCACTTCCTAATTCTGATTGCTTTCCTTGGCGACTTTTATCAATCATCCATTAAACAGATTTGTGCACTTGTATAAAACTTAATGAAAAAATAAAGCTAAATTAGACTTTTGAAAACATATTCCAGCATTTCCAAGGGATTTTTAAAAAAATGCAATAAAAGGGGGAAGAAAACCATCACTAATTTGGAAATTATGTGCCTTTTAATGTTTGGGAATTATGTAAAATTTTAGCAAAAATTAAGGGAATTAGAAGAAATATTAAATTTGAAAGCTTAGAAAGTGATATTCTGAGAAAGGATGACTTCATTTTTTTAGTGTATTTTTAGCACGATGAAGTCAAGACTATTCAAATTTGAAAATGTTTGAAGTTTGTCTTTCTAATATGTCTGTTTCAGACTTCCACAGATGCAGTGTGATTTTTTTAAAAAGTCATATCTGTTCCATCATTTGGTCCAGCATTAATACACATGCTCTAAGATGTCCAGAGTTTGCCATTTTTCATTATTTTGGAGCCCACCTCAGATTTAATGCTCTGATGAGTGCTAAAGTTATAGAATGAAAACTAGGCATATTTACTTTTCCAGTATTTCTGGTTTTATACAGCAAGCTTGTATGTTTCTGTAAGGATTCAAAGTAATGTTGTCTACTATTTCTGCAAAAACATTTCCTTTGATCCTAATCTAAAATGATCAGAGTAGAAATCAGTTACTTTAAGAACCCTGATTACATCAATTAATTCTAATTGCAAAAGAATTAGTGCTTTTCAATTATTCTATAGTTACTGTGCATCATAGTTTGAAATCTGTATAAATGATTAATATGCCTGTATTAAAAATGAAAAAAAAAAAAAGCAGAAAGCAGAGTCCTATTGTTTTGCTGACAGAAAATCTTCTGCTAGCACTTAAAAATACCACTCATTTAATCTACATATAATATGAAATAACTAAAAATACTCTGTATTCTATGCATGTCAGATAATGAAAACTGGGCAGATGAAGAATGCATTTCAGCATAACTCTCAGAAAGCATGGATTGTTTTTGTTTTCTTCCTATTAGATTCTAGTACAGACAGTGCCATTAAAATCATGACATTTGTTGTTCTTGATAGTGAAAGTTCCAGCAATAATTTCAGTTTTCCCCATCCTGGGCTCAGGGGAATATTAAAAAAGCCATACAGAAGATTAAATAACACTGTAAATATCAAGATGTTACTGGGTCTGTGGTTACTTCAAAAAAAAAGTATGCTTTTTTCCTAGACTCTCCAATGTATTCTTGTGCAACCTATATGCACGTATTGCACCTCTACACATATATTTGGAGATTTGCTCTTTAATGCCTGTCTCTGCCCACAGGATTTTAAGGTATTTATTTAAAGGATTTATAAGGTATTTTTAATAAGGTATTTTTACACTAAGGTATTTCTTTAATGCCTTATTATTCTAAGAATATAGCATAGAAGAGATATACAAACTGTGGTAAAATCATTTTGGTAAACACAGAGAGGTTCTACCATGAATAAGCAGTCAGTAGAGATACAATAATTCTGTACTTCTTTTGACAGTCTCTTCACAGTTATGTTTGCTTCCTTCTTAATGTACAGGTGCTGAAGAGCAATGATGTTATCAGAAAAGAGCTTTTTGAGCTCAGTGACAAGGTATTTTTATATGTGTACCAAAACTGACCTTAAAATTAACATAATTTTTATGATGTTGGTCTCGTTGGTGTTCCTAAGTGATAGATCCAAGATTCAATCTGCTAAATTAGAAATTAAAATTTCTTCATATTTTCTATTATGAAAGTGGCACAATAGCATGCATCAAATTATTAAATACTGGGAAGGTTGTTTCTTTTTGAAATTTCACTCTCTTGAGTAAAACATCTTGATGTTTTTCTGGTGCAGAAAGTTCCAATTTATTTTTTTAAATTGTAGCTGTCTGGGAGTTCTGAATAAGAGCTATTTTCCAAAGAATATCAGGTATAACTTTTACAAGGTTTTGTTTGGGTTTTTTTGTTTGAGTTGGTTTGGGTTTTTTTAAATGGTATTACATACTTACTGTCCCCTAGATGTATGAACCAGCAGTGTGATTAATGTAGAGGTAGCTGGGCATATACAATTTAGAGCTAGCATAGCATATTTGAATTCCTCTTCACACACAACATGATCTGTAGAAAAAGAGAGGATTTTGTTTTACAAAAATACTTTCCAATGAACAGAATTATCACTTCCTTTCCTTGTCTAGAAAAATGGTGAAGATAGGGACAATAAAATTTGCCTCTAGATCTTCATCTTCCACTTGAACCTGGAGAGCAGCTGTTTATGATTTGCCCCATTTATGCTCTCGAGTTGTATGAATATTTTTTTGTCCAGTTGATGCTTTCTGTCTTGCAGCTACCCTTGGAGAGGATGCAGTGGCTCTGTGAATTCTGCTTCCACTATCTTGCTGCACTGGTGTAAAGCTGTGTGGCACAGTCCAGTGTGAATGTTTTGCACCTTCTGAAGTTTTGCACAAACTGTTACAGAGACATCAAGCATTGTGTGGAGACACAATCTTGTGTCCAGGGTATTGCAGTGCAGCAATGCTGATCACTTAGGCTGTACAGGCTTGCAGACTGACTATTTGGCAGTGGCTCTGGGTATTTGCACTGCACTTCAATATATGATGAAATTTTGACTAGTATCTCCCCCAGGAACTCCTCACAGCTGCTGTCTCCTTGCAATCTAGGCAAGAAGGGTGCTTGTTTTTTCTTTTCCAGTTTTTTACAACCTTTTACAAAAGGTGTTATTTTGACAAAAGGGTTTTTTTAATTTTATTTTTTTAATCACAAAGTTGTACTTTGAGAGTACTTACTAGAAAGTGTCTGCACATTAGTACTTGCTGTGATGGGATACTAGAAACATACCTATTTTCTTCTGTCTTTCCATGGAATTTTGGGGAGGGGAAGTGAGAAAATAGGAATTACATCATCTTTTCTATTGACTTATACTTAAAACTGCCAAATCTTCTGCACATGCTTTCAGTATTGAATGAATCATTATTCAACTTGGTTGGTTACTGTTTAAGATTCAGATCACAGTTAAATGCTCTCCTGTGCTGGTGATGGCATGAAAAGGAAATACAAATTCCTCTTTAATGTCATTCACATATACTTGTGACAGTGTTAAAATAGATATAAGCACAAAACTTACAATTTAATTAAACTTCTTGTCAGTGTAGAAACTTAGTCATAGAAGTTTTCTAAGGTGATGAAGGTATCATTGAATGCTAAGTAGTTGGGTTTTTTTCATCTGAATTTAGTGTTTGATTCACTTTATGCTACTTTCAACGGGAACAGAACTTCTGATTAGAAATACAATGATGATCAAAACAGAAGATATATGAAAACTGTAAAAGTAAGCAAATAATTTCCCCACCTAGATCTGAGCTGTCTGCATACCTCTACTTCTAGTTGCACTAATGTATCATTGAAATCCACAGAACCACCTTACCTAAACTTAGCTACTTTCTAGACAGTATTTATAGTATAGCTATAAACATGACACTTAATGAAAAAGAACTGAGGGCATACTTTGTATGCCTTTTTTGTTCCTTTTTTTTTGAAAGGCATTTCAGTAACAGAATCATTGACTACTGAAAGGAGAAATTCGTTCTCACTTTCTGAAAATGAGGCCTATTTAAATGTCATAGGGAAGGAATGAATCTAGTTATATAAAGACACTGTTGAATATAGAACAAAATGGGATATTTTTTTCCCTTCCCTTAGAGATATTTCAGTTAGAGCAATTAAATATTTCCTTCAGGAAATATTTCAGGCAAGAATAGGTCCTTTTAGTTGACCATGTGCCACTAATAAGTCTTGAATTTTAAACTACAGAATTTGAGAGTAGGGCATAGTCTACTGCTTGGATGGAATATCTGCATGTCATTACCATTAGTTAGATGGCAAAGATTTATGAAAGTGAATACTGTATCCCATGTATTGAAGGAATGACAAGTCTCCATATTTTTAAATTTGTGTAGGATTTTGCCAAATAACCTCACCTTGTTTTTTGTTTTGAATGTTGTTATATTAGATAATTCTTTTGAAAATAGGAGCAATAAAAAACCATACAGAAAAATACTTCAGATTATACTTTAAGCAAATTATACAGGCTGACCTAAATATATATAGATGAAAATTAATAAATCAAGGATGGCACAATGCAAATGAAAAGTGTATCTAAGAGTTTAAACTGCCGTATGTTCTGTAGTCTCTAATGCATATGGTAGAGTTTTTGGATGGTTTTTATGTAAAATGTGATATTAACAGGGAATATAGCTCACAGCAGACATAGATAGCTGTCCTTAATCTCAGGATTAAGATGACAATCTTAATCTCATATGTTTACAAGATTCACACTGTGATCTCAAGTGTTCTTACATCAGGAGTCACGGAGCTGGGAACTGAAGGACTATTTCCACTCCCATTGTATACTTTGACCTTGTGTAAGCCACTTATGGCCTCCATGACTTTTTCGGGATGTGTAATCGCTGTGTGAAAATAATACCCTACCTATTTCAGAAGTGTTTCAAAGCTTTTGAATTCTCAGAGCTACTTTGAGAACATCAGTCAGGTGACAGACTATTGAGTGATCTCATTACCACGATTAGAAATATGGCAGCCATTTGAAACTGTGGTACTATGGGTTTCTCCTTTTGGCTGAAGTTCTTGTATTAAACATAGATCAGGCCAAAAATAATGTGCTCGTTATTTGACAGACTATAACTTGCCTGTACCATTACTGTGTTTTATACTGGTGCTTGGCACTCTCACTGTGGAGCTGTGGTGAGGGTTGTACAGAACTTCACCTGATGCTTTCTCTTCTGCAGTGAGTAGGGAGGAAGCTGTGTTACAGCTCTCCCTCTCCTCAGGTCTGGGACATCAGTCAAGTCCCGAGACACCAGGTATGAGAATCTGCAAATTACTCATTCAGTGTGGCAGTAAAGCAGCAGAGGACACTGCAGATTTTCTTGGACTGAATATTAAGTATGTCAAATCAGTTTACCAAATAGAAATCCTTTGATTACATTTATACTGAAGAAATAATCCATTTAGATTTTCCAGAAGCTGTAGTGTCTGTTGAAAATATATTTTGACAGAAAATTTGTTACTAAGTCTGTGTCAAATAGATGTAGTAATGCAGTACAGTGAGTTACGACTTCTGTAATGTTCTTGAAGACAAACCATACTCAAAATCCTGATTTATACCTGCAGCACCAGCCATGTGGTAACAACGTCCGAGACCTGACAGTGGTTCTGAGAAACCTTACTGCTGTCAGTTTGATAGGTTCATATGATTACTACCAGACCAGATAATGCCTATCCATTATCTTTAGACTATTTTTATCTTTAATTGGTAGACTAATAATCAGATGTATTCAGTATCCATTTGTGTATCTAGACTGTTCCTTTTGAATAAACTACTGAAGGTTTTAAATGTCAGACTTCAGCAGTCTGTACAAATTCATTGCTGAATTTTGAATAGAGAACATCAAAATACATCCCTAGTTCCTGGAAATATGATTATAGATAATTTCTGATTATTCAAGGTATTCAACTCAGAAAATACGCAATTTACTTCAGGTTCTGAATTGTATATATTGCTGGTCTGTGGATAATCTTCATTTTATGTCATGTTTGTGCTGAAGTGCAAGGCCAGATGGATGCACTAAGGTTACATGGCCTTATGTAGCCCCGTGTGTTTGAAAGGAAAGCAGGAATACTGAGAAATCCATTTGTAACTGAGCATGAAGGAAACTGCAGTATTACTGAAAGAGAAACTGAGCATGCCAAGGCATTTGTATGTTGGGATTACTAAGGAGTAATCAAAGCATTTCAGCTTAAAACATATTATTAACAATAGTGATGCAGTGTCTCCTGCCCCATCTGTAGCTGTCACGTTAGAGTGGTTGTTTATTAATAAAGTGTCCACACCTTGAACTTGCAAAGGAGTCTGCTGGGACACTTATGTCCTGTGCTTTTCAGATTCCAGTGAAGAATCATATTCAAGCACAGAGAAATATTTGCACTGTGTTAACACAAGCATAGGTTACGATTTTAAACAAAGAAGTTAAAATAACAGAGAAAGTGGAGGATGCTAGGGCATCAGATGAAAAGCCAGGAAAGCTGTCTTTTTGACAGGCCATATTACCCTGTGCAACTTGTCTCCATTCTCTTGCTGTGATGACAAGAATAAGTTCTTATAGAATCATTAAAAAGAATGTAAAAGTCTTTTCTACCGGATGAGAATAAATTATAACAGTTACTTGTCCTGCATACTGTTTCTGAAGCTTAAGGCAAAAAATCTCCAGGATGCTATTTGAAAATGCAGTCAGGGTCTAAATTTCAGGACTGTCTCATGCAATCTATGATAATTGGTGAACTTAATATAAGCTGCTGAGAAACTGGGCTTCTAGTGTTTCCTACATTGCCAAAGTAGTTAAGAGTGACTTCTGTTAGGAGGACTTTCCAGAACTCTTTGGTTGGTTGGTTGGTTGTGGTGGGTTTTTTTATTTTCTAAATTCAGGATCTTTCTTTTTGACAGTTAGTTTCTAAACCTGTGTGTAAAGAAAAAAAAAAATCCTATTGCTGAATATTTCAAGTTCATGAAAATGCAGAATATTATTTTGGGAAATCTCCAGAAGAAATGAGTGTATTTTAAAACGATATCAAAGTTAAAGACACTTTTGCATTAAGGCAGTATTAAAGAAGTCTTGAATCATAACAGGAAAAGAACTTAGAAAAATGCTCCATGTGGTTATTACAAATTTTTTAGCATGAGCACTCTGTACAGGGCTGTAGGCTGCATCCCCCCTCTAGATACATATTTCACAATGAAGAAGAATTGTATGACATTAATAACCAAAGCAGAGTCCTCTCAGGAGAATGTCTGCAAGCAAATACTGTTCTCATGACTCTGCCAGTGGCTGAACCATTTGAAGTAGGTAAGCATCCAGTGGTAATGTTTTTACCCTGTCCCTAACCTTGCTGAATTTAAAACTTAATTAAAATTTTCCTGTGAGTAAGATTAAATTAATCTTGAAGGAATCCTTCCAGTTCTCTGGTTTTACTGTTGTACAGAGAGACTGTGTGGAAATGGAGTGACTACTACAATCCATGTGAAGTCCATGTAACGTACTTTATAAATATTTAGGTTTACAATAGAGTACTGCTATCATTCATATTACAGGGCCTATAGGGCTTAAAGGGCACAGAACATATAAGGTCTCCACAAGCCCCTGAAGAAATAAAGACCAAAATGAAGGCAGTAACATACCAGATTTTTTAACCTTAATTGAAGGAAATACTACAAAAAGAGGTTCTTGGGTTTGTTTGGTTGGTTGGTTGTTTTTTTTAAATATGGTCCAAATTATCAATCTGAAACACATGAAAAAAATACCTCTGTTGTGCAAGTCAAGTAATATATAACCTCCTACAGAACCAAGCCATTTCAGAATAATGAAACTCTGTTAAAAATGCAATTAGGAATAACAAATTAACACACCAATAAATAAAAGTAGCCATGGCTAGGGAGAAGAGATTATGTTTGTGCTGTATGGTTTTAAGGGGAAGATGAAAAAGCACCATCATTCTTGTCACAGCATGAGCTTTATTCCCTGCTGTGCCATCTCATAGTTTGAGATTACACTTTTATAACTTCAGAGATGCTATTGATGGTTTTTTTCCTTCTTTCCAACCTAGTTTTAAATTCAGCAGCTTTTAAAATTACACCTTTAACGGTTGCTCTAGAATTGTTCTGCACTGGAATTTACTTTTTCATCATGTTCTGGGGTGACAGAGGAAACTAATACTTTTCCATGGAGTTTTTTTTTGAATCTTGCATGAGTCAGTGATCTTTTCTTCCTTAGAATACCCTTCAAGTAAATCAAATTTTCAATATTGCAGTTGCAAATGAAAGATTTGCTTCTACTTATGAGATATTTTTCTAAAGATAGGCAAAATGAGTTCATTATCAAAGTATTTGTGTGCTTTGGTGTCTGAGTATACATAAGTCTGTATGTACAGATCTGTGTTTGTATGTGTGTTTTTATATAGAGGGAGACCTGCCTACCTAGTGCAGAGAAACTGTCAAAGCTGGTAATGTCTTTCAGGGGAGGATTTTTTTGATTTCTTAATATCTTTTCCCATTTTCTGTCGTAGTTTCTAGGATATGCATTTTACTGAATATAGAATTAAATTATGTCTCATTCAAAAAATATTTGTAATTAATAAAGTTTTTCATACCACTTAGAAAAAAGGGAAATTTTTTTTTCCCAGTTGTTGGATAAAATACGTCCCTTTCCTGAGCACTTCTTCTCATATACCCCCATACTGTTGTATGTTTTAGTAGAGAGAAACAATTTAAAGATACAGTTAGAGCAAGCTGGAAACCTACCTGAAACTATAATTAAGGAGTAACGATGTGTTATGAATCAAATAATTCTACTCTGTAAATTCTGTAATATTAAGAGAATAATAGTCCTTAAAAGAGTTTTTAAGACTTTAATATAAAACATAATATTTTACTATTGATAGGATATGTAAAGCCCATCTTATTTTACAACACTGCACTCTTAACCTGTTTCTAAGCAGTAAATATGCCTGGGGCATCTCATGTTGCTTGTATTTTCATGAAACAAACTGCCATATTTCTTATACTTACCTGCAAACTTGATGTGGAATTTATTCTCAGGTTTCAGTATTTGGACGTACAAAGGACAATTTGGAGCAAAGTCTTTAACTGCCCATGCTCTTAAAATGGTTTGATGATCCTAGAATAAAGAGTATGAAGTGATGACAATGAAATACTAACAACCAGGTTACATTAGATAAAGAACCTCTTTTCAGAGAGACCCCATTGAAGAAAACTTATTTTAAGACTATTAACACCAGCTGGTGTGGATGTTTATGTCTATGTTAGGTAAGTATTATGTACATTACATATATTTAAATAAAATATATACAGACACCCATGTATAATACATAGACATCCAATAATTCTGCAGATATAGACATAGCTGACATACTTGGTGTTCACCAACAAGGTCTCTCAGGCCTGTGCTTTAAGGGAGGCCTCAAGCAGGAGAATCACCAGTAGTGGGTGATTTTAGGCAGAGATTACCCCAGACAACTCAATCCATATGAGCCCACAGGATCAGATGAGTGTAGAGAGAGCAGGCCAGTGTCCTTGTATGGTTGCTTTCTTATCACTGAAAGGTTGTGGAGACTGGGGGATGTCTTCAACAACAGCAGAAAAATTAATAGTTTCACCAGCCTTGAAACAAAAGGATGATCAGGGAGCTATACTGGGCACACAAATGCTGTGCCTCGCCGTTCTTATTGCCATGTTCAGACACTACAGTCTAGATGAGTGGAAAACTATATGAGTAAAACATTGGTTAGATGATTGGAGTCTTGGGCAGTGATAAATTAATGGGTGAGGCACCTCCCCTGTGAAGCCAGACTGAGGACGCTGGAGTTCTTGGAGAAGAGGAGGCTTAAGGTGAGCTTACAGCAGCTTCAGTACCTGAAGGGGGCCTACAGGAAAGCTGGGGTAGGGCTTTTTGTACTGCTGTGTAGTGGGAGGACAAGGGGCAATGGTTTAAAACTTGAAGAGAGGAGATTTAGATTAGATATGAGGAGGAAATTCTTTACTATAAGGGTGGTAAGACACTGGCACGGGTTTCTCAGGGAAGTTGTGGCTGCCCCCTCCTTGGAAGTGTTCAAGGCCAGGCTGGATGGAGTCTTGAGCAACCTGATCTAGTGGGAGGTATCCCTGCCCACGGCAGGCAAGGTGATCTTTAAGGTCCCTTCCAACCCTATTCGCTCTATGGTTCTCTGAAAGGGTCTGTGCTCCATCCAGAGACCTGGGGACAGTGGAGTGTCACGGGGTTCTGTGCTGCAACATGTTTTATTAAACATCGTTATCCGTAACTTGGAGAAGGTGGAAGAGAGCACACCCAGAGGGTTTGCAGGTGATACCAAACTGGAGGGAACAGGCAAAACACTTGATGGCAGGACTGCTGTTGAGGCGGACCAGGATAAGATGGGATAATGGGCTGACAAGAACCTCATGAAATTCAGCAAGGGCACAAGCAGAGTCCTTTCTCTGGGACTCAGCAGACACCTGTGTTATACAGGTTGGGGCTGACTTGGGAGGCAGCAACTTGAAAAAGAGGGGGGGTCCTGGCAGAGAGAACAGTCAGGCAGTAAAACAGGGTGTGGAAAGGCTATGCTGTCTCCACCCTTGGATACTTTTACACCAACTTAGATAAAGCCCTCAGCAGTGTGGTCTGTGTGAACAACTGATTCCTGACAGACCAGAGAACTCCTGAGCTTCCTTCCAACCCTCATTATCCTACAATGCTAGTGTAATATATTCTGATTGTTGTCATGCAGAATAAAGGGGTTGTTTTCAGAAATTTTCTACCCAAGGTATTTTGTCCCTCTCCTATCTTTCTGCAAGTGTTCCATAGTATTTGGAAGGGGGGGGGAGGCATTTTGATGTGGAAGAATGGTGGGAAAAGTTAGGTAATAGTGATAAGTCATGGTTATTTAATCAAGAATGATGTGTTGGATATACTCTTCCAAAGAGACTCAGAATTTATATAACATTAAACGAGGACATCAGGAATTACGAAATTAAAACTGTGGATAATTCTAAAAAGTATCAGCTCAATTAAAAACAGATCTACATTTTTGTGCAACTAAAAAATTTATATAACTGGTGTCAGAATTTAGCCATCTACTGACCCAAGAATTCCAAGAGATTTCCCAGCTTGTTAGTTTTTTAACTTGTTACTATGTGTCAAAAGTGAGTTAACTGCAGGATGAATACTGCTATCTCATAAGAGTAAAGCATTTGCTAATACATTCATATATTGAATTTCTATATGGCTAATTTCACTGTAACAGCCATCAGTTTTTATTTATTTCAGAACTAAAAAGGAATATTTATTTGCGAGATGCATGCAGGAAGCAATACTTGGGTTGAAATGCCTTGCCTAGTCATGAAATTGGTGGTATTAAAAGATCAAATTTAAAGAATGATTCATTATGTTTGCAGCATCAGCAATAAGAAAAGCTTTCAGACTCATGAACACAAGGGAAAATCTCTGCCTGGAACAAAGTGTAATTGACATTTTCAAACCATAATATTTTTAAAGTCAATTGAGATATTAGCAAGTACTTTTTCTACTAAAAATACTAGAATAGAGTTATAAGAGGAAGACCTTTTGAGGATGCTAAAATCAGTCTTTCACATTTTTCTTGGTAATAGTTTCATAGATGGTGGATTATTGTGCCCATTCAGACTTCAGGACTTGGATGTATCCAGCTATAATCTTTCCATGTGTGAAGTCAATTTTACTTCAATTTTTCCATAACATATATAGCATGTGGTGACTATGGCCATTAGGGCTTTTTTGTTTGAGTTTTTTGAGGGGTTTTGTTCGGTTGGTTGGTTTTGTGGGTTTTTTTTATATTTAGGGATATTTGCTGACTTGTTTTAGGGGAGTGAAATGCCAACACACCTTAGAAGTAGCAAATGGCTGGGTAATGGGATAGATGGCAGTCACACAGATACACATCTGGAGTAAGAGGTTTGGGAACGGATTTGAGACAGATTTGGAAAACCTGTATTGTTGAAGATGTTACAGGTAACACCTTCACCTTCATTTCTTATGCAAAGGAAACAGAGTGACTTCCAGTGGTTCTGCACATGCTTCATTGCACAGGGTTTGACATTACCAGTTTCCTCCCTTCCTTTACACAGTAAACATTCATGGACCACACTGACTTGCAGAAATGGTGACCAAAGGCTGCTTCCTCTTATGCCACACACATAGAAGTATAGCTTATATTCAATGACAAATAAGTGAATTATTTTTTCATTTTTGAGTATTACACACATGAGCTAAGATTAAATTTACTGTGATAAACCAATACTGTACCAGTAAATAGTTTTGGTTGTACATTTCAGACTAAGTTTACTCTTCCTCTTTTCTTTGTTTTTGGTTTTTTGATAGTTTGCCTCAAAAGCTTGGTTTTGCCAGAAGGTGCAAGAATTGTTTAAAAATATTAATGAAGAATGCTTATTGAAATTATTCAAATTAAAAACATTTCATTTAAAAACCTGAACAAACCTAGACCCATAGAAGTGAATGCTCTAAAACTAAAGGTATGAATATCAACTGCAAAATATGTATAACTTCCATTTGCTAACTTTTTTGAAGAAGCAGTCTACAAATATGTAATATATATATAAAAAATGGATATTTAGATACCCTATATGTCTCCATAAGATCAAGTCCTTGTGTATGCACTGTTAATATAATAACCTTGCATTGTTTCTTTTTTTTTTCACTTGGTATATATATGTGTTTGCTATTTAAGTTTCCATGGTTTTTTTTGCTCGATCAGTCTCCCCAGTGCTGTGCTGGAGAAGGACTTCAGGGAAGAGAAATGAAAGTAATTGTAGGCATTTCAAGTGATTTCTTAGATTAAGCCTCTTCATATAGCACTTGTGACTCTCTGTTTACATCTGTAGCAATCAGTGTAATATACTGCAGTGACTGAAAACTGTTCACATTTCTCCTAAGCAAAAAGGAGATATATATGTTCATACTATAAACAGATAAATTAAATGAAATCCTACTTCTGTTAATAGAATGAAATATATCCTTTGGGAGATAAGGGACAAAACATACTCTTCTGTGTGTTTTCCAAACAATGAATAGCAGTCAGGGATCAAACATTACCACTGATACCAATGGTGATTAATATAGGCTTGAGAAATTCATGTATCCAACACTGTAACTTTTAATGTGGGTGTAAGAGAAACTCAGATAATCAGAACTCAAAGCAAGCCCTTGATTTTCTATGCATTTTAAAATAGTTCAGTTCATTTACTTTTTTTGTCTTGCCACACACAACTTGATAAATTATATTGTCCTATGCAATGCACCCATCTGGTGACATTATTAAGGCAGTGTGACTTAGGCTACCAGCATAGTGGTGTCATAAAACTTGACTAAAGAAAGGGGGAAAAAAAAGGAGCAAGCTTGAATTCAGCCATCTCTGAATTTTCAGAAAGCATCAGAACAAAGCTGCTAGTAGTAGAAATAGCCTATCATATATTTTATAATATTATTTATAGGGATGCACTGTTTTCAGGCACCTTAGTTTTGTGGAGCAATTTGATCTAGGCAGCCCACTTAAGTCACTGGCTAACTTTGTGGTGTGGCACAGACTCTGTTGTTCTACACCCACCAAACAAACAAAAAAAAAATTAAATTGTCATGCAGACTTAAGTACAATTTAAACTCTCTTTAAGAGATGCATCGAAGTGGATCAGGTCTCTGTCTTGCCTGCTACAGGAGATGAGCAGCTTACATCTTGGTCTAAGATGTCAAAATAGCATTTGATATAAAAAATGGCAGAGCTTTATCTTGCCAAAGAAGAGAAAGTTTCTAGCAGGAGACTTTGGAAAGCTGTCAAAATTCTTGGTTGAGACTGCTGAAGTATCTACTCCTCCAAGTGAAAAAGTGACAATTTTTATGAAGTAACTGTATGCCACCTGTTATTGTGCTTTATTCTGAGCTATAGTTTGAGATCCATGGATCAGAAGCAGCACAGACTTTGGCACTACAACTTCATAAATAACAAAATAGCAAGCAAGGAACATCCAGTGGTATCCATGGCAAATTAGTAGATCCACTGCTGAGAACTGCAGCTGGGGAGGTAAAAACTCTCATGGACTTTAAAAATCACAAGTAACAACAGTTCTGGTTGAGAATTTCCATAATGTGTCTGTTAACTTTTCTTTTGACATCTGTCAGACATAGGAAGGGATCCAAGGCACTCCAAACAATTTGTCAGCTTCTCAATCCCAGCAGGGTGAAAAAACAAATGCAGTTATAAAGATGGATACTGAGATGGTAACCGAAATTTCTTCAGCCCAATGACAAACTGTAACCTTATGTGCTATAATACTAAAGTTCTCAGTAGAGTAGGGCTGCAACAGTGTAGGAAATTAAATCAATTTCATTTCACACCTCTAGGTGGCAATAAAAAATCCCAAACAAATAAATAATAATAAAAAAAAGTTGTCCTATTTTCTGCTTGCAGTATAAATAATTGCATTCCCTCTGTAAAGGGAATCTGAGCAACAAAACCAGAGAGATGTGACATCTTTGGATGACATTGACCCTCAGAGGGTCTCACTGCCTACAGCTGAGATACTGTGCCATTATCACCAGCCAGCCAGTCACCTAACAGGGCAGTGTGTCCCAGAGGAAGGTAATAGGATTGTCTCTTTGGTAAGATTTGCCTGCTTTAATGTTCCAGGTACAATGATAAAAGAGACTTCATAATAGTCTGTCCTGGAAGCTGAAATGCTAGGTACCATTTTGGCATTAGCTGAGGCACATTGTCCTTATGGACAAAAAGACAGCCTGAGGAGAGGCATAGCTGGCCACAACTCCTGAAATCAAAACTACCTTGTGTGGGCCAGAATGGATGGAAGCTCCATGAGCTGCATGTAGAGTCCACTGTTTGACCTGAAGGATAATTCAGCACAGTTGAAAATTACCCTGTCTTGGTATAAATCTGAAGAGGTTATGAGAAGATATGAACAGCTTACCTCTAAGTAAATCTTGTCTTGGTGCAGCTGTCCTTACAGCTGCATAAATCTACCTAGGGAAAATGTAAATCACATGCTCAGCTTGTATGGGATTTCTCATTTCCAACCATTTGAAAACTGTCAAGTACAAGTTGTGAAATCAGAAGTTGTAGCTGATTTATTCTAAACTTCATGGCTAATTCAGGTAAGGTGGTTTGGCTTTTTGATATTTTTCAGTCTCAGACGTTACTGTTATTTTTCTATTTGCAAGAACTGTTGCTTGTTCTTATCCTTAAACACCCTAGCACCTCTGTCACTTTCAAGCAGTACATTCTGAGTCCTTGCCTTATTTGACTACTCCAGGATTACTTGCTGCCAGTTCAGTGGCTTTTGCTGGTGTTTTCAGGGATCAGCTACTGAGTAATGAAATTCAAAGCTCTTAGTTCTGTTAAGTTTGAATGCTAGAGTAGCTGCACACATTTATGTGAGGGAGTTCAGTGGCTTTTTTGGAAATGATGAGTACAGCACAGGGTCTTTAGTTTTGCAGAAAATATTTTTTACAGCATGCTGATAACCTACAAGATAATTAAGCCCTTTTTAAATAAAATTTGCTTCTAGAAAATAATTAATTCTTCTTGCTAGCTGCAGCTTAATGTTGCTGTTTATGCTCATGCTTGTCTGACAATTCTGATATATGTAGGTATGGAAACAACTAGGTATTGATGGCAGATGAAGTACTTGCAGTAAGTGACAGAGAATATATTAAGAAATGCTACATGCATAATGTGAAGCCCTTCTTTCCCATGTCTTACTGTATCTTTTTTTAATATACAACTAAAAGTATAAATATAACTTAATGTATAATTAAAATGTGCTATAAAATCCTGACTTCTTTGGTAGGCAGGTCATGTAGTTTATTTTCCTTTTAGAAAAAGAAGCTGAAGTAGATATGTTGTGTGAAATAAACCATTAGATCATGTTTCACAAATTTTCCAAATTCTGGCCTTATAGAATCCAATAGAAACCTTCCTTTTTCTTAACTGAGACAAGAAGTTCATGCAAAATCTCTGTATAAATCGTCCAATTTTAATCTTCTCTTCACAGAAGTCTCAGTCCCTGAGAGGGAGTAAGGGCAGTAACAGTATAAACAGCAGGCACATTCATTCTTAGTTATTTCTTTAAAACTTACAGCTGCTGTCCGGTCCACTTCACAGCGACTACTCAGAATGAAACAAGCTTCAGCATCATCCATTCTAGGAAAGGGGAGACAAGCCTGTTACATACCAACAAAATTGTTATGTGGATTTGTGTAATAGTCCTGTATGCTTGTATACAGAGAAATTTTAGTCTTTCTGTTGTCATGCACTATCTGAAGTCAGTTAGCACCTCGTGTGCTAACTCATGGGGTACCAGTATTTCTTGACTAGGTTCTGGGAAACTTTCTTTCCCTGATGCCAGAAGAAGCTGTGCCAAAATAATAAAAGCAAGGTGGCTTTAAACACACTTTGTTTGCAAAATAAAGATGTATCTGCCATGAGTCTAACAGGTGATTAAATACCACCAGGCTGCAGAGTGTGTAAAGGTGTGGTATGTACAAGTTATTATGTATAAGGTAATACAGACTTGCCCTGCCTTGTGATAGCAGGAAGATGGGCAGACGTGGTAGAATAATGCATTAGGGATAAATATTTCTCTGTGTATATGCATTAAGTGGATTAACTATTTGCAGTTCATGGTTCCTTTGAGAACTTTCAATGCCTGATTGTTCTCTAATGGTCATGTACCAAAGAGTGGTGGTGAAAGTGCAGAGAAAAAACTCTCTGACTGATGGTTTCATCAAAGATTGTTTTTCCTCTCTTGCCTCAGATCTTGATATCCTTCTCCAGTGGTACATGGAAGTAAAGAAACAAGGACTTATTTGATCTGGTTGGGAAGACAGGACTTTCTGGGCAAAGAACAGGATGATCAGAATGGGGAAAAGTGGGACAGAAGCTAGGAACGTGCAATTCACTGCTCATTACAGCACCTCCATTCTGGAGTCCAGAATGGGACCTGAGTTTCCCAAATCTTTGGTTTCTCTGCTACTGGAAAACAGAACTGGTGGTTAGGAATGGTTTAGGCTATCTTGGCATATAAGCTCTGAGTTACATGACACAAGTCAACAAAAGTAGAAACAATGGCTAAATTTGTGTGTTTTATGTGAGATCATTCTGAGAATGTATAAAGAAACCATAATGTTAAAGTCAGGTCACTGTAGATTCACCATAAACACCAAGCAGTAGGAAAACAAGAGAAGCCTCCAAAAATTAAAGTACTTGAAATAAAAAATTATTGTAACACAGGCAAATCAATGTATCTAAAATAGTAATGTCAAAGGCAGCTGATTTGGAGAAGTGAGACAGAAGGCCACTTCTGAGGGCTGATGCAGAAGAATTTATGGTAGCTCTATGAGTAGTTTCAGCTAAGCATGGGAGCAGAACTGTGAAGATAAGATCTTTCACAAAGTCATAGCAAAGAAAATTCAGTGAAATTACATGAAGTTTTGATTTGTGCTGATGAGGTAAGTGAGATTGACAGTATATGTGGATGATTTCATAAGGAAATGAAACCTCATGTGAACATATTCACCTTTTTTCCCCAATATTTTTTGTAACTTCATTAATCACTTCAGGCACAGATGGCAGGGATAATAACATGAGATTAATGTCTATGAATGTAATGAATTTAGATGACAGAAACACTAATAACCTTTTATATTTAAAATACTTAATAGAACCCAGAGTATCCTTATGAGAGAAGTGTCATTAGTGTCCCCACAACTGAAAAGGCTTTGTCAGTAGCACAACCATTATGTGCCAGAAAGCTGAATCTGAGACAAAAAACCTCAATAGTTCCACTGCTTGATGATAGTAGAAATTAAAGGGACTTTATATAGAGAAATTTCTGAAAGGAAAGAGTATAAAGTAAGGAAAAAGAGTGGACAAGAAGGGGATTAAGATTTGTGATGGTTCCCTAAAGAAAGCAGGACAGAGAAAAACTATTTGAGGTAATTGCAGAACATGAAAGAAAGCTTTCCAAGCAATGGGGGAAAAATCCAGTATCATAGAATCATAGAATCATAGAATCCTAGGGGTTGGAAGGGACCTCGAAAGATCATCTAGTCCAACCCCCCCTGCCAGAGCAGGGCCACCTAGAGCACATCACACAGTATGGGAGTGGTATTCACTTTCTAGTGCTCATTTGCATGGGGAACAAGAGCTGTTTTAATCATTTTTTTCTATTACTGAAGTAGCTGTAAAATTTCCAGTCATGCTGATGAACAATCTATGTATTGGTGTGATACCTCATGATAGAAATCATTCTGGTTTTGTTTTTTTAAAGTTAGGCACCTGAACACTGTTCAGAGACCACTAAAAATTGCAAAGTGAAGCCTTCAAAGGTAAGAAAAAAAGAGAGAATATAATTTTTGTAGAGTCAGATTGCTCTGATATAGGGTATAAAAAGAAAAATACAGTCTTTAATGAACTATTTACAATTTATGTAGTTAACTTTTGATACTCCTTTTTGGTGCAACCTCTCTCATGTTGTTTTCTCACTGCATTTCACACATATTTCTAAATTTGTATAGCTAGACACTTCTTGATTATTTTATTGTTGGTGGTAACCATTAATTTATTTATTAGAAGTTATCTATTAGTTGTTATCTTCTCAGTACACTATGTTCTCATTAAAAAGAAATACAGCAAATGTCTTAGGTACTGGGTTATATTTCATTAAATGTTCTATTAAATTCCTGCTACATTTATTCCCTCAGGAGAGGCTGAAAATTATTCTATGACAGGTACGTTCAATTACATGTTCTGCAAGAAAAAGCACAGTTCCACAGTTGACTACCTCCAGGTTATTATAAGTGAAATTCAAGATTATCTTTAGGGAACAGCCTAATTTTTTCTTCTCCTAGTGTGTAGAACTAATGCTGGCTAAATCCCCAAAAGAATTCCTTCTTTAAATCATCAAGAAAAAGGAAAAAAGGAACATCTATCTAAAGAAATTTCCTAACCCTGAAAAGGGCTTTATTGTATTTTTAAATTTTAAACTGATATAGGAGTAGCTATTTTTTTCAGTGACAGAAATCTGAGAAGATAACACTGCTCACTAGACTCCTCACAAATTAGATTCTTGGAATTAACTCCCCTAGGATAAAGAAGATTGAAGGATAAAAGTATTGGGTATTGGCTTTATTTTAGCTATCTATATCAGTTGTTGACTAAGCTCTTATGAAGAGCAATGCAGAGAAGTTAGATCAGTTATTTGCTAAGAATCAACCTTCTCTCTCTGGAGAGTTTAGAGATGATAGTCCTACATGAATTCCACTGTGAATTCCTTCACAGTGATTGAGCAATATGTGTGTGTGGGGGGAACCATGTCTGACTGATGTGTTTTGATTACTGTAATTCACTATTAACTGGCAGAGAGGATTTTTTAGAAGTTGTGTAAGTATGTGGTAAGAGGAAGGCCCTGAAAGAAGAATATATGGAGGTAGAGCAGTTGTTTAAACTGCCAGGCTGGACTTAGGATGAAACAGAACTGCAATGTGTTCAAAGGGTGGTAATTATTTTTGTTTAATCCCCCCACCCCCCTCCCACCCCCTTCAGTTGGTCAGAACTACCATTACATTTACCATCTTTATTCAAGGAACAGAAACACATTCTAGCATTACTGCCACTTTTGGAATTTTCTCTAGTGCTTTTTCAGAAGAAATCAGGATCACTCTGTTTCAATACCTTTAAAAACTGAGAAAGAAAAGGCACTGAAGAATAATTTGGTCAAATTAAAGAGTAACAAATATTTGTTCCTTGAAAAAGACCAGATAATAAGAAAAGCAAATTCTACCACAAGCCTTGCTTTCTAAATACACATGCTTTCCTTCTAGTACAGTTAATGTTGCTTGTCAAACTTACTTATCAAACAGTATGAGTGGAACAAAAGTAAAAAAAAAATAATTGTTCAATATTTGCCTACTTAGCTCTCAACAGGTCTTGGTCTTTTAGTGCTGAGCCTTGCAGATAGATAACTCTTTGAGACCACATTGGGATTTGTAATACCCTTCGGACCTGAGCATCCATCTCAGTAGGACACAAAATAACAACATAATAGTCCTGTGAAAAACATAAGGGGGAATAGTTATGTTATTTTTTTATTACCAGTTGTTATTGCCTCTGTCAAAGAGACTCAAGACGTAAAAAATATCTCTGATAATTCTCAAATTCCATTAATAAAAGTTAAAAGAGTACATGTGTTTAAAATACTGAATTTTCAAATAAAAAAGGCTGGACAGTTGTCCACTGCTCACAAAGACTTGAACAAACTGAAGTTCATTTAGAAATGTGTTTCCATATAAGCATGTTTTTTGTGTTTTTTTAATTCTGTCATTCTCACTGGCCAATGTGGGAAATTTTCAAGAATGGAAATGGAATTGTCTTCCCCCAACTTTTTTCCTCTTAATGGGCACATCCAAACTTTCTCTGGTGCTACAGACAATCCTTGTTAGGAAAACTAAGATTGCTAGGAAGTAAGTATACATGTGTGTACATATGAAAAGGAGAGACAAATGGAATGTGAGAAGAGACTGAGAGCTTAGGACAGGCTTCTCACAGAAAGTCTAGCTTAGCACACACAGACTTTTGCAGAAAACTCAGTGCATTGGATCCAAATCAGTATCCTCCAGCTTCCCATTTCAACTGTGAAGGGAATGTGTATAAACTCTTTCAGGGTACATAAGTAGCATTAGGACTACTCTTTTTTGTCTCCAGTGTATCACATAGCTTGACTCATTCTACATGCTAGTTAACTAAATTTTGGATTTTAATTTGTGTTTTGATCTACACGGAAAATTATTTCTCTGTGCATTTGCTTATGCCTTTCACTAACTAATTATTCTGGGGAATATTTTGAATTTGGGATTTGTCAAATTGCTGTTCAGCAATTTGAGGCTTGTATTTTTGTGATTTTTGCATTAGTTAGTGAAGCGTGGTACCACAGGTAACTTGGTAAAAGACAGAGATTTTGTGAAAGAACTGGTCTGTAGCAAAGCTAATGCTAATGAGTCCAAATTGTTATCTCATAAATAAGCTCTATACGATCAAAACAAGTCAGATGAGTGTAGGTAACACGTGTACACTACAGAAATTTAGTCTTTCAAAACTAATCTTTCAAAGTGTTTGTCCTTTAAAGTATGTCTATTGATTTCTTAATTTCACCAATTCCAAAAGGATCTGATTTTCCTAACAAAACCAAAAAATGCTTTGATTTATGAGGAGTTTTGGATCCAGTTACAAACCAACTGGAAAAATTAATATGAGTGGGGTTTATTTATTTTCTATTTTGAATATAAGGAATTTGTATGGAAATATCTGCTCCCAAAAGAAGTGGCATAACTCAACAAGACAGTAATTCTATCTGTTTAGGATATTTACCTCAATTTAAAATAAATATCTCTATCCCATATCTCAGCTTCTTATTGCAATTATAGATTTCCCATTCAGTCACCTATTTCCAAATTCAGTTTTACAATTTAAAGATAATTCCAGAAGTGTGTCTGCAAAAATCAGAATTCTCATGGTTTTGTTTTGTTTTTTTCACTTAAGTACCTGCAATCTGGGGTGAGCATAGAATTCATTTAAGAAATCCATAAGTAAGTCAATCTTCAGAGAGCTAACACACAACACAACATGTTTTTCTGTCTGAGCTCTGTGTCGACTGTAGTTACCACCAGACTTTTGTCTCTCCATCCACAAATATGCCAGCTGTTCAAACTGTAAGAGAGGCCAGTTGTCAGTGAAATACAGACAAGCAGATGTTCAATAAAACTGAATAAATTTCCATCATGACTTAATAGCATTGCATCACTCATCTCATGTCTCTATGAAGAGATGCCCCTTGGCCCACAATGTTTGTTTGTTGGGTTTGTTGTTTTTTTTTTGTAAAGTAATTTCTGATTTCTAGGATAAATTCTGATAAAATTTTAAATTCTGATAAAATTTCTGATTTTCTAGGAAATAACAGGGTAATTGAAAAACATGGTAGTAAAGCCAGTCTCTAGAACATGTAAACAGCAGGGTAAATTCATTAAAATACCATGACATTAAAGTAAATCTCAAGATTTTAGAGGAGTATGAAGGCTGTACCTTATTCACTTCCTGTGTTTTATACCTGTGAGCTCTCTTTTTCCAGTGACACATGCTCCCTTCAAGTGAAAGGTTAAATTTTTAAACATGTGAGTGTATACTGTGGGAACTGTTTTACTGGGTTTGGACAATAACTCTTCTCACAGATTTAATGTTCTGAAGATGACTTTCTGTATACTTTTGTAAATCTAGATACAGCTTAAATACAAAGCAGCCATTAATCCTGCGATTTTGCCTTTGTCAGCAGAACAGGATCTGCAGACCAAGAGTAAACATTGCTGTACTGGGCTGAATCCTTTAGACTAAAGACAGCAATGTATCAGTGATATTATGAAAATCTGTAATAAAACATGCAAACATCATTTTGAAGCTTCTTGTAAGCAATATGCATTTAATACTGAGCTCAATGTAACTCTACATCTGTGTGATAGCTGTTTTCAACTGATAGAGACTGAATGATGAATAATAATTGATTCTGTATCATAGCAGGACAAAACCTCAGGAGAGAATGCCTCCTACAGTCTGTGTATGAAAAACTATAAGAAGCCATATTATCAGTACAAAACTATAAAACAAAACTAGCTAGTAATAGGTAAATTTATGTGAAAGGTAGATTACAGGTTATTTACTGGTCATGCAGAACTCTGACATCTGAAGTCTACATCAGAACTACCAGAAAGATTAAATTTCTGCTTCCTAGGGAAATTGTGCATTTCTTAAAGCATATTTTAGTTTTCAACAGAAATATTTTACAAAATTTGCACTGAGTGAGAATATAATTGTGTTACTGCAATTGTCTGTTTATGCAGACATTAAATATTTAGGTACAATTAAAAAGTTCATATAATTTCATATATGAAATATATTCATATATAGTCATATAGTTTATGTATATATTCTATATATGTTGTATAGAATAATATATATTATATTCTTATATTATATTCCATATATGAAATATTTAATATGCTATATCTTAGGGATGTGTGAGAAAGTTTGGAGCTTCATAGTCTAACACAAAGCTTTAATCAGCATGTGCAGTGTCTCCCTACAGCCCTTTTTGTGGCAAAAGATCTGTGTGACCAAGTGTGGGACAGTGAACATCTTGGTAGGGCTTGGGCTGCCCATGTAATCTTAGGGGTTTTGTCATCACCTACTGGGAAATGTTTGGTATAAATTTAATGAAACTGACTGACTTCTTGAAAATATTTCCTGCTCAAACTGTTAGAAGCCCTAAACTTCAGTAGGCATCAAAAATTCCTATTACTGGCTCTGTGGTGTGTGTACCAACACACACAGCTGTGAACCCCATTTGCTTGAGCTGCAGATTTAATGAGATTTTTTTTTCGAGTTAGTCCTGAGCTGTAAGAATAAGAGAGGAAGTGGAGAGAACCAAGATTAGACACAGGGAGAGCCTGCAGAGGAAATGCTACACTCATAATGAAAGTGCTGGCTACTGGGCGTTGGGGTTTTGGTTTGGTTTTTGGGTTTTTTTTGAGGGGGGGAGGGTGTGTTTTTTTATTTTAATCGCTCCATTAAAAACAAACCCATATCACAGGATGAAGAAAGGGCTCTGTGGTACATCACAGCAACAGAAAGTTTTCACTAGTTCTTGGAAACTATTGCTTGTTTTTAGTGTAAATTGGCATTATCGAAGAAGAAACAAAGGGGAAAAAAAAAAAGAAAAAAACCCCAATATACTAGAATAGGAGGAACAGAAGGTAGTTATTTTTTATGACATGTTCTATGCGACAGTAATAGAAACAATAAATTCAGTAGTTTTTTTTGTTTTAAAAACAGTTCCAAAGAGAGAAAAAAAATCACATTTACCTGTATGGGTAACACCACAAGAGCAACACAGATCATAATGACAACAAGCAGCTTTGAAGGCCATATCTTTGGTGTAACATCCCCAAAGCCCACAGTGGAAAATGTCACTATGCAGAAATAAAGGGAGTCAAAGAGAGTCAACCTGTTTCCTGCTCGTTCCAGATGCTGAATTCCACAAATACTATGTAGAAAGAATGAATAAAGACATGAAAAATAAAAACTGTACTTAGGGTCAGTTCAAGTTTGCTGATGATATGTGCAGAGAACTCTTTTATTTTCAGATTTCAGAAATTGCTTAGCAGAGACATTTTTTCAAAGAGTAGAAATTAGTATCAAACCAGAAATGTATTAATATAATTTTCAAATATAATTTGTAATAAGTTTTTTTATTATTATTATTATTTCAACATAATTGTCACAACTTTGCTGCCAGGTTTTGCTCAGTGGCTGTTGTGAGTAAGGGGTGGTGTGGTACACAGAACATCAGGGACTGATGCAAATTTTTACTGAATCAGAACAAAAGAGATGGTACAAAATTTCTTCCACATAATGCTTTTTGTAAACACCTTTTTCAGGGAGAGCTTACTGTTATGGACAAGAAAAGGTACACACTGCTTTCTTGAAATCTATCACTCTTTATGCTGGTTTTTATCCCTTTCTGTGGCAAGAGCTGCTAGCAGGCACTTGTTTTGAGAGTACCTCCTGAGTACTAGAAGGATCAAGTTGGTACAAATGGGCATGTGAGAGCTGCAGTCTATTGAATTGTTCAAGGAATAAGTGTCCAGGGTCAGCCTTCAATTAGATAGTGGAAGATGCCAACTAGTATGAAGATTTTGATTATAAAAATATAAGGCTTGGTTGTCTTTGATAGCAGAATGAATGAAGCTCACTCCTGGTCAAACATTCATGTGAACAACTGAATGGTTGCCCAAGTTAATTGGTAATTATTTCTCTTCTGGTCAGCATGGTGTGCTTTTGGTTTTGAGAAGCAGCATCAGAATCTGTCCACTGCTGTTTCATTTGCTGCAGTTTTAAAAAATATTACAGTTTGAAATAATATACCATGAGAATGAGCATCCCAAGCTTAATATATGATCTTTCCTAATACATTAGAATTACTGAGATCAGCTAAGGACATTAAATTATATTCATCTATATGAAGAAAATAAATGTGTGAACCAACTTGAACAGTGTTTTTTACCCTTGGAATTATTGAAATGATTTCTCCTCAGAGAATTAGAGATAATTGATAAATAATGTTGTATTCCTTAGTAGTTATTCTAGAACATAATGAAGATTATTTCTTCACATAAGGTATCCAGATGGTAGTAACCATTCATTAATATCTGCTACAGTAAGATCTTTGCATCACCAGGGAGACCCTGTGTTTATAACAGCTTTAGTAGTTGTTCTTCAATTCTTCGTTCTTGTTCTCCAAAAATAATTTACAGTGGGCAGTGGCATTTCCAGAACATATGGATCAAATTCCCAGTTTCCTTTTCACAGTTCTAGCATTTGTAGTTTTCACACATCTCAAAATGTTCTAAAAAGGGTGCAGGGTTGTTTTTTTTTCCCAGTTGTTTGCATAAGTTTATTTCAGTCAGAGCTGATTCTTTCATATTCCTATCCAATTTGTCTCTCATTTCTCACTGGAGTTGTAATCTGGATCTTCCATAATTTCACTATGTTCCCAGCTTTTTTTGTTTGTTTGTTTTGTTTTGACAGAAAGGATACTTATATTTTTGTCTGGGAAAATATTAACAGAAGTACTATAAGGAATTATTCTAATGAAGCTTTTCATCTCAGGCAAGTTTTTCTGAGTTTTTCTGCTAAATCCTTTTCCTGTGCTAATTTGAAATAATGGAGTATATAAGAAAAAAGATGGTATTTTAATATTGCTATTCTATCATAAGATGGCTATGATATGTAATTTTAAAAACACAATTCTGACATTATTTTTTAAGTCTTCATTTTTAGTCCTAATTACCTTCTAATCACCTTGATGCATTTTTTTCTCTTTAGTTGTCTTTTCATGACCAGAAAGCAGCAATTACACTGAACCAGTGATATGGTTCCCACATAACAGAACTATTGCACCACTCCAGTAAGTGTGTTAAGTATCTGCAGACAGGCTTGTATTGAAGCATAATGTCTGAGCCTGTCATTGGCAGAAATGTAATTTTTCTGCTTCTGACGCCTGTGAAATTACATTATGTTTGTATACACAGAAAGGTCAATTTTATGCTTGGAACTTTACAGGATGGATTAAAATGTAAAAAAAAAAAATTATACCCAAGATTTTTTTTTACATTTTCAAGGAATAAGGATTCTTTCTTCTTTTTCTTTTTTCTTTTTTCTTTCCTTTTTTTTTTTTTTTCCTTAAAAAAAAAATAATATCTTGATGGTGGGAAAACTCAAGTCTTCCTAAAAGAGATATTTTCATTATTGTTGTTATTATTATCGTTGTTATTATTATTATTGTTATTTCTGTACTTGTTATTATTGAGCTTTCCTAGGCAGCTCACCCAGTCATACTTTAGCTTAACTGAAATAACCCAACAACCATTTCAGGCTTTCCTAAGTGAACAGTTAAACTCCCGTTGGATTTATTGAGACCAAGATTTCATTTTATCAGCTGTGCTCCATTATAGTCCTATATATTTCTATTCCTTCAAGCCACCAAAATAATTTTGTTCCTGATCCAAAATGTTGTGGATTCAAGCTGTTTCTCATTGAACTCAGTGGGCATGAGCCAGAGCTTCTCACACTCAGTTAACAACATCAGTCAGTTAGCCAAGGGAGATGTTTATTCTTTGCTGAAAGAGAAATTTAGTTCTACTAACAACTTGTTGATTTTCTCAAACTTGTTTAATTTTCCTCAAAATTACTTGCACCTCATTTGAGATTCTAGAAAATTGTACTTGAAGACCTAACTCTGAAAACAAAGGAATGATAAATCCAAAACTGGGTTACCAAGTCTTACTTTACCAGGTATTTTACTGCTCTGCCTTTTGTTTTCACTAGAGACAGAGATCACAAAACTGCAGAAAATAATTGACTTTCTAGTGACAACTCTGTAGGAGTCAAATTACCAAATGAAATATTACCTCTATTACCTCTCCTCCAAGAATACTATACTTTAATCTCACCACCAGTGCCTCTAAAGAAATGTTTCTCAGTGTCTATAGCATGTTCCTATCTATCTGGGCTATCTGATGACACTGGATAGAGAATGAAGTAGCAAGTTTTGGGCTGGCCATGAAGCCAAATCCACACGGATTATTTACTTGGTTCCCCACAGCTACTGACAGCTTCCAATATAACCTGATTCTTGTATGAACAGTAATATCAACAGGTTTTTTCTTGGAAAATAAGAGTTAAGCACTATTTTAAAAGATGCATAAATGCTGCATGTACTCATGCAGACAGCGCATGTTCTTGTCTGCTTTCTCGTATTTCCTGACATAATGAAATATGGAGTAACCAGGACTTCATCTTTTGGCTGTTTGGATTTTTTATGGTGGTATTTTTGTTTCCTTATTCTTGTTTGCTTCCTCCTACTATTTCATCCCTGGACAAACAATGTTTTCAAGCAGGAATGGAATGTTCAGCAAAGGCAATGCACACGCCCACTTATTCTGGATAAAGGAAACCCTTGTAAAATACACAGAAAACACCTAATTAAAACATAGGGTGCAAGTCAGCACCTCTTACACCAATTTTAGGCTTCCTGTAAATTCAGCAAGGCTGTCTTTTCATAGTGGATCTAAGTTAACAGTCTGCTGAATCAAAAGTACTATCAGAAAATTTATTACAAACTTAGGGACAACAGATGTGTTTTAAACACTACCACTGGAAAAAAAAATAAAATTAAAGATAGAACATAAGTCATGTTTAGTTTGAACTTTTGAGAATTCAATCTTTGTTTTACTGGAAGCTTTCTTTCTAATTCCAGGAATCTGTGTTTGCTTGAATATTTTATGTGCCAAAACTAACAACTCTTTGTAAATAATCTATCTCCACATGCAGTACAGAAATAAATTCTAGAGTAAAATAACCCCTGAGATTAAATCAGATTTTTGTCATGCTACAATAGCATGTCATAGAAATGGATATGACAAAAACTTTTTGATAACAATTTGCCAGTACTGTAGCTATCATTATTTATAATCATCTATAACCTATGTTCTATCCATTAGTATTTTCATTTGTCAGTGTTGCCCAATATTTCTGATTTCTACATATTTATTTTTACTTCTAGAGAAAATTGTTTACAATTTCAACTTCTTGAGGTCTAAAATAATGCACCAGAGGATAAATCCAGAAGTTGTAGATGCTTAAGTGCCTTCAGGATTAGGTAGCAACTAACAGCATTATTTCCTTTGGGCTTTAACTTTGAACTCCAACTTGTATAATTACATTGTTGCATTTTAATTACCTAGCTAGCTACAGGGACTGGCTAATTGATATGTTGAAATCAATGGGGATTACCTTTATCAGGTTCAGTGGTATTCTGTGGTAGAAGCTCAGTGGTTCTATGCTACAGAAGTTACATCTAAAGTAACTCATAAATACACTAGTTCTGCAAATTAAGTGTTCCTAGTAGTTCTTCACACCCAAACTCTTTAAAGTTTCCACATACCCTACCACAGAATATTGATGCTAGAACAAATTTAAAATTAAAATACAGTTATTTGATTGTTCTTTACTGCCAACTGCTGTTCGTAGTATTTTAAAATTTTCTGATGCCACTGTCAGAGATTATTTTTTTTCCTTATGAGAAAAACTGGAATGAACCACCAGTCAGCAAAGTCATTAATAGACCATCAACTGTTAGAAGTTTCTATGGGTAAGATTCAAATACAGTGAAACACTGAAGAAGACAACCATGTTAACTTTCCAGGAAATAAATAGGCAGGCATTTGAGACATATTTTGCCACTGTGGTGGCTGTAACTATTTGCTTAAGGAAATGAGTATTCAGAAGAGTTCACTCAAGACGTTTAAAGAAACTTTGTCAATCTTTACACAAAAATCAAATGTAGCTCTAGAACAGTTCATACTTCAGTCTCACTCTGGGAGGCGTGTAATATCGCTCAGACTTCTGACAAATGCATAGAAGTTTTGCCTGAAATTGGCAAAATTTACTGCTTGCCAAAGTTAATAATAATCTGGTGCCAATCTTTAGTCCTCAAAATGAAAAGTGATGTTAGGACTAATGCTGCATCAGGACAATACCCTGCTTTGCAGAGAGGCAAACAGTTTTTCATCCTAGGAAGTGTCTCAATGGGCTGTTCCGTTCTGTCTTCTCTAAGGCAGATGTAGAGCCAGATGCAGTTTGTCCTGTTTTCAAATTAGACCTTCCTGGGAAGGCAATTCTCAGTGTTCATAGAATTAGTATGCATAGAATCATTAAATGCTCAACTTACACTTCACAAAACTTCACTGAATATAACTGGAGTGACATTAAAGTGGCATTTCTTTCAGTCCCCGTATTGGGTACATATGAAAATATTCTGTGTTAACATTCAATGATGATACATGTCTTCTGAATTTTAATTTCCTTTTTTCCTAGGAGCCGCTACTGACCTGTGGAGTCTGGTCCTACAAAAGGTAAAGTGTTGCTGAAAACCTTATCCATGACCATGAGCTTAAAACATATGCTTTCTGAGAGAACCTCTGATTTTGGAATGAGCAGAAACTACAGCAAATAAATGACTAATGAAACAATTAGAAAATACTCTGACCACTAATAAAATGTCCATATTGTCCCAGCATTCTGAAGCTGAAATTTGCTGAAAACAAAATGCTTCTATATTTTTTCAAGCCTGTGGTTCTTTCTGGGGTCTTATACAAAGGCTTGTTTCTAAACATTTATTTGCTGAAAAGCTGTTTTCAATAAGCAGCATTAAAATAGAAAAACAATCAAACAAACATTAACTAGTTTAAGTAGATGTGCAATTTTCAAAATGTTAAAGTCATGGAACATGGTACAGTTTATCTTGTATGATATATCAAATTTAAGAGTTCTGATGAGGGAATCCAAGTCGTGCCTTTCATTCTGTATAAAAGGCTTTTAAGCTGTGTAAATAACTGAATTTTAGGACATAGAAATTATTAATAGCACATAAGAGAGTGAAAGGAGTGAGGGAGAAATGGTGATTGGAAAGAAGATGATGGTTATTGTGCTATCTTTAAAGTAATGAGAAGGCGAATATACTTTTTAGTTGGTAACAAATGCTTGTACAAATGCAGTAGGTCATGATCATGTATTTACTGTCTAGATGAAAAAAATTACCCTTCTTGACACTGTGTCTGCTTAATATTCAGGGGCAAAATTAGTGTTACAACAAGAATCTTGGATGTTTTTGAAAATCTAATGGATGTTCATCAGACAGTCCAGTGTATATCCTTCTATGTTTTGAGAACATTTTCTTTTCAGAGATCTACGTATGTTTTCATATAACACATTTTTTTCAGAATCACAGTACTGAAGTGAAGGACTTGAGACTATTTCAGCAGTCTCTGAATCAAGTTCTTCAGTTCTGTGGGATATCAACTGGAGTATAGGTATAAACTTGAATATAAACTGGAGTGTAGGTGTACGGAACTGTTTCTTTCACTGCGCAGCAATCCCACCACGTCAGAAATGGATTCTGAATTTCAGTTCAGCTGGAAAAGTCACTTTTTTCTGTGTTCCAGATGTATCTTTATCCTAAGTGATGGTGTGTAATGATATTATTATTGCTTACCCAGTGTCTAACATAAGCATTTCCCTTCTCTAAAAATCAGTACCTTAAATGCAGCTAATGGTTGCAAAAGCTCAACTTATAAAAATAAACTTCCAGTAGTAAGCCATGTGACTTCCAGAAACCACAGAACATCTGGTTAAGCAGAATAGGATATTATGAAATGAGCAACTATATAAATATTTGTTGAAACTGACTGAGAACCTTTCTACTCCAGCTGCTGTGTTTTGTGGAGTTTTGTGTTTCTAGAAAAGTGGAGCTGCAACCAAACAACTTTGTTATTAAAGACTGCACAAACAGAGTCCCCCTGGGGGCAGCATTTAGCTCTCTTATTTCCATAAAAAGCTCTGTGCACACTTCAGTCTGTAAATCCAAAGAATTATCTGTATTTTGCTTTCAGTCTGCCCCAGAGCTTTTCTGATAAATAAAGTAAACCTTGGCATTCCAACTTCAGTGCACCAATCCTGGTGCAGCTAGGAGCCTGCTGGAGTCCAAAGTTTGGACTGCTCACACAAGGAGTCAGTAACAGTTCAGGAAATAAAATCATCCAGTCAGTACTTCAACCACCAGGTACTCTTCACCAGTAGGATGTTAGAAATTGAGGTAAAATTACATACCTATCCTTCCTCAGCAAGAATAATTAAGTAATATGTTTTAAATATTCAGAAATTATATATGTTGTTCAACGGCAAACTTGTAATTTGTCATGCTTTGTTCCAATAGTTTTGAAATGCCCTTAAGGGTATATTCTATGCAAACCACCCATGTTCCCCCAGTCAGATTGAATTAACACTTAAAAGATTAATTATCTGAGTATTTATTAAATGTGTGTAAAAAAGCGACTAAACCAGTGTTGAAATTTGGAGACAGAGACATTGATGATGACCAGGTATGCATGTATTTCATTTTCTAATGACAATACACTCTCCACAGCTAACCTCTTAGCATAAGTAATAAAAATCCTTATAAATTTAGAAGAAAAACTTAAAAAAATGCAAACTAGCTCTATGACTGTGCATGGCTATCTGGCTGGACCTAAGTTTGTTTTGAGGTAACTTGTGAAAATTTACATTCAATTTCTAAATCCTGGTGTTGTGCCATTACCACTAGACAGTTTTTTTAATTATGTAGTTGACAGAATTTAAACATGCTAAACTTGGATTTTAATCATCGGATTTGTTAAAAAAACTGTCCTGAGTCATCAAAGGTTGGGTAAGAGAAGCCAGTAGTAATGAAGAAATGTGAACTAAAGCCTTTAAAATTCTTATGTCAGGTTATGTCTACTATGCAAGTACCTCTTTTTGTCCTTTTTATTATTTGCTACTTTTTGAAGGTAGCAATCATAATTTCTTAGACTGTTACTGAAGATATGGAAGCTCCAGTTTCATACTCATCCTCTATGATTGAATTCAAACCCACATCCTGTTTCTTTCCTCTTCCTGGTAGCGACAGAGACAAATGGTAGGAGGAGGCAAAAAACTTCTTGACTTGGATAGACAAAGGTTTTAAAGCCACCAAGACAGATAAAATGGCCAATATCCACACTGGATTAGGCAAAAGGCTCCTGTTATTCAGTGTCCTGCTACTACTGAGAGCAGTAACAGATCTTTAATAAAACACCAAAGAGTATGGGGAAAATTCCCCCCTAAAATATTTTGCCTGCATGAAAAGAACTTGTGATAATGGTTCAGTATGCATCCCTTAGTTGTGGTCCAAGAGCAGACTTGCTCTGATGGAGGGTGAATCCTCTGGGTCCATCCTGGCCTAGGTACACTTTAGTCTCGTTATAAATATTTATTTATTTTAAACAAGCCTGCAGTTCCTGACCTTGAAGTATCCTCTCTACATGTATTCTGTACCAAAGCTGCTTATGGGAGGAACGTGGAAGACCTTCCACTAGTTTAGGTTGCTTAAGGCCCCATCCAACCTGGTCTTAAACACTTCTAGGGAGGGGGCAAACCACAACTTCCCAGGACAACCTGTTCCAGTGTCTCACCACTCTCACAGGAAGGAATTTTTTCCTCAAGTCTAACCCAAATCTCCCTTCTTCAAGTTTAAAACCATTGTCCCTTGTCCTCTTGTAAGACACCCCTGCAAAAAAGCCCTACCCCAGTTTTCTTGAAAATCCCCTTCAGACATGAAAGAAATTGATTTCTTCTTGCCTTATTTATATCTCACTCGCAATCTTTTAATGTGCTCTTGCAGACAGTCTTCACTGTCTGCATTAAGTTAATTTTTCCCAGAAACTTTCTTTTACATTTGTTTTCATCATTCATTATGTAAAAGGACTGCACAGTATAATGATAATGATGACAGTCTTCATGCTTAGAAGACATGGAGAACTGAGACTAATATCGGAAAGCTGACTTTTCCTGAGTAGAACATAGGTTCTGATGCCCCTCTGAAGCATGGTCTACCTCACAAATTATACCCTTCTTGTTTCAGATCCTGCAAGTCTAGCTTGTAGAATGATTATTCTGTATCAGCCATATTTTCCTATGTAATGTGCAACCAAAGCAAGAGAAGCTAGTCATGGAATATCATTTACTAGGAACAGCTTTTCATGTGTTTACTGAGGGTATGAATTCTTTTATTAGGCACCCAAAAGGGGGAAACACACTTATTGTGAAAAACAATAGAATATACATTTGGAAAACTAAAGGGTGAATAAATAGAAGAGCCAGGCATGCATGATGGGAAATATGTGTTTCTCATGGCATCTGCTTGCTATACTTTATATAATTTTTCTGAGAACAAAGAGAGAGGTTTGCAGATAAAGAGAGAAGACAGATGGAACATGATGGATTTACTTGAACATTTTGAGAAGCCTAAATGAAGACCACTGTGAAATGCTACAACTATTTAGGAAACAGAGATCTGTTGTGTTTCTTCTATTGCACAATATTTATTCTTACAACAAGGAGTTCTTTCTGTAGATGAATATTTATAGATCAATGAATACAAAAGCTTTATGATAACTTTTAAAAGGATGTAAACTGTTCCATGAGCATAAAACTTTTTCTAAAATTTAAGTAAAACCAAAAGCTCACAGAACTATTCTGAAGTGTGAGGTGGGACTAATTAATAATGACAAGTGTGTTTATGATGGTTTTATGATGAAATCCCAGCAAGATATATTCTCAAAATAGCATACTTGATTATACCAGTTATTTAAAAGAACACAGTTTGTATGAGGAGGATCAAACAGCAGACGTAAGAATAAGGAAGGGAGCCAGCAAATTACTGATGAGAGAGCCCAGCTACAGGTGGGCATGTGTGTCCTTCTACTGGAACTAGATGAAAAGAATGACTGTGGTCATGTTTATATATATATATAAATATACACACACACTCCTTCACTCAGTCTCTTTTTGTTCATTTTGGTAATCTAAAAATAAAAAATAAATAAAAACCCAGAAAATAAAGACTGAGCAAACTTCAAGGCAAACGTGAAATACTTTATGCTGACTATTCAGAGTGGAAGTCTAGCTGCTGTAATGAGCACGTAGTAAGAATAAAATCCTCCTGAATATTTTCCATGGCATAATCAGTCAAAGGGAAAATAAGCCAAAACATAAGACAAAACATAGCATAACAGCAAGTAACTATATATTGTGCTGTAAGTCCTGGTAGTCACAGTAATCTTCTTTCTTCTTCCTATTCTCTCTCCAGCTCTCCACTATTATCATAATTAATCCCATTTTTATTTGCTGGCTATTTGCTGGCTCCCTTCCTTATTCTTACGTCTGCTGTTATGCTGTTAATTTTGAACTTCTTTTTGTAAAATATTTCCATTTACTTTATTTTATTGCTCAAGACTAATGATAACAAACTTGCAAAATGTAGGACTATTTAATTTGCTGATATTAACACACTTCAAACTGAAAAACATATTAAGTGCTCATTTTCAGCAGCTGACAAAGTTTTATCATAAATGTAAGCCAGGAATAATAGATGTCTTGAAATATGAAAAGGTAACTCAGACATGTATTGGAATGCTGTCCAGAGTTTTTTCTTAAACTCTGGAGTTATGTAAAGCAATAGAATGCATGTGATTATAGGAGACCATCATGTGTTGGATACCTTTAAATAGCCATATCCCTTATATCATCTCCTACTCCTTTTGTAGTATATGAGTAAACATCCTGCTTTGCTGTGGAATGTAATCACATATGGTACTCCATGCCCAAAGGAACTGACAACTTGATTTCATACCTGTTAAATTTTCAGTCTGCAAACTCAACCCACAGTTTGTAGTTAAGTGTTTAGTAAATTAATACAGATGATTTTTTCTTCCTTATAGCTGTGACTCAGGCACTTCCACTCCACAGTATGTATGATTTTTCATATATATTGCAGAAATGTACAAATTCCACAAATACAAAAAATATAGCCGTGTTTTTGCAAGGAATGGGAACATATATTTGTTGAAGTCCACAAGTAATTTTCCAAGCTTTAATTCATGAGTTATATTATTGTAATTAATCATACTTTTAATTATATACTTCCTTTATTTAAGCTCAGTGAGTTATTTGGCATGTGGCTGCTCTGGTATGGAGGATGGGGATCCTATTCCTACTGCAAGAATATCACACACAGGTGAGTTAGAGGAATCCATGGACATTTAACTTTTACATTTATTTGTTTACCACTCAAATATAATACTATGTTTGGATGACAGTCTACCCTCTACCCTTCACCTGTTTGAAAAACATCTGAGTCCTGAACTGAGGGGCCCAGAACTGGACACAGTACTTGAGTTGTGGCCTCACCAGGGCTGAGTACAGGGGAAGAATCACTTCCTTGGACCTGTTGGCCACACTGTGAATATTATAATATAGTGTGAATATTATAATATAGTTAGGTTTGTTAGCATAGACCAGCACAAATACCAGATTTCAGTAAAGTAAAAAGAGTTTGCCAGCCTAATGAATCAGTCAATGAAAGATACTGTTTTTTTTTTTGTCTGCATGCTAATAACAAATTGTGAGCCACGAATTGTGAGTGATAATGGTTTGCTGCCAGGCACCAATTTAAATGGTGCAGTAACATTCTGAGCATAATTAGTCATCCGTTGTTAAACATGGCATTCTATTTGCTATGGTCTAAAATGATTTAACATTCTCAAAGACAGCATGTGAGTACCGGGTTTTTCTTTTTATTGCAAAGATATAACCAAACACACAAAATGTAAGGCCCTTACCTGCTTTTAAACCCAAAGCAAAAGTTTTCTTCTATCAGTATGAAGATACAGTATTTCCAACTTGGAGTCTTCTAGAACTGTTTTTCCAAATATTGTATGACTCAAAAGCATTTACTCTTTTCTTCCTTTCACAATTATTATTTGTTTGAGCTGCCAGACTAACCTCTGCTGACATTATTACTGTACTACAAGGTGTGATGATAAAAAGTATTCTCCCAATGGCATATTTAAAGTGCATAATGTTTCATAAAATATAGTGTATCCCTCCCAAATGTTCTCAGTGCATCTTTAATAAAAAGTTGTAGTGATTATTGTAAATATTAGCAGTATTGGGTATCTGAGAGACATTTTTAAATCATGTGAAACTTTCTGTGGAAATTACTGAGAAAGAACCCAAGTGATATTATATCTCTATCTTGGGCAGGATTTTTGGTTTGAATCTATTTTTACACTTAAATGTGCATATTTTGATTACTGAATTTTCAGTACCTTCACATATCAGAAAAAAAATATTAGAAAAGAGTGCTCATAAATGAATCACTGAACTGGAACTTTCAGAACTGACAGTAATTTAATATCTAACTCCCACCAAGAGTAAAAGTCTTGCAAGGCATGGTAAAAATTCTTTCTAGTGTCAACTAAAAATATTGATTTAAACAAGACACTGCTAGATTGTGACATTTCCACTGCATTAATTGTCAAAGAATTATTTACCTGACCTATCATGTTGAATTATATATTATAGGAAACATTAAAATATGTGCGGTGCAACAAAAGAGAACAAAAATCTGGCTTTGTATGTCAAAGTTATTAAAATTTAACTTTGCCCAACTTTATTTAAATTGGGTTTGGACCTACTGATTTCCAGGTTAATAAATGAACTGCAATTAGTGCTAGAAAATCATCAAATCTTTGACTTTAACTTGAAGGGATCACAAGTACCTGAAGCCCCAACTCATCTTCCAGGGTGCAACAGAACAACAGGAATCTCTCAGTCATATTGGTTACTTCCTTAATTTAGTATTTCTCTACATATTAAAAATAGGAGGATTTTCATATTTACAGTCTGTTGTTGACATTCCATTTTACAGAGGCTTTGTAAACAGCAGCTTTCTGAGCTACTGTTTCTGATTATTTTTTATTTTCAGACGATGACTACAAACGTATCTCTCACACTCGAAAGATAATTTATATTGGACCCTCTGACCTTTATGACTTTGTTCCACAGACCACAGTAAACAGGCTGCTCAAATTATTATACATTTCACTGGTATCTGTGTGTGGTTTTAAATGTTTCATTGTACCAGTTGCACAAAATTCCCTGCATGTAGCATGGGAAAGACAGTGACCTAATTATTTTAGAAATAACTATGTAGAAACATCTAAAAAGATTAACAAAGGAAATACGATGTCTCTAGCAAATGAATAAAAAAAATAGCATGAAAATCAGCCTATAATTATCTATGTTTCCATAGAAACCATACTTGATAGGTAGCCAAAAAGACTTTTGATTGAGCTACCATACTTCTGCTTTGCCTGTAATAATCACGATTTTTATTCTGCCTTTCACAACTAACCAGTTTTTCAGTAGCTTAAGTCCTTACTCTATAATCTTTAAGGACCACTCTTTTAATAGTGCTAATCACTCATGTGCTTTTTTAAGATCTGAACTCTCGAAATTAAACATGTAAAAATATTTTTAAATGTATTATTTCTAATACATCACGATCAGCCAAAGGAAAAAAACCCACAACAGAATAAATGTATATATGGATCAAAATATATTATATATTAATATATAATATATAAATACTCTCTTACTTTTTAAATATATTAATATATATATACAGAAAATAGAGATCCTTTATTTGAAAAAAGCATGTTCTGACAGATCTACATTTTTTCAGAGAAAAAAAAAGCACTGTTGTTATTATTTTAATACTTTGTGGGATTCTTGTAACAGTTGAATAGTTTATTTTGTAACTGAGAGATTTCAATTAATGTTCTATAATATTTTGAGGTTTAAATTCTGCAACTCCTGTTTAGTCCATTAGACCCCAAGACTTCATATTTTTTATCAATTTAAATTAATTGCATTTGATCAACCTAAATGACAGAATTACAGGTTAATTTTGTACTGGTTTTGAATGCAGGAAATCTCTGGGATTCATAAACTGAGACTGGGCCTGAGCACTGAGAGTGCTGTACAGCAGAACATTACAGAATGAACTGTAAACCCCAAAACCCCATTTTATTCTACATTACATAATCTGTCAACACTCTTCAAGTTCATCCTACTTAATGCTAGGCATCTTTCTGGGAGAACAGCCAGTGTAGGCTCCTGACAGTATCAACACAGAAGGGCAGAGAAGCACAGACCTCCACGTGGTGATTTAGTTCTCTCCAGATCTGCATTGCACTCTGAGTTGTCTGTCTCTATTTTTTGGGAAGTGGAACACTGAGATGCCTTATTTTCTCTAATGTCACGTGGGCTTAATCCTTTTTTTATTGTTGCTGGGTTGTTGGTTTTTTTCTGTAACATAGTGTTCTAATTCTGAAGGTCCTGATTTGTTTTGTTTGGACCAGATCATCTGGATTTGTTTGCATCCTTACACACAACTTATTCATACCGATTCCTTCAGATGAGCAATTTGAGTCTCTAATTGACATTGAGGCTACAGTGTTGACATACTATGTTTATTCTGTAAGCCAGTGTGTGGAAACATCCTCATTTTCTGATGTTGAAAGCACTGATGTGTAAAAAAATAGTAAGGGTGACCTCAGTGAGCTTTCAGTGAAGACTTAAGAAGTTTGTAGCGGTTTCTTAGTCTTTGGTATAAAAAACCTAAATGCCCACCTCAAGCAGTGTGTAGACATCTTTTTCCCAAGCTAATTATTCTGCACTGGTGATATATGACGAACACTGATTTTAAAAGCAAAATAAGTCTTAATAGATGAATTACTGTGTCACAGAAAAATGCCTGAAACAGTAAATCACTGTTATTTGGCTTCTTCTACAGTATACAGAAATAATTAGTATTCTATTTGACAAACAAGTGCAAACATCCATTAGCTAAATGACAACATACACTAGCTATGTTACTAGTTACTAGTTCTGTAACTTTACCTAGAACTCTGTGACTAGAACTCTAGTTAATAAAGACAACCAGTAAAATGGTTAGAAATTCAATGCTGTTGTCTACACACTAGAAGAACAACTAAAAATATACTGTGCTTATGCAATCCAATATTTTCCCCTCAGTTTTAACCTATCAAGAGACTAGGAGGTCCAACCAGGTTCTTCCCCAGCTTTCTGGGTGTGCTGGGGTGCTGAGGTGCCTTTAAGTGACTGAGACTGGACAGGTCCTCCATGTTTGAAAGCATGGCTTCCATTCTGACAAGAGAGAGAGAAGACAGAGGCACATTCCTGCTCACTCAACTTGCACCCATACAAGGATCATATTCTGCAGCAAAACTGAACTTTCAGAATCATCAGTGGAGACATGTCCGCTCCAATACGCTTGTACATTTCCAGCCATTTTGTACTCTGTACAGAACTACAGGTTTCTGCTATTGCATAAGGAAATAAAGGAAGCATCTCTTTCACACCTCAGCAAAAACCTACTTTATGTATTAAATATATACCTAAAATTCTGAAAAATTTATTATATATGATTTATAATCATATCTTTTAGATGTGATTGAATGACTGAAAAGCAGTAATGTTTCAGCATTTGTTTTATACTTTCTCACAGAAAGTACTATCAAAAGACTTACAAAAACTTTCAGTCTCACCTGAAGCAGTAAGAAACCACTTTTGCTGGGCTTTCTCAGTGCACCAGTCTAAGTGAACTGGTAAAAAAAATGGAAGTAGAAAGAGGAGTCTTCCTGGACTTCATACCATCTTGGACTTCTTATAAAAGCATATAATCCCTATATGAAACTATGAGCAACCTTTTTCTGTCTGTCTTAACAAGAGCATGGTTTTCAACGGAACCCTGCATTGTAAAGTTCTATTGATGTCAGAAGTGCTGGAAAGACAATGTTCCTATTAAGGCAGATGGTAAAAGCAAGCCTGTCAACCAGGAACTAAGAAGGGCTGTGTGTTACAATCTACTCCATGCAGTGCCAGAAAGTCATTGTCTCATTAACCTTAAAGATCAGCAGGAAGGAACCATGAGGGCACTTCCCAGTTCTGCCATGCACATAATTACGAGCACCTCCCCATGGTACTGGCTATAAGGGAAATCTACTTTGCAACTGCAAACACTGTATTCAAGGTACTACTCTAGGTTTATTAATTTTGCACTGCTGCAGCTATGGTAATTCATAGGCCAAGGCAGTGTCTCTAAATTGAACCAAAATGTGGTTATGAAAACAGACCAACACTAGCTCAGAATTTTTTTTCTTTTGTGCTCCAATACACATATGGGTAAGTCTAGTGCTAGCTCCCATATGTTTTGGGGGCATATACAATTGTTTACTGCTTCCTGTTGCAGAAAAGGTGAAAGATCAGGCTGGTAAAACCACCCTTAAGTGGACAGATTCCAGAGCAGGACTTTGCTCCTCTTTCAGCATGAAGAAACTCACACAAGCTCTAAATGATATCTGTTAAATGAAACTCTGTCTCAAAATCACCATAGGCATAAGGCAATAATAAATTAAGCTAATTTAGACTATTTATAGTGAATGTTGCAGATATGTTAAAATTAAACTCTGTAATATAAAATCATACATAGATGTGTTAAAAACATGAAAACATGTTGTTTTGTATGTTCATGTAAGCAGCAGTAGAAGAATTCAGAGAATTCCAGTCTCAGGCAAGGTGCAGATTCTTGAACAACTATTCTTAGTCTTTCCAAAAGTGCTTAATTTCATTAGTTATTGTGTTATGGGGTGTTTTCATCCTACTTAGCTTATTTTTGCAATGTAGCAGGGTCAATACAGTATTTATCTCTTATACACA
>JAAWXA010000008.1:7389658-7400666 GCA_038090715.1 Florisuga fusca
TATTATGCTCACCACCAGACATAGTTACTGTAGTTGAGCTTGCCATTTTCTGCATGTTTTACTCTCAAGTTACCAAAATGCCTGGTGGTGAGCATAATATTGTTTCAATCCAGTTTTTATACCTCACTCAACCAGGGATTATCAGAGTGAGTTATCAAGAAGCATTCTTGTTACTAGCCTACTTCTGTGAGAACTGGAAACATATTTTGTTCAGCAGTTCATAAAAATATTGAAGGGGGTTACTAAGAAAAGTGAAGGTATATTTACTCAAGATTGCTTCGCATTGTAAAGAGTTAAAAAGCAAAATTATGGCTAATTAAAAATTCCAAGTGCTGCTGTGATGGAATTTTATGCATTCTGGTTCAAGTATAGTAGTATTTATTGATATAAGTTTTCCTCTTAAAGGGACATATTATTAAATAGCAAAGTTAATCTCACAAAATTTTTCCCCATTTAGAACTGGAAGCATTTGTCAGTAAGCAGTTGTGGCACCATAAGAAAAAGGGTAAAACAGGACCATTCATTTGGTCAAAGGCTACAACAGACTCCTCTTCTTGAATAAAGGACGGAGAAGGACATGACTGGAGAAGTGTTATTTTACACTGTTTTTAGGAAAAGAGTTAAGCAGCATGTAACAGTGGCTATCAGAAAAGGAAGCTAGAGAAATAAAGTAAAATAAAATCAAATCACTGTCTCCGAAATGACAGACCAACCTTTATCAGTGTGCTGACCCAAAAGCACCCTGTCTGGCAAAATAAATGCAGGTGATTTAGCCTTTCTGCACAATCTTCTCTGTTCATTGCCCCCTGCAAACCATCTTGTAACACACACATTTTTCCTTTGCTTTTTTTTTCCCCACCATATATAATACTCACTTCTCAGCCACTACTGCTGAGAGAATTCTGTATTTTAATGAGCTACCAAGCTACATTATAACTACTATCCATTTATACAAGCATAAGCATGGCCATACTAGGTGATCTGATCCCAAAGACTCCTGTAGTCTGCAGTACCTTTCTCCAGGCCCTGTCAACAGCGGATCCCTAAAGCATTGTATAAAAAATTGAGCAATCAAGTGGGTTTTTGGTTAGATCTTTTCTTAGCATTCAATAATGTGCAGTTCATTAATTTCATTAACTAAGTATTTTTATATTTAATGACCTCAACAGATTTTACTCCATGCTTCCCAAACTCCTGTAAATTTAAGTTTTCAAAAGGTCTTGCAGCAAAAATAGTTCTTCAACATATTTTGGATGTTAGAGCCCACCATCCACTCCTTTCTGTAATTTAAATTAATAAAATCTACACTTCTTTAATACAGATTATTAACGGATTTCCCTGTACTTTTTATGGGAACTTGACTTGGTCAACACAGTGATAAAGCTGAGATCTTGCATACTTTCCTGCAGTGGTCCCACCAGTCAGAGGATTGTGACTTTAGTAGGGGTACTTCTCCATTGTAAAGTTCACATTACAGTGACTTTCCTGCTGAGATTGCACTCTCGGTGTATATGTAAACTTGCCCCAACACCCTTCTCCTGTGTTTCTGAATCATCTCTATTTCTTTCCTTAGAGTGAGAATGATTCCCTTTCCCATGCATGCACATTCTGTACTCAGTGTATCAGGACTCCCTGTAGCACCAGGTGCTACTTAACACTTCCTCTGCAAATATATTGCTCTTTTAATTTCAGTGCACAGTTTCCTAAGTGTCTGTTTTATCACCATGTATTAAAGAAAAGAAAAAAAAAAGGCAATGTATATAATAAAAACAAAGGGGGGTTGGCCACTTACCAGGTGAAGATAAGACATAGCAAGGTAGATATTAAAATGAGGACTTGGTTAAACATTGCAGACTGCGTGCGTTGGATGGCTCTGTGAAGATCATTCTATATTAATGGAAAATAGGTGTTATTTTTGGTTTTTAAAATTATAAGGCACAAACTGATTCTATAGAGGTATTTTATAGTGGCCTGATAAGCTGCAGTCATAAACCACTTAGAATTTGGTGATCATACAGAAGGGTGCAGAAGAGACAGCTGTGATTCTGTGATTATTTAACTAGCTCTTTGTTCATCCTGACACAATTCTGATATTATTGCAAGCTGCCTTAAGGTCTGTCTGCTTATGTCTAGCTTACAAATTACAGGCTTCAAGGACCAATTAAGGGAAAGCAGTTGAGTTCCCTGCAATTGTGCATGAATGGAAATGTAGCAGAAGAACCAACCATTCCAGCTTTCCCTTATTGGCACAGTAGCAATTTATACTAATTGAGATTTCACTTGCTGTCTTATTTTTTTCTAATTTTCATGCTGAAAGCTGTTTAGCAATGCTTGACCATCTGTATAATCTAAATACAGATCTGGTTAGCTTCCTATTAAAGTTGGACAGTGGGCTCTGCTGCCAAATTCCCACAAAAGACAATATACTTAAAAAATAGAAACCCTAAAATAGTTATTTCCTTTGTCATACTTACAATCATATTCTCTAAAGCATGCTTTGCCAGCCAACAATTTAAAAATACAGGAATAAAGAGGTTTCTTAGGACTGGCCAGAAAATCTGAAAGAAAAATTAACAAATTCATTAATAGCTTTTGTATTCAATAATAGAGCTTTGCTATTAAAGCAGCACTGAAACACTTCAAAAAATAATTATTATCAATGTGCTTCTAGTGTGAGGCTTGGCTGTAAATAACAGTCTTTCTTTGTGATGAACTGTATGCAAGCTAATTTGATAAAAAAAGGACAGTCAGTTTTCAGTGCAGACACCAGAGGTTCTCAGACATTTTTTTTAATCTATCTGCATTTTTTTTAATTGATTGTGCTGTAGTTTGAGTTAGAGGGATTTTGGTTTTGTTTGTTCCCTACCAGAGAGTACGAGGAAAGCAATCTGCATTGCTACTTCATTCAAGTAGCAAGTTATCTTCTTGTTGACAAATTTCTGTACCCACAGGCTCAACTTTATGTTATCTACATAAGATTCAATTTTACTTTAATAAAAAATAAGAGTATACATGCAGCTATAAAAGTGCAGTGTGCAAAAGTATTAATTCAAACACATTTACCGTAATGATGAAAGGGACAGCATTAATTATTTCCAGTAGGAAGGGTATTCTCAGAATTTGTTCCCAGATATTTCCCTTTAAAGAAAAGGAAAAAAAAAATACCACCCTGTCACAGTAGGCTTACATAAGAAACACATCTGATATTCCAGTGGCACATATGGAGTCTCTACCACAAGCTGAATTTCAGGAAGATAATTCATCTCAAATTTAAACACAGATGTTAAATGTGATTATAGAATATAGGCCACATTTGCCTTTTTTCTTACTGTTTATTGAGATGTACCTTACGGGTAAAAAAATACACTTTTAAATCTGTATTTTTACTAGAGCAGTTCTGTTTCCATACGACCATATATTTTCTTGCTATGACATAGTAAGAAAGTACAATTGAAGAATTCTAATTGCATTAACTAGTTAACTCATTCTCTAAGCTAATGAAGGAGTTCATTAAATTAAATTTTCATTTTTTTCAGAGAATATGCTCCTGTTCTCTTCTAATGCATTTTTAGGTATCTTGGAATCATACACAGACATCTTGTCTCTGCTTTTTCATTCTTCAAAGGCTACTTTATTTTCATTTTTACATGTACAGTTACAGATAAGGAGGTAAGATTCCTTTCTTAAGGAATTTTAGTAATTAATCTCTTTAATAATTTTCATTTATTAGCGACTCTTCATACAAGTAACAGACTACCCTGCTGGCAATTTTTTTATCTGCAGCTATTTCTACTTTTTATTCTTAAAAGCCTTTAAATCCTGTATTATAATGCTTTAACTTTTGACTGTGTTGAAGTTTTTCTTACCTTAATGCTTATTGTCTTAGAGTGTTTAAAAACTAGAGAGAAAGCCTGAGTACACCTTAAGAGGTGCAGGGACATCTATCCAAAGGACAGATCCTGCTCAGAGGATTTTACCATCAAATTAACAGTTTTGATTACCCCTATGTATGGGTGACTATCCCTATACAGTCTGTATTAACATTTGAATGAATGATGAGTGACTCTCTACATCCTTCTGATAGAACCTGAAGGCAAAACATAAAGCAAAAGAGGAATGCAAATATGTTGTATTTTTCAAAGATAAAGTACCAGCTCATTTCCTCTTAAACCTGTTTCATTAGCCTCTCTTTATTATTCACAGAGGTCTGGATGTTTCTCTTCATTCATTCTAATCCTGCTATTAACAAATTACCCTTTGAAGAAAGAGGTACTCATCAGGCCAACCAGGGTAGTGTAAAATGTGTCTAAACTGTCTCCTTAAAGTAGAAGCAAGAGGTCAGCCTCCTGAAGTGTGGGTATTCAAACTCAGGCAGTCTGGGAGATAAACAGGAGGAACTGGAGCTCTGTGCCAGTCAGACAGTTGTGATATCATAGGAATAAGTGAAACACAGTGAGATGATTCACATGACTGAAGAACTGTGATAGAAAGCTGTAGGGATCTGTAAAGACAGGCAGGGGAGAAGAGGTGGAGGAGTCACACTTGAAATAAACCTTGAATGTAGAGAAGCCAACTATGGTAGTTGTGGTAGCCCTACTGAATGCCTCTGGGTCCCTTTGGAGGGAGAAGGAAGACAATCTAGTTTTTAGTATCTGCATTAGAACTACAAGATCAAAGTTTCTGCCCCAGAAAATTCATTACATTTCAGGGCTTTTTGGAACTTGATCTTGCTTACATTAAATTAGAGGTCTTCCCACACATCTCAATGCAAGTGCTACTGATCTTCTCACCAACTTACTGCTAGCTACAGGATGGGGATAATACTACTTTTGTTTCCACATCTGAGGAGTGACTGAATGATTAGGTGTTGGGATGAAAACCCATACATTTATAAAAGAATTTATCTAAAATTCAGTGACTTACAGCTTTTCTAACTAGAAAGTTAGTACTGTAAAGTCAAGACTACATTATAGGAAATGCAGCAACAATATAGCATATATCATGGCAATACTACAAAAATTTGCATTATATTTTCCATTGCAGTGGCATATTAATCTTTCCTGTTGAAATAAACATCTGAGATAACCACTGAAAATTAAATACAAGTTCTATATAATATATCTTTATTATGTTTTTCCCCCCATCTGGAGGCAATTGGACCTATGGGGCATGTACCTGTTTTCTTCCATGTAATTGGTGAGTTAGACCAATATTATTTAGTTACTAAACTAATATTTCATACGATAAGCAGCCCTGTAAACAGAAGGGAAATTATGAGACTGTAGGGTGAGATTTTATTTGTAGCAATAATAAAATCAGCAGAAAATTACTTTCCCAACTGACCCATTCCATGTTTTTGCTATTTTCTCATTTTTAATGTTAAGACCTTTCTTTTCTGCATTATAAAAATATTAAATAATGTACTTGTGTAGACAAAATGCCTGTACATATGTGGTTCTTAGTTGTGCATGAAGCTCTAAGATTTTGGCTTCCACATTCAAATTCCTTACATCTGCAAAACTGCCTTTTGCAGTGAGAATGTATGGTACTAAAAAAACCAGCTTAGACTGCCTGTGCACCAGTCATATATAGCAGGATTGCCAGATGTCTGCAATGAGTTTTGGCAATTAAATTCTCTAAGTTAAACATCTTTCAGAATTTTGGCCAAGGGCAAACCTCATGTAATGGGTTAAACTGTGAGAATGCAGACTGTAAAACATTCATTCTTGGATCCAAGTGATCAGCATTGTAATACAGTGCTACATTCTTTGCATTCCTCCCAGTATAAAAAATATTTAAAAATGCAAATTTTGTATCCTAGTAGCATGATACATGATCATGTCCTCACTATTTTGCATGCTGAATTGCTTCTCAAATGTCATGAGCCAAGTATCAGAAAGGTAAATGCCTTGGAGTAGTCTCTCAAATGGCTGCTTTATTTATTTTACATGTTATTTCTGAAATCCTGGAAATGTGCACACAAATCCAAACACGGTCATCTTTTTCTTGTTATTTTCTTCCTGCCTTGTCCTCTGTCTTGGGCCTAAACTGTAAAAGCTTTGGAAGTGTTGGTCTGAAATAAGTAACCTGTCACAGATTTGCATGAACCAAGAGTCCATTGGTCATCCTGGCTGTGCAGGATGGGCAAAAAAACAACCAGCTTGGCTCATTGAGACTGGTGTTAAACTGGGGTAAGTGGCACTGTCGTGGCATTTCCAGATTGTAACTGAGAGGGCCAGAGAGAAGGAGATGTTTGTATCAAGTGAACTGCCAAAGTGCATTTCAGTACTATTATTCTTCCTTACATTTCTCTTATTCCTCTATGGGGAGAGAAAATACAGCCATCATTAAATTGCCTGAAATTCTATGACAGATATATGCAGCAAATCAGGATAGTAGAGCTTTACTCCCACTGTACACTAATAAGTAACTTCTCACAGGAGCTGACTTGCCAATATTTCTCTCATCTCCTGTACTCACTGATATTGATGTAGAACACAGGCAGGATGGATAGGGATAAAATGCTGCCAAGAAAACTCAGGAAGACTATAAACTGTGATTGCTCTTTACGGTTTTGGCACAAGATGTGTTAATTTGGGATTGTTTCTGCCTAGTATTGATTTGCATTTGTAACCTCCAACACCTAAATAGTACATGCTGCTTAGAAGAATCAAGAACAGTAATTTTTAGGCAGTAGACAGTTTTAAGCCCACTAACAATATTGGGCACTAAGATAAACTCATGTGCCATATCACATGATAAGCACATTAAAGTACAACTTCCTACTTCAGTGGTGGCTCTGATAGCTACTAAATAACAGTAATTAAAAAAATTAAAAGAAAAAAAAATATGATCCAAGATATTTTCAAGTTTGTAACCAAGGTTCTTCGTATTTACTTAGATAATTTTGTCCTGAAGATACTAAAAATGTGGAGTACCTATAATTCACCAAGATAGCACATAAAAATGAAATTAAAAATTAATAAAAATACTAGTAAAATATAACCTTTTGAGGAGAATGCAAAGACAAAAAATACTGTATCCACATCAGATGATACTGAGACATTTTGAAAAGTTGGTATCAGATGATATTGAGACATTCTGAAAAGTTGTTCCAATAGCATCAGAGAGATGGATAACAGAAGTATGTAGGTATGAATAATTAAAAAAAAAAAAATACTGTCTTGGCCTAGCTTTATAGTGTGCAGTTTTAGAGGCCTGATGTTTGAGTTAGATACTGAGTAGCTATATATTTAACATTAATCAAAATAGTGTCTGTTGAATTATGGAGAGCCTTATAAAACTGTGTACTGAAAAATCAGTATCCAAAAACCAAGGAGACTTTTGAGAATGTTTTCAGAGGGAAAAAAATTGAAATTTCACTCTTTAGATATTACTGCTTGGTCATAGATTTGGGAAACATGAATTTTATATAGACACACTGAACTCAGTTATTTTTGTGATGAATTATGCCTAAAAATAAAAGAAAGTACTTACAAAGTAACTAAAACCACTTACCTTGTAACTTAGATAACTTAGCAGCAGAGTTTCAAAGAGACTTATTAAAGCCACAGAAACCTTAAATGATAAAATATGTGTATTAATACTGGCTTCTAAAGAATATCTGACAATAAGCATTATAGTGAAAAGTGAAAAAACAGCTCGGAAACCACCTAAGCAAAAAGCATTTAGCATGACCTTAAATACTGTTACATCCCTGACTGAAGCACAGGCTGTGACTTGAGTCTCATTGCTCTTTGCCAAGTGTAACACTCCAGAGAGCCTGCAGAATGGTCTTTACACAGTTTTTAGAGAGCTCCATACATAGTTGGCCAGATCATTTTTCAAGTTTCAGTTGTCTTTCCTTAAAAGATATTGAGAGGTATTTCACAAGACAGAAAGAGAGAGAAGGAGGAAGCTGTAGATAATGGGAGATAGTCAGCTCTTTACTTTGCTGTAAAGATGTTATTATGTGAGGGAAAACACTTTTTTTAAAAATGTGTATAATTCAGAAAGTTGAAAACAGAAACAAACACCACAGATGATTTAAACACACACTATTGATTTTAAAATTTAAATGCAACTGGGCTCAACTTATCCACCTTCACTTAGATTATATATAGTGTATGTACCATTTAATTTAAAGATATTTAAATAGCCAAATATCAAAATAGTAAAACAATTACTTAAAACTTCATACATATTAATGATAAAAAATACTTAAATCCTTTGCACAGCCATTATTTGTATTTTAATGTATATTGTGGGAATGCTGTATCATGAAGATGTACAAATCCAGCTGCAGCCAGAAGTCAAGCCTTAGCACTTCACATTTGAAACTACTGCTCACTACTAGTGAAAACTCAAGAGTGCACTATTTGCACTTACAACTGTTCACAATTAAAAAAAGGTTTCCATAATGATCAGGCCTCAGGATGCTGAGGATTGAAGCACAAACTTCAGAACATCTCCAAGAGCCATAGAGCACTGAGGTAGCACATGTTTTCCTACCTACTCCTCTAGACATGGAGACTAGTAAATATACTAGTTTTCCAGTATATTTAACAGGAAAGCCTATAAAGCATGTCAAAAGCTAGTGATAAGCAATTACGAAATTTAAAGCCCTCATTAGAGAAAACAGTGACTATTTGACTCAACAGAGCTTGGTAATTCTAAACTAAACAGTTATCTAATTCTGGAGTATTTTGTTATAAGATAAAATACTTTATAAATATATTGTAAACCCATATACATTCAAATCAATCAGCTTGGATCAGCTTATCTTTATGCTTTTGTTCTGCTTGGTCATCAAGTTGGCTTCTTTGCTAATATCAAGTTTTCCAAGTATCCTTTAACATCACTAAAATGCTATAAATCAATGTTGCTTATAGTTATTAAGTGGAAATAGTTAAATTGGCTGTGTACATATTACCTGTAATCCCCATAAAGGCAAGCTTCGATTCACCCAAATAATAGGAGACCTGTCCATTATAATAAGAAATTAAAAAATAAATTAATCAAAATCCAGTTAGTGTTTTGAACAAAATCAAGAGAAAAAAATACTGTATTTGTGAATGAAAATTGGAGCAGTCTTGTTTTTAAAAAAATTCTCAGTAATAAAAATTTTAAATCAGTAGTTATCTTCTAAGTGTTGGTATTGTTTTTATTTGTAATCCAGAGCAAATCATCCAGTTCCCACAGGAGTAACCAAACACTCAGTACTCAATTCAGTCTTCAGCTACAGTGACTGCTAGTTCATCCCTTATGATTCCAAGAAATATAAATAATTTTCAGCTTTTGATTCTACAGATGCAGAGGAATAATTATTTGTGGTAGGGAAAAGAAACATGACAATTCTTTTGTATGAACTTTTTGGTATCTGTGTAACAATATGAATGGCATCCAGCTCAGAGGGGCTGTCATATCTTGGAAAAAACTCACGTTGTCTTGGCATCTGCTGACCTCAAAGATGACACTTAACACAGTACTACTGAAATCTGGCAGATTTGATAGCACAGTAGCTTACAGTTAGTCATTTACTGTTTGTGATAATTGTTTGTTAAATGAGGAAGTCCTTTTTTTTTTCAGTAAGGTTTAAGCATAGATTCAGAGCTAACGAGCATCCAATTCAGCAGTTCACTTATGCAACCAGAGAAACAATTGGAATATTAATGGATATTCAGGAAAATGGAAGTAAATGCTTGAGAGTTATGGAAACATCACTATTATATATTAAAATGTCACCAATCCAGAGGGAAATTGATTTGTGGACATTTGGTTTGTTTTTCTAAATTAGAAACTCACCAATCAATTGTTCCAGGTGTGTAGTTTTGATTGGAACAACTCCGACTGAAGTCCTTACTGATAGTTGTCATCCCATCCATGAAAAGTCCATTTTCATCAGCAAATGTACATGGGAACACAATCACAAAAACACATGGAAGGAGAGGGATATTAACCACATTATTAAGTGTTCTATAAAATGTATGCAATATTTGGAAACCCTAGGCCATGGATATAGACATTTTAAAAAGTTAAAATATTTTTAAGAAATAATGCACTTCATTTTACATTTTTAAAGGTTTATTTTCCAAAATGTTCCAATTTTAGAATGATACTGAAATGGTACTTTTAGAAGCTGAACCAAGCATACAATAAATATTGAAGATTGAAAGATACTATAAATCCTATCACATGGATAGGCTGGGACAGAAAGAGCATCTATACTTACACCTGTCATACTCCCAAAAGGAGAGACTGCATCAAACCACACTTTATAGCCTCTTGTGAGGATGTGAGGAGGGTTGGGGATCCATGCAGCAGTAATTCAAGTAAGAAACTGGTGACATCTGTGTAAAAAAATAGCTGCTCTGTACATGTGGTGTTGCCCTGCCTTGAGTTGCTGGAACAAATTCTCCCATCAACTGGTGAAGGAAGGATGTGGGAATATATATTTGTGTAAATGATGAAAAATATTCTTGTTTATCTCTGGCAAGCAGTATCAGTGCAAAAGGATTTGCAGACTACAGATTAATAATATCTGTATTTTTACCAACTATGAGTGAGGCAAGTGCCAAATGGTATCCATCAAGGAGGCTTTGTACAGTCAAGTACACCCATTGTGGCTGAAGGAGTAAGTGAAAGTCACTCATGCAGACATTTCTGAGAAAAAGGAAATAAAGCTGCAAGAGTCTGTGATGAAAAACCTTCCTCCCAGAACTGTCACTTTAAAAACAACCATGTGATAATGTTTTTCATGGACTTTTGTTCAGCACACTGAGTAGGTTCTCTCATTGGGCTGTGGATGCAGTATCTAAAAGGTGTAATACATTACAGCAGTAGTTTGGGTACCAAGCCCTCAGGATCTCTATGGGCAAAACCTCTGACATTAATGGGGTATCATTTGGGCAAAGGGCTGCTTGGTCTGGCAAAGCTTCTAAGACTGGGGTCTTAGTGAACATGAAGAAGTGATTTATCTGAAGCTTCTCAGTCAGTCCAATGTTAGAGA
>JAAWXA010000008.1:7400699-7434173 GCA_038090715.1 Florisuga fusca
TCTCTAACATTGGACTGACTGAGAAGCTTCAGATAAATCACTTCTTCATGTTCACTAAGACCCCAGTCTTAGAAGCTTTGCCAGACCAAGCAGCCCTTTGCCCAAATGATACCCCATTAATGTCAGAGGTTTTGCCCATAGAGATCCTGAGGGCTTGGTACCCAAACTACTGCTGTAATGTATTACACCTTTTAGATACTGCATCCACAGCCCAATGAGAGAACCTACTCAGTGTGCTGAACAAAAGTCCATGAAAAACATTATCACATGGTTGTTTTTAAAGTGACAGTTCTGGGAGGAAGGTTTTTCATCACAGACTCTTGCAGCTTTATTTCCTTTTTCTCAGAAATGTCTGCATGAGTGACTTTCACTTACTCCTTCAGCCACAATGGGTGTACTTGACTGTACAAAGCCTCCTTGATGGATACCATTTGGCACTTGCCTCACTCATAGTTGGTAAAAATACAGATATTATTAATCTGTAGTCTGCAAATCCTTTTGCACTGATACTGCTTGCCAGAGATAAACAAGAATATTTTTCATCATTTACACAAATATATATTCCCACATCCTTCCTTCACCAGTTGATGGGAGAATTTGTTCCAGCAACTCAAGGCAGGGCAACACCACATGTACAGAGCAGCTATTTTTTTACACAGATGTCACCAGTTTCTTACTTGAATTACTGCTGCATGGATCCCCAACCCTCCTCACATCCTCACAAGAGGCTATAAAGTGTGGTTTGATGCAGTCTCTCCTTTTGGGAGTATGACAGGTGTAATACATTACAGCAGTAGTTTGGGTACCAAGCCTTCAGGATCTCTATGGGCAAAACCTCTGACATTAATGGGGTATCATTTGGGCAAAGGGCTGCTTGGTCTGGCAAAGCTTCTAAGACTGGGGTCTTAGTGAACATGAAGAAGTGATTTATCTGAAGCTTCTCAGTCAGTCCAATGTTAGAGACAGAACAAACTGGTTAGTCTCTTAAATGTAACACAACCCAGTATACAGGAGTAACCTATACAGAGAAGATAAATACACTCTGGCTGGTGAACTGAAGATGAAATAAAACCCAACAACTTTGCATATGAATACAAAAGTATTGAAGTATGCCTGTTCTTATATGTTCTCCCTACCCAGACATAGCCTTGCAGATTATACACTCATTTGAACTCACTGGAGTTCTTGTATCAAAGCAGTATCAGCAGCTTCTTTATGCCAGAAAGTATCATCACCTGTAGAACTTCAAGTCGCTGAGTAAGGATGGATTTTCTCTATCACTGTTAGGAGTTTCACAAAATCTTTACTGCTCCTTTTCTCCCCACACATTTCCTGTCCTTGAAGAGACATTCCCAGATACATGTGGAGTCAAAAAATAGCTTTTTGCAGTTCTTGGTTTTCCGAGGTTTTTTTTCTGGCCTTTTTTCAGATGTTCTAGTTTCTTACAACAAATTTTGACCAAAAAACCTCTCAAATTAATCTTCTGTACTTCCTATTCACACCTGATTCTCTCATGCAGTTTTGATTAAAGCTTATATTCTTTACCTCACTTTTCTTTGGGTTTGATTCTTGTAAAATATAGTATTTCTCCTGTGCACTAGCTTTTTTTATAGTATTACCCTTATTATAGTTAAGCGATTTTCAAATACTGAAATTAGAAGTCATACACTTTCCTTTGCCTAAGTGTGGAAAGTGCTGGTTCTATCAACCCAACCTTCAGTATTTTTATGTTTATTTCAGTATATAAGGCCAACAGAATCAAATTAAGTGAGACCAAGCAAGTTAATAAAATGTGGTGCTTATCAGTATTTAGAATTGAGAAGGTTCAATATATCCAGGATACAAATACAACTGAAGTACAAGACTGAATAAATTACAAATATATTTTTTTCTACAATGGGAGGTTGATTGTACAATGCATGATTTTTCTTTTGAAAGCAGAGTACTCAATGACCCATATACAATAACATACTGACATACACAGGTCTGACCATAGCTCATTATGAGTAAAAAATGTACTTTTGGTCTCCCACCCTTCAAAATTTTTAGTAAAAGCAGAGGTCTAGAAAATTATCACCAGTGTCACCTCAGTTTCATGTATTTGTCTGGTTTTGTGATCTAGGTTTTAAATAAAATTATTTAAGTAAAAAAAAAAGTATAATTCTAACATTATGGTTGTATAAATTGGCAACCAGATTATTTGCTGTTTTATTTTTGTATATATAAGGATAAATATGATTCATAGAAGTGTCATGTAATAGCACAACTGAAAGAAATAAATTTGAAAAGCTATGGATAATGTACAGTATCTAAGTAGATAGCCAGGGATACTTTAGCAGTAAAAAAACCTCAACTGTTATTATGATTTTTATTTCCATTGACAATGTAAGATGAGCTTTATAATTCTTTCAAAACATCTGTAAGACGTAGAACCAGCTCCCTGTTGAGAGAATGTCAAACATTTATTCATTAAAGTTTTATTTGAGAGCAGAAATAATAAAAAACTATTACCATCCAAGTCCTTGTGTAGGATCATCCAGGAGCACACGAACTATGTATAAGAAACAGCTTAGTAGCTTGAGAGAAAAATTGAATAATCGTATTCTCAGACCTATTTTTAAAAGAAAACACAGAAATAAATACAGGCTCTTTACAGTTTCATCCACTTTTACAGTAGAACTAAAATGAACTAGAAGAGCCATGCAACACAGTGAAAGTTGATCTAGCCAGTAACCTGTCCCTGATATGGGTGATCTGTGTATCATACAGAAGAACAGTAAGAATAAGCCAGTCAGATACACATACAACACATTTTTCCAGTTTCCAGTATTCTCTAGGTTAAGGCTCTGTCTATTTTAATGACAGTTATAGAATCATAGAATGGTAGGGGTTGGAAGGAACCTCTGGATATTGTTGACTTGAACCTGCCTTGCCAAAGCAGAATCACCTAGGTCACATAGAAATGTGTCCAGACAGGTATTGAAAGTCTCTAGACCTTCAGTCTCAAAATAACTACCCTAGTCATATGTTTGAAAGTCATTCATCTTTCGTGAGGCTATCTTTGGGTCTTTTTTGGTTTGCAAGTCCACTTCCTTGAAAGGGGAAACAGAACTAAATATGGCATTTGATATGTGAGACACAGTGCCATGAAGAAGGCACACTTCCAGCCACAGGCAGAGGATACCCAATGGCAAGTATTTAAATATTAATATCTGAAAGTCTTCACGCAGTAGCTTCTCATATAGAATATATTAATACTATCCCAACTTATAAAATATTAAACTATAGTTATTTAACACTGATTTTGCATAATTATGTGTCCAAGAAACAGGACATCTGAAAGTCAGGCTGAATGTGCAACTGAACTGAATCAACACCTTGTTGTACAGACAGTGTGAATATTGAAATGTTCTAGTTGAAAGCAAACATCACAAATACTAACACAAGTAATTCCAGTATTTCCCCAAATAGTAATTCTACAAAATGAAGACAGGATTCCTTTAAAGGCATCCATTTTCTTCTACTACATTATTTCAGTGCTAACTGGAGCCATTACCAACAACAATGGAACTTAACTGTATTTTAATTATTAAATTCAATAGCCTTAAAATTCTACCATTGTGCATATTTATATCTAACTCTTGGTTCTTAGATTTTGTTCACTAATTAACTTAAAACTGCTAGTTGGCTAAGTTTCAGTGCAAAGAGCTCCCTTTAAGCATTGATTTTCTTCAGTCTTGTGAAATTCTGCAGGCTGAACTCTTCTGTTCAGAGCAGAATACTATTGGCTGAGTCTTACACAGATGTGACTTCACTTCCACCTGGTATTAGTAAAGATAGTATCTTTTATTGTGGTGGTGCAAATACATCAGCAGATCTGCAGCTTCACTACATAGTGCAAAGCTGTGTGCATACTTCCCCTTTTAAGGAAAAAATCATAATTATCTTATGGTTATATGACATGCTCTTTGACTTTGCTCACTCCTAAGTTCAAAATGAACACCTTACAGCTAAAACTGATAATAAACTCTTAAATCTACTAGTTCCCCTCCCATTAAAATGCAGTCTATAGCAAACACAGAAATTTAGAAAATAGATTCTAAAATATTCTACCAATTGCTGAAAGAAATGTTAGGATTTGTTACACAACACTATTTACTCCTTTAAGCTGTGAAGTTGCCAAGTTACCACATGAGAACTGGGTGGACTTTTACAGCATCTTGTCAGTGTAAACTAGGGGGTTAAAATCCTGTGGTCCCTACCAGGAAAGGGCCCACAGCTGTTATTGGCAATATTGACCTGGTGATTTCTGCTGTCTCATCAAGAGTAATTAGACACAGACTATTTATTCCTCAACATAGGCAAAGGGTTTGAATCAGTAAATGGATGGAGAGGTTGTAGAAGGTAAGTAAGCATGTTCTCATATGAATATTTGACTAGAAAGGAACCTAGTACTGGTTTTTTTGTGTGGCTTTTTTGAACTGTTGATGAAGAAAAGAGGAATTGTTTTTCTGTACTAACCCTTTTGTGGAAATGTGCTGGAGTATGAATGGTTGCTATAACAACTAGGATATTACAGGAAGAGTAGATAATGTTATTAAACCAACAAACAAAAAAGCACCTCAGCCCAAATAATCAAAAACAAGCCCATCAGGTTTTCTTTTCCTTACCAATTTTGTGTTTTCTAACTTCCTTAAATAAGTACAGAAGTCTATTTTTTGTTTCTTGTTTTTTAGCTTTCTCAATGCTTATCTTGTTGTGAAACATTTCTGCATTGATAATGGCCAGGTTTCTAATAATAATTTGAAATTATTTGTTGGCTTAAATGCCTACAGAAAATTGTGCTTCTCTGATTTAAAACTCCATCAGTACAGGAAACCCATGCTCCTGTCTGCTGCCATAAGCTCTTAACTCAAGTCTTCTTCCTGGAAGGTCTAGAAATACTTCAGTGTTCAAATATTTAAGTTCCATAGATATATTCTAGGTTATGCCTAAAAGGACTTCAGGCTCTGGATATCTCCTCAGGAATGGTTGTTTCCAGCAGAATATATAAGGCAGGGTTTTCACAACAGATGTGCTTTTATCTAAGGGCTCCTCTTAACACAGAGATATGGTGCATATCATGGACTGGGTTATAAAATACTTTGGTCTTACTGATCATATGAAGTATGTACCATGTGTGAATGGGTCAGTTATTACAGTATCAGTACAGAACAGACTTCAAGTCTGTCTTGTTTCAGAATGTCACCTCTCCTAGTCCTGTATGCCTCAGCCTGTAGAAACAGGATGCTCTGTCAGAGGGAGCATATTTAGTGACCCTTGCTAAAGTTTTAATAATTAATGTAGGACTACCAAAGAAGTGTTCTCTCTGGTCAAAATCTTCTGTAGCCTCATAGTTGGGGATGTCACCTGTGAGTTGGAAGACTCTCATGGAGATCTAGGATTTCAAGTACGGGAAAGAGGGGATAGTCAGCAGAGATGTCATTTAAAATAGGTTTCCATTTTTCACTGTGTTTCGTATTTCTGTTTGCTGCCTGACTATTTTTGTCTCCTATTTAACATGCTGTCAGTGGATCAACATGGTCTGCTTGACTTCCTTTCTATTTTTCCATTCACAGACAGATTGTTCAAGTAGCAGGGTCATTTGCACAGAATACCCCAATGTTTTGACACTGGTGCTTGACACTCATATTCAGCTACATCAATCATGCACTGTTATCCAGTTACATACTGTTTAATGAGACTGAAATTTCACTGTTTCCATGTAACCAGGGTGCAACATTCCTTGTCTTCTTTAAAAGAAATAATTGGTGGTAACAGTTCAAAATCTGTTTGTTTTCTGAAATAAATGTAACTACATGAAAATTAACATTTCCTTCTTGGTTTGAACAAGTATTTGCTATTTTTGCACAGAGTACAGAGGGATATGTTATACTTCACCAGTACTGAATGCAGCTTTCATATTTTTTTTATAAATTCTTGGGTGTCTCCCATAGAAGCATTTTCAGAGACTGATTTTCAGATCTGAAGATCTGGTTTAAATCAAAGCCAGAGTGACAGAGATAGCAGGTGACAATTTCACAATCACCTCACGTTATTCCTTTCTCCCAAGTCTCTAACATTTTTTTTTATTTTTTTTTTTTTTAGCAAAATTATTTCTGTGTCATCTAGCTTTAGGAGTTGGACCAAAATATACTATAATAGTTTATATCCTAGTGATGGTTAGCTTTTCATCCCTCTCCACTGAACTGAAACTTCACTTATTTTTTCTCTGTGAGATTTATTTTAGGCTGTGATATTGCAGTGTTTAGTCTTGGCAAGTACAAGTAACTCATACCAATATGTCATCTTTCTCTTTTTTTTTTTTTTTTTTATGCTGGCTGACATCCTTGTAAAATCTTTTTCATGCATTCATTGAACTTGATTAGACCTTTACTTGCAGAAGATTGAGTGGAAGCTCAAGTTGATGAGGCTTGTTTCAAAGTTTCTAGAAATACTTCCAAAACTAGAATGAATGAAACAGTTGGTATTTTATGCTGCCAGTCTGTATGTGACTTAGATCAGAATAGTATTCTGTAGAAAATTCATATAAATTCTGGAGCTGACCACTCCAAATGACAAAACCACATGATATTACACTCTAACATGTTAAATTCACTTGTGAAGTCTTAAGGTTTAGCAAAAACTGTTGGATGAACATGTGTAATTTGATTCAGTTATACTATCTGAAAGTTTGCTGGTACTATTGATAATTATTTTCCAATTACAGCAATTACATTTTAGTATGTGAAGGAAGGTTTTCAGTGCTGTCACTGAATACCAGCACAGATCTAAAGGGCAGTATCTTTATTTACCAACTCCCTGATACCCCCGGGCAACAGAATCTACTTCAGTTTCAGTGGAGGATTGAATGAGTACACTTCAATGAATGGCAGGTACCATCTTAGCAGCAGGGTTTTGGAGACTGGAGTATTTGGACAAGAACCAAGATCTGCATAAGCTGAGGAAGTGTGTGAATGAATTTACTAATTCTGAACACAGTAGGGATTATTTTTTTCCATTCAATACTGTAAGAATTTTATTTCCTGTTTGTTTCTCTTGAAAATTGCCTTGTTTAATGTACAATCATTGGTTAAGTTTCTTGTATCCAGAGAACCAGCAGCAGTGCTTGGGTAATGGGTGAGATTCTAGTGGGAAATGGCATGCCTGTGCCATGTGCTCCTCTTCATACAGTAAGCACCCTAATTCCCCAATTTTGTCAACTGGCTGCACAATTGAACTGTGGGGAAAAAATCATGCCTCATCTCTTACAGTTTTCTTTAGAATCTTCTCCTGAGGCCCTGTCAGAAAAATAAGGTGCCCATAATGACTGTGTCTCTACTAGCTGTCAACAGGAAGAACTCATTACTGTGTTTTCATTGGTTAATCATTCACTGGTTCATAATTAACTGGTTAAACTGTACCTTAGCTCTTTATGGTATCAGAGTAAGAGAATCCATCAGAATCTGGATTTTCCCTGCAATCATCAAGCAAGCCAAAAAGAAAAGTTGTTGTGCTAGTTGTCTGTAGCATGAAACCATCTTCAGTAGGATGAATTAAGAATTACTGCCCTATCTCTTGCTTATTTCAAATAAACTTTCATGTCATTCCTCTTCTTTGGACTCATACATAACACTTACTCAATAGAGATGTGCCAGTACAGTAATTCATGACAAAAATATCATAATGTGCTTAGCCTGAGGGTATGCACTTGGAAAAGGAATAGCCATGAATTCATACTAATGGACTAACTACTGGATTTTGTGCTGATGATCACAAATATATCTGGTTTTACATGTGCAGAGTCTGTGTATCTGCCATCAAAATATGTATCTGTATATTTGCATTTTTTTTAATCTTGTTAAGATCTAAGTAGGGAAAAAAGTTCTTCCACTCATCTGAAGCAAGAAGGTACTATTCAGATCCTCCCCATCTTATCAGTGAAGAGAGATTTACAGTGAGTTGGGTCATAACTTGATCATTTATATATATTTTTAGTAAGTAAACAACAGTGCATCAAATCCCTATTTTGTGGACTACAACAAGAACAAAAATGTTATTTATTGCTTACAACTCCTCAAACTGCCTTTCTAGCCAAAAGTAATACTCTATTCCAATTTAGGATGATTTTTCAAATTTGTGTCTTACTCTATTATACACTATATCAATAATGTTAGGAGTCAAATGCTATAAAGATATAAAGACCTGTAAAGTCACAGGGAGAAAAGTAGAAAGCTAAAATCATTTGAGAAGTTTTAGTTCAATTATTTAATTTTAAAATGTAAATCTAGTTTAACTTTTTTATCTTGAACAGGAATCACAGAATGTTTGAGGTAATTTTGTCCAACTGCTCTGCTCAAGTAGGTTCACCTAGAGCTGGTTGCCCAGGACTGTGTACAGATATATTTTTTTTTAATCTCCATGGAGGAGACTAAAACAACCTACACAGAAAAATGCATGAGCAAAAATTTATTCTTTGCAACACAATTAGATTTGTAAACATAAAACAGAGTATGAAATTGTGCTCCTTTCTTTGTTCTAGGCATACTGAGTTATTGTGCATGTTTTCTTATTGGCCAAAATGCAGCAAGAGAGCTCCAAATTGTTCTAATACAGAATAAGAAACTTTTTTTAAGAAAAATATTGTAATTACATAACTGATTTACCAATCAAATCTACTTAAACGTATAATAATGTGGAAAAAAAAAATACCCTATGTTCCATCTGAAGTTTAGACAAGAAGATACTCTCAAGGCTATCCAGATATTTTCTAGCTGAGTTGGCCCTCTGCTTTCTAAGAAACACCAGCAGCCTTATTAAACAAGCTCTTGCAGACAGAAGGTCTGCCTCACCCTTCAGATAAGACAGAAGGTTTTACCCTTAAAACATGATCTAGTCTCCCAAATTCTGTTTGTCTCTGGTTTTCAGACTGGGACACCAGAAGGTAATTTTTTTTTTCTTTCTTTTACTTCTTTCCTGGCTGTCCTTTCCCAGACACAAAGCCACAAAACCATTTTAAGTGTATTACCAAAGACTGAAATTTATTCTTTCTATTTGAAAAGCTTTATGTTTAAGTTATTGTAATTTTAATTCTTTGCAGATGTAGGACAAATGGAGGCAAATGCAATCCTGCTAACCCAGGAGAAAATTTAGGTGAATTACCATCTTCCCAGCTATTAACTCCATTGGTTTAATCAAGATTTGATATTGCACAGTTCTTCCATCCCCTTGGACCAATTGCATGGATATTTATAAAAAGATTAACATCTTAGCTCCTCCACATCATTCTTTTGTATGATGAGCTATGAATTTAAATGCACATGCCAATGAAGATATAAATAATCAGACTAAAGATGAGGACTACATTTCTGAAATACCAGACTGAAGAGAAGGAGGTATATCCTCCCTGTTAGTTTCCTTTCCAAATTATGGGGTTTTTCTTCTTGTTTGGTTTGGTTTGGATCTTTTTTTCAATACAGACCAAGTTTAAAGCTTGGCACTTCTGCAGTTTTATTCTTCCATCACCTTAGAGGCTCTTTGTTTTCCCAGATATAAGGTCATGATTTGTCAATGAGCATTGCAATCTAAGATCCATGCAGATCAGTCAACTTGATCATGATACAGAAATAAAATCCTGCCACTAAATATTTCACCCTACAAAATAAGTATGTTGTGTTTAAGTTTAAAACAATAATTTCTAGTTTTTATTATTACTGAAAACTGATGCCTCTATAGGGTAAAATTTTATCTCTGAATATAATAATTATAACTTTGCTGTTGCCTTCAATGAAATTGTATTCTACTCAAAGTATGATAATTATGCTTAAGGGAAATTAATTCAGCTGCTTACTTGATCTTTGGTTTTTGATGAAGAAGAGCTTTAGTCTCTCCTTAAATGTATTTTCATTCATATAGAATTCAACTTGCACCCTGAAATATAAAAGGAAAATTAGAATTGAATATGAATGATACTTCATTATATTTGTCAAAATAATTTATTTTCCTAATCATCTGTTATTTACATATAAAGTGTTCAGCCAAAAGTTCACTTGAATTTGAATGATTAATATTAAAAGATTAAAAAACATACAAGAAAACCCCAAACAAAAAAACAAAACCAAACAAAAAACCCAAAAAAACCCCCTAAAACCAAACCAAAACAAAAATACCCCAAACACACACACCCAAAAAAAACCCCAAACCCAACCCAAGAAAACAAACAAACAAAAAACCACACACACCAAAAAAAACCCCAGAAACAAGATGCTAAAGCAATTATTTTATTTATCCCCTTTACATGCAGGTCATTTTCATACTATGTAATTCTCTTCATGAGCTGCAAAATCAGAAGCATCTATATTTTAGGTATTTTCATTGGAAGAGTTTTTTCATATCTGCATACTTGTGAGATTTCTTGATGTTCAGATTAAACCATCCATCTCATTATAAAGATTCTTTTTTTCTTCACATATCTGTTAAACAAGACTGAATGCTAAGCTGAGGTATGAATGCTTGTGTTCACCTTTTATCAAATTCTCAGGCAAGAAACAAACCACCCTCTCTGAATTTTGTTTGCTTTGCAATGAAATACTGATACCTGAAAGCAAAATTATATTGCAATCACACAAAATTGTACAGAAAATAACACCCTTCCCCAATTATATTAAAGCAACAGTAACATCTTTTCTTTCTCCCTTCCCCCCAGATTTGTGAGGATGTTTTTCATGTTTCTGCCCCTCAATTCAGTCTGAGTAGAACTCAGGCAATAGTTGTACTGACTAAAAAGAGAAGAAAACTGATGCAGAGGCTGGCAAGGGGAAAAGAAGGTGTGCATGACTTGTATAGAAAAACTCAGGACATTCTGGGGTTGTGGAGTTGCCCTGTTTGCTGCAGGATGAGTGCAGCATTACTTCCATTTTCACTCAACTGAGTAGATCTCCTTCACCAATCCCAATTCTCCTCCAGCAATGGATCACTTCACACATCACAATTTCTAGGCTTCCTTGAGAAGTCAGTCCTCATTTTGAGCACTGTTCTGCTATTGCTGAACAATCAAGTGGTATCAGAAAAGTGAGTTACTTCCTTCTCACTTCCATTATATACCATTGCACATACCTTTTCTGTTCATAGGCATACTTTATCTTTATTTGAGCATTTCTTTGCAGCTATCATATTATTCATCAAATAAAAGTACTACAATGACGTGTCCCTATATCTACTGTGATGTATTTCAACCTGTGTTTCCATCTGACTTTAGATTTTCCCTTCTTACATGTGAAGTCTTTGCTGAAACAGTTATTTTATCACTTAATGTTATCTACAGTGTCTCTCTTCTTCTCAAGTACTTTCCTCATAACATCTATTTCTGTACCCTCTTGGAACTGGAAGATTTACTTATGGACCCAGAATGGATAGCACCTCAAGTAATGTGGCTTTCTCTTGCTTGCTTACTTATTACCAGAGGTTTGGGCATATAACTTTGTAGGACAGGGTCAGCACATCATAAAAAGACTGTTCTCTTGACACATTTAGTGAGGTCATTAATTTTAGCTAGGCACTTAGCTTTGGTGTGGTTTATTGTAGTGTTTCTTGCAGAATGGAAAAGCAAAACCATAATCTTTTTTTCAGAATTTTCAATATCTTTCTGAACAATTACATCTCTGACACAGGGGGAAGAGCAACCCCTACCCTAGACCAGCTTTTCTGCCCTATCTGGCTCTACTCCTTCTGTGGTAAGGTCTTCACAGAGTTGGGATGGAAGAGTAAGAACCCTCCTGTCTTCTGCTTTTTAAACTAAGAGTAGCTGCAACTGTGTATTTCAAAAAAGCTTGGGCTTAGAGTAATGTCCTAGAAGCTGCACCAAACGGGGAACAGCTGCAAAAAATGGGAAAAGTCCATTGGATAAAGAGCAACTTATTTCTGGGCTTTCACTGAGCTTAAATAAAGGCTAAGTGTTGTGCTGTTAAAGACTGCAGGAGTTGTTGCCATTAACAGAAGTGCAATTTAGATAGCTGATAATCTTAAAGCGAGTTAAAGAATGGTGAGAGGGTTTGGGGAAGGGCCTCAGCTTTGTCCCAGTAATTTTTTGCCCATTTCATAACGTACTTACTGTCATTCATGCAGTGACAGTTTTAGTAGGAAACATTTCCCTTGAGTTGGGAGTTGTACATTCTAAGTGTACATACTTGATCATCAAGGACATAATTGAGTGGGTAAACAAAGGGGTACAAGCTACTGAAGCAAGGCTTGTTATTTTAAAAGAGCACAATATCGGTGATCTTTTTACACATTTTAAACTAATTTCAGATTTTTCAGTAAGAAAATTACGGTCGTCACTTTTCATGAAAGAACAACATGTTAAGAGTAAGTCATGATTTAATGATGAGGAAAGAGGATGTGGGAGCTAATCACCCTCCTGTAACTACCATTATGAACTGCTCTGATAGCCTTCTAAGAGCTGTCTACTTCCCCTTCCTTAGCAACCTGTGCTTACAGTAGACTGAGATTCTACAGTGCAGCAGTTTCCATGGCAAAATGGATTATGAATGCTGCTAACACCACTCCTGTGCCTCAACTCCTCCTTCACCTCTCCCTGACTTTTTTAAACAAATCAAGACAGTACTGGCCTTCTACACTTGCAGAAAGTATATGCTCAAGCATCTATAATCAGTGTACACTTCCATGATACTCTGGCTACCAGACTATTTTACTCCAAGGTTACTATTTACTAAGTAAAGCTAAGGATGTATGGCTGAAGGAACCACTGTCAGGGACAAGGATAGAAACCTCTAGATACTGTTCATTCCCAATACTCTGCCTTTTATTTTTAAGGAGAATATTCATTCTCCTTGAACCTTTGCTGTAATCTCTTAATTAAAATTTTTCCGACTATGAAGTGTAACCTAGAAAAGGAGTATTTCAGGAACTTAACCCAAATTCTGATCCTTGCTTGCAAAACTAAGATGAATTAGGAGCTCTAGTCATAGTGTAGTTCTTGAACAGGCTTTTTTTTTTTACTTATTAACTTGATTATGTTTCCTGAGAGTGAGTAAAATTCATCACCAAGCACTTATATAAAACTTGATTGCTCTGTTGCAATAATAGTTGGAATTTGTTTCCAATCAAATGGCTTTGTTGAAATGGCACACATGCTGTACAGAGTGATACCATATGTGTATGCAGATCATCTGACCAATGGAATAGGCTTGGTTTTGTTCTGTATTTCTATAAATGAAGCTTTTGAAGTGCTAAATGGAAGTGCTATTGTCAGAGCTTATTCTATTCCAAAAAAACCTAAATGGGCGTTTTTTTCTTAAAGTCTTCTTTTAGTTATTACTTTTTTGGGTAGTAGCTCTCATCTTTCTAAAGTTTTGTAGGTTCTGAAATACTCAATTTTGACTTGTTTAGCTTCATAAAGAATTTGGTAGTTCTTTCTTGTAGTGTGATCATGACAGGAAAGCATTGTAAAGATCATGGCCTCAAGATTTTTCTGGGTACTTTGGACATAGTCTTTAAAAGCTACATCCTTCCTGAAGCTGTTTATCATGCTGATGAAATACAACATTTGTAATATGGCCTTGAATTTTTCTTAAAGATGACTTCTAACAAGTGAACAATTGTAGAATAACTAAAAGTGATAGGTATAAGGTCTTTTTCTAATAGGGGATTTTATTTATTATGAATAAACTAATGAATATTTTTAAGATCTCTGCAGAAATGTGTTCATATAATATTGTCTTTAGATTCTTTATAGTATGTAACATTGTGAATGTACAGTACAGAACACAGGTTCCATACCTTCTAATAACTGCCTTGTAGTATGCAGTATTACCTATTATCTTTTTATTTTCCTAAACTAAATTCTCACAGTACTCCTTTGGAACACCTTATGCAGTGTAATTGTCTGGTACAAAGTTGAACCATCATGTAACAAAGAAGTGTTTCATCATCTCACCAGGTATTATGCTATGAAATAAGTACCAGGGTGTTCCTTTTGTTCCTTCCTTTCTCCAGGTATACTTATTTAGAATTTACCTTCTAAATCAAGTTAATCTATCTAATTAGGCTTTTCTAGACATACCTGTATTTGTCTGAATATGTAATTGGACATTACCATACCTAAGGGATTTATAGAGACCAAGTGTTATCGGTGTCACTGTAAAAATTCCTTATATGAAGGAAGATTGAAATAGCATGAACTGAGTTCAGCTTAATCAAAAGTTAAAGGATCAATTATGCATAAAAAACCTTGCAGATTAGAACTGTACTCAAACTCTTTTTACTGTATCCTTCCAGTATGTCCTGTTTAGTTTGATTGAAACAAATGCAAGACCTCATCAGAAATTAGACCAAACTGAATTTTTCAGGTTGCACAAGGTAAAAATTAGCACCTGCATCCACAAGAGTCTGTTTTCTATGTGAAAGCAAGCTTTTTCTTTACTTAGTTGTTTCAGAGTGAATATGCTAAACATTTCAGCCCTTAAAGTTTTCTTCCTCACAATTTAAACAGTATACACACATATCTTTTTAAAAGTAGAAATGTATTTTAAAATCGGATTCTGATCCCTTCCTTTGTACAATCAGAACAGTTATATAAACTATCTTTGTGAAACACATAGAGATCCATGGCAGCAATTTAATATTACAGCAATTGAGATACGAAATGACATTTTTTTTAAACCTTTATTATGTGTGAATTCTCTTCATTCTTTGAGGGTAAAGTTTCAAGGGAAGACTGGCAGCAAGTGACTGAGTCTTAGTGGTGGGCACTATGCATGCTTTTCAATCAAATAACAATACTTTGTATAAAAATCCCTCATGAACAATCAGTCTTGCAAATTCAAAAAGAAAATTATCATCTCAGTCCTGCACACGTAAGACCCAGTGACAAATTCTAGTAATGGTGCAGAAATAAAAAATGAACTTGCAATCTGTACTCTTTGTCATTAGAAACTTTAAAAAAAAAAAGAAATGTTTACTATGGGGAAAATAAATCCCAGAGCAATCTTCCTCTCCATTTTAGTGGCCCTGCAAATACCACACACTTGGCTTTTACTGCAAATGCACTTTCCTGTTGCAAATCTATTGCTTAAGGTTAGAAAGTTAATAAATCAAATGTGAATGATGCATTAAGAAATGGTGTGCTTTAAAGCTAAATTTTTTGGGGAAAAAAAATATCACACAAGGAAGATGTGCCTATTAAATATACCTGATTATTCTTTCAGTTGTTTGAAAATGTTGGCAACTACTTGTCAAAAAGAGATGTGAAACAAACTTTTTGAATAATAGTCAGACTCTGATAACATCCTTCCATCATTGTCAGCTTGGATTTAACTGTATATCAGAGCATTGGGAGCAAAAGATGCAGTACCCCATTACAACCTACCATAGCTTCATTTTTTTCTGCTCAAATTTTATTCTGTTCACCAAGATTTCCCTCTTGGTTTCCTCAAATTAATTTTCTATACCAATTTTTCTCTTTCCCATTCAGCAAACATTTAATGTTTTTTTCAAGGGAAAGTTTCTTTGCAATGAAAGGCAACAGCACAGATGGTGATTAATCACTAATGAAACTGCCTTAGGGGAAGGACAGTTCTAGTTCCAAGAATCCCATGGGCTAAGACTCTGGAAGGGAAGGGAGCCCAAGAAAGTTGGTCAGTTTTTAAATACCACTTTATTCAAGCCCAAGATAGGTGCATTCCCTTGAGTAAAAAAACTGGGTAGAGGTGGTAAGAGACCTGCATGGATCAACAAGGAACTTTTGAAGAAAGTCTCATGGAAGAAAGAAGTTCACATCTCTTTAGGGATGTTGTCAGAGCATGTAAGAAGGCAACAAGAAAGACCAAAGCCCTCAGGCTAGCAGAGGAAGTAAAAGGAAACAAGAAGCACTTCTTCAAATATATCAGTACTAAAAGGAAGAACAGGGAAAATGTGGGGCCACTGATGACTGGGGCAGGAGCCCTGATAACAGAGGATGCAGGGAAGGCAGAGTTGCTGAATGCCTTCTTTGCTCCAGTCTTTACTCCTAAGACCAGCCCTTGTGAACTCCAGGCCTGGAGAAGACTGGTTCTCATGAACCACTGGTTCCCATTGACCACTGGTCAATGAGGACTGGGTTAGAGATGAGTTATGCAAATTGAATATGCACAAGTCCATGGGCCCTGATGGGATGCACACAGAAGTGTTGAGAGCTGCTGATGTTATCACCTTACCACTCTCCATCGTTTTTGAAGGATCATGGCAGACAGGAGAGGTGCCTGAGGTCTGGAGGAAAGTCAGTGTCACTCCAATCCTTAAAAAGGGCAAGAGGGAAGATCCAGACAATTACAGACCAGTCTGCCTCCCCTTTCCCTTCCCTGGAAAAATGATGGAGTGGCTCATTCTGGAGGTCATCTCTAAGCACATGGAAGAGAAGAAGGTTATCAGGAGTAGTCAGCATGGATTTACCAAGGGCAAATCATGCTTGACTCATCTGATAGCCTCCTGTGATGTTGTGACTGAATGAGTAGATGCAGGGAGAGCAGTGGATGTAGTCTATCTTGACCTTAGCAAGGCTTTTGACACAGTGTCCCATAACATCCTTGTGAGCAAGCTCAGGAAATGTGGGATGGCAGAATCCACAGTGAGGTGGCTACAGAATAGAGCCCAAAGAGTGGTGACCAATGGCACAGAGTCCAGCTGGAGACCTGTGACCACTGGAGTCCCCCAGGGATCAGTGCTGGCTCCAGTCCTGTTCAACATCTTTATCAATGACCTTGATGATGGGACAGTGTCTTCTCAGCAAGCTTGCTGATGACACAAAAGCTGGGAGGTGTCAAACTATTAAGTGGATGTTCAAAATAGATGGATGGCAGTGATGGAGCTGTATCACTCCTACTCCAACACTTCTAACATATTTCTCTGTAAATTTTATTTCAAAAGTTTGGATTCAGTTTGAGTGCTCCCCATTTAACACTTAAAGCAAGCAGCTAAACACTGTGAGGGACATTTTCATAGGGATTATCCAGATAAAGATAGAAACAGATGCTCAGATAAACAGAAACTTTAAACTGTCCTGGCAGATGTTGTCATCTCTATAACATTAAATAAGCCAAAATAAGTGGTTTTGTTTTCTCTTTTTATGTGTGTGTAGTAGTCCAGGGCTTAAAACAGAAAACAAATACAACAAAAAACAAAAACAAACAACAAACCAACATTGTGTGGCCATAGGTCTTGTGTTTAATGTGGGAAAGGATGAGCCCAGAATGCCCTGACTTTCAGGAAATGCTGAGCAAACACTATTCTTGAATTGGTCCTTTTCAAGTGATTATAGGTAGCCTCCAATTACCAGAGAAATTCAAATTGCTGTTCCTTTAGACTCTCATTCTCATCTGTAAGACAAATGTACCTGACTGTTCTTTTCTGGGTTTTATACTGTTTTTTTCTCAGTTAACTTCTTCTTTCTTATTTCTCAGGACTGCATCTTTCAAAAATGACAAGCAGAACAAAGCTGAGAGCTTTTCATACATGGTATCCTCACAGATTAGATTGCTTATCTCGGTTTTATTTTTATTTCAAAAATAAATTAAAATTTAGTATTATGAAAAAGCAGCAGAAGGGAGAAAGAAAAAAGAGCAGATGGAGAGAAGAAAAATCAATAAAAAGAACACAAAAAACCCTGTAGGTTAATCCCAATCTGTCATTTTTTAAGTATCACCTGATCAATTGTAAAATACAATTTTAAATATCACTCATTAATATATTACCTGAAACACAGAGCCAGATTCTTAGTTGGTCTGATACAATGCCTGCTTAGATCAATGGAAATATTCTTTTCACTTTAAGATAACAAAATAGTAAAAATATTCAAACTAGATATTTCCCTATTGCTTTAAGCATTTAAATACTATTTTCTCCCAAAATTAAAGCAGTTTTATTATTACCATCTTACTTTATTACTATTTCTGTTGGCTGGCTTTTCTGCTTTTGATTTTTTTTACCATATTATACTAGTTGTATTTGTTAATTTTCAATTATGACTAACAATTTATCCAGTGTTTCCTGGTAAAATGCATAGCATAATTAAATCAGAACAATATTGAAGGGTTTGTTTTGTGTTTTTTTTCCAAATGAAATCTTAGAAATCAGTATAACATTAGCCTACATTTTTATCACATACAGGATGTGAATAAAATAAAATAAAAGTGCTTAATTTCACTTTCCACCCTTAACACTTAACTCCCTTCCTTCCATCCCTAATCCTCACAACTTCCTCTTGCCACCCCCAGCTGTCACCACAGTTTGCTTTGTCACCTCCTAATTCCCTCTAGAGAAGGAGATGATGAACGTGGAGTAAGTGCCAAATCTGCTCTCCAGGGCCCTGTGCAGCAGACTCACTTACAGCAGTTTATACATCCCAAAGAACACTTGCTGAGTTCTGTGCTGCCCATGTACACATCTACTGAGCAACGTAAACATAAATATCTGGGTAGGACTAGCAAGTTAAGGTATTGTATGTTCTGAGAAATTACCTGAGACCTTTATTTGACAGGTGCCATATAATGCAATAGTTTAAATAAAAAGTCTGACAGCATCACTATTGCAGTAGTAATCCACAGAGGCCAAATGATAAAACCTATTATTTCTCCAGTTGTGTGTTAGAAAAAACAAAAATCAAAAACCAAACAACCAGACCCCTTTAGTGCCCAGAAAAACGTGAGGAACAATTATTACAGAGGACACATAAATAGCAACTACCACCATGAAGCTTAAGCAGAGGCTGGAGGAAGCACAAAGGCACAGACAAGTTGGCAAATAAAAGCAGCTGCCTAAGATGATGATGGAGGCAGTAGATACTTTACACAAAGTCTTTGAGCTCAGACTGATGGGAACAGAAGGGATCTTATTTTTCTTACTTTTGCAACATCCAGTGGAGGGAATAGCAGCCCCAAAAGGAGGATAGTTTCAAGTCTTGAGCTGTGATTTGTGCTTGCTATTACTTGCACTACAGAAAAAGAGCTGCTGCTGCCAGAGGTCTGGCAACACAGAGGTGTTTAGGACATGGGGCTATACTTAGACACCACTTTCAGGTCTACCAGTTTCAGTTTTAACCAGCTGAACTCTTTCAGTGTTGTCCTGTATGAGTAATAAACTTGCAGTCAAGGGTATACACAGCATGGAAGATATTTAAATGTTTAGTGTGGTGTCTTTTACTAGTGTAAAAGCCTAGTGTAAAAGTACTAGTCTTTTACTAGGCTCTGCCTGCAGAAGCAGCAAAGTCATTAAGGAATATTCATGTCCTCAATGAATCATCTCTCTGTTATTTGTTTACTTACTACTGGCTTTCAGGAAATTCATATAGGCAGGTTTTAGCTGACTGATGCAGTATCTGATTAATGTTTGGAACTAAATAGTTACTTATAATGTAGTTCACTGCTCTCAACAATGCATTTTCTTGCCAATTATCCTTAAATCTATCAGTACTGGCCAATCAGCCCTTGATTTGCTTATTACCAGATAAACCAATGGTACAGATTTGTTTATGAATTAGATGTAAACACAAAATCATTTATCTGTCAACCACATAAAATCATCTTGTGCTGGCTGTTGGCAAACAGCAGTAGGTACATTGTCAAGCTAGGATGCTGGTTTTTACCCATGTAAAAACTGCCATCTCCACAAGAAGTGTGGTGTCACCTTTACAAAGGGATGATTGGTCTGACTGATATCTTCCACTGATTAGTGGAAGATACTTCTGACTAGGAATTGGGTCTAATCGAAGATTATTTATACTCTTTCCTCTGGAAAGCAAGTTTTCAATTGGATCAGTGTATTGATCATCTTAATCATTGTGCTTATCATAGCTAATGCCAAGGGATAACAGGACCAAACACTGGGATAGCAGAAAAAAACCAGGACTTTAGTGCAACTGCATAGCTTGAATGTCTTAGAGTGATTATGAACTCTCTCTTTGTGTTGGTGAAAAAGACAGCATAAATTTGTTTATGAGTTACTGGACCAGTTCTTAAGTTGCCCAGATAGTTGAAATAACAGGAGATGATGACAACCAAAGACTCATCTAGGATTGTACAGTGTGATATTCCTGGAACTGCATTCCTAAATGTGATTAAAGCTATCTAGGTTTATGTTGCTATTGAGTCTTGTTTAAAAATTGAGGTTATCCATAACTATGTTTAAAACTAAACTTTGATTTAGCATAATAAACTGTTGTGCATTTATTACCAGTGAGACACAGAATCACAGAAAGATAGGGGTTGGAAGGGACCTCAAAAATCCTCTAGTCCAAGCTCCCTTGCAGAGCAGGGTCACATAGGAATGTGTCTGGGTGGGTTTTAAATGTCTCCAGAGGAGACTCCACAACTGCCCTTGGCAGCCTGTGCCAGTGCTGTGTGCCAGTGCTGTGTTCCAGGCTTCTGCTGCCTGTTCATACTTCTATCACTGGTCACAGAATCACACTCTTCATAGCTTTCCTTTTAGGAAAGGCCTTCTGCAGATTCTGTAAAGCATCTGTGCTATTCATACTACAGTAATAATAGCTATCATAGTTCTACTGCACATTCACTTGGAATTTTTGCAACTGACAGATTTATATATTTATGAACAGCATTTCACAAATAAATAAGTGGGTTCATTTATGTCTCCTGCAAATCTGAACAAGTGATACCACTTTCTTTTCAACATTATTTCTCTAAACTGAGAAGATATTTTTAGAGGTCGTATCCCTAAACAGTGTTCTTCAAGTTCAAAAATATTTCCAAGTGGATTATGAAAAAAACCCATATATCTGTCACTAGTATGGTATTAGAACTCCTACAGGGGTAGGAGCAAAACATATCTTGTTTACTTTATCATGCTCATCATCATCCAGAAGAGCCCATTTCATAAACACAACTTTTTGATTTGTTTGTTGATTTGTCCAAGATAGTGCAGATGTTTATCTGCAACCTTTTGTTAATGAGACTGCCTGTATTAGGCTGCCTAATAACATTTTGTAAATGTTAACAAATACAAAAGTTCCAGAGCACATTTTGGCACTTGAGAGCACAGCAGCAGGTTCACTCTGATATCATTAGGAAAATGTTGATGACTTGTTTCAGTAGCTGTATTGATTGATGGTGAGAACAAAATAGAGAGATACAGGAATATACATAGGAATGGGATGAGTGTTGATGAGGGAGATTTTTGGAAGAGTGTGTACCAGAATGAGGCTATATTAGAATAAGCAACAGTGTGTTGCTTGCTCTGCCTCTACATTATTTCCTCGTATCACCTACCACTGTAGGTGACAGGACCAGATCTGTCTGCTAAATAAAAGTGCAGTTAAATTTCAAAATAAACCAAATTGAGCAAAGACAAGTAACTGGCAAAAAAATTAATATTGGAAGAGCTTTCAGCCTTTTAACAATGGGAGTTAAAAAACTTAGTCTTAACTTTCAGCTGTATAAATTTACACAGTCAAGGGAAATATAATTATATATTACTAGCTTGCTAAAATAAAGCACAATATATTTCCCCATCTCTGTTTGTAGTGTTCTGACACACTTTTAATTGGGAATCATAGGTAAGCTACAATGCTTTTTTACAGTGATCTGACCTAGGTACAGAGATTGGGCTTCAGTGCCTGATACTGAATTGACGTATTTTATAACCACAGTATTAGAGATAAGAGTAAAGAGTTAAAAATAGCAGCTAAATAAAAGCACGGCAGAAGGCAAACAAAAATATTCTCAAAATGTACATTAGGAATGATAAAAATAAAAGCACTGATTAGAATGCCAAAAAGAGATGAAAAAGAATAAACGGAACGCATGCTAAGACCTACAAGTTGGATTTAACCTAGGAACAAACCAAGAATTAAGCAAATGACAGATATAAATAGAATATGAGCTGTAGCACTCTGCTCCATTATGAGATAATTGGAAGAGATAGATAAGGGGGAAGTCTGAAGGGAACATCATGTACTTAAATTTTTATAACGCATTTGAAAAGGTTCTCTGGAGATTGATACTGAAGGTAAAAAAATCAAATGCTTATACTAAGGAAAAGAAGTAAACAACTGAAAAAGTACTAAGCATGGCTGATATAAGATGAAGTGAATGTCTGTCCTCATAGAAGACACTTTCCTTTGGAAAGAATTCACAGTAAAAAGACTACTATGGCTATAGGAACATGCAATTTATTTTTTTTTTCATTTTTAATATAATAATTTAGTTTGAAAATCAAAAAGGTAAAAAACCCTACTGAATAAGAAGGTAACTTGAAATAGTCCAAAATAGTTTTCACAAAGGAGCATACAATGTTCCTTTAAAGAGAACAGAGAATCCTCATAGAATAAGCCAAATAACTTCTTGTAGACCTAGGAAAGCACAGGCTGCTTGAACCTATAAAGCAGAAGCAGACTAAGCAAGACAAAATTAATCTTTTTTTTGCCTTAAAGACATATATTAATTTGGAACAAAAAAACCCCTAAGTCTATATGTTTCATCTCTCTTCCTATAGTGTGAACATTTTGATCATTTAGGTAAAAATTTGTTTTTTAGCATTTACTAACCAAAACAACTTCTGCACATCTGGTCACAGAGGAGATGAAAATGCTGGGTGGTGAAATAAGACAGCCACATACTTCAGGACTAGAATAATCTACTTTGGAAGTGGGGAAGGAAAATTGTTGGAACAGGCTGTCAGAACACTCTGTATTGCTACAGATATACATTAAGTGTTCAGATGATACAGCTGCAGAATAAAATTTCTAATTATAACTTCTTATTTTTCTGCTGCATATACTGCTTTGATAAAATACACAGCTGATAAGAAAGTGATAATATAAACATAATCGTGTCTGCTTTAATAATTATATTTATATATCAATACTGTTTAAGGCAAGCATAGTTGGTACGCCCATAGGCAGAGGTAAAAGCAATCAATAGATTGCCAAATAAATACTTCAGTAAAAAACAAACAAAAACCCCAGACATTTTTGGGGGGGATTGTTGCTTTTTTTTGGAGGGTGTTGGTTTTTTTTACCAGAACTTTAAGAATTCCAGTGCATAGGACATTGCTTTGCTATGTACTAAGACAAACAGAACACACACACAAAAAATTAGCCTTTCCTATTAAGAAGTTATGAGTAAACATATAAGTAAACATATAAGTTAAGATAAAGACATCCATTATTTTAATTGTTAAAATAAGCAGTGGTGTTAGCATAGTAAGGGTATGAATGCAAATGGCATATATTGGTTATTAGTTATAGTTATATATATATAGTTATTAGTTGCACACATATTCTAACTTTGTAGGAGGTAAAACTGTACCCATATATGTCATGTATCAAAACTGGGCTTGAAACAGAATAATAAACTATTATTTCACATTTGATAATGAAAAAAAACATAAAACCCACATATGAATTGAGAGGTTATTTATTTAGATTATCTGTGTTTCCTTTTTCCTGATTATGCCTACATTCAATGTAGTGGTAATGGGAACTGAAGCTAGCTTTGAGTTTTTGATATATTCAGGTATCTGTGTAGTTTTATCTGGTGCCTTTAGAAGCTGCATCAGGTCATGGTGCAATGAGTAAAGTTGTTCATAAAGTTCAACACTGTATTGCCTGCTATGTTTGCTTTTCACTGGAGTATAACCTCGTCTACTCAGACACAGACCCATGAATAGCCCATTGAAATTAACAGAACTACTTATAGAAGTCAATATGTAATATAAAAAGATGAAAAATTCTCTGTAAGCTACTTAAAATGGAGTTGTGGGTTGTGTGTGTGTGTGTGTCCCCTTTCTCCATAACAATGTCCAGAACACTTTGTGGCTAACCTTCTTCATGTAGGTTTAGTGTTTTTACAGTATTTTTATGAAGGTTTAATAATACATAGGGAATAAAACTCTGGCTAGAACAATGCAGTATTTTACAATCTTGCTGCATTAATCAGAATTTTCACAAATCCACTGAAGTCCACAATCCACATGGCAATCTGATGGATTCCCAAAGGACCATTGGTGTTTTGCTTCCACAGTACATAGTCTCAACTCTAAATCTGTTGCAGGTGAAGAAGTTATTTTAAGCAGAGGTGAGCATGGCAAATAAGAGATTTGGTGTTTGAGGGTTTTTCCATTTGTGCAGAATGCCTTTTACAGTTTATTTACATTAGGTTTTGTGATATGGATTAAATGCTGTAATCTCCTCTTTGTCCTAGGGTTTAAAGTGAAAATTGATAGAGAATTTTTTCGAGTGTAAATCTGCTTGACCAGAGAAACAGAAAATACTTGAAAAAAGATTTTTCAGCTTTTAAGAGAGGTTTTCCACTTAAAATAAAGCTGTATGCTAATTCTCATCAAAATTCAGTATAATTATTCCGTTTCTTGTGAGGGAAGGATGAAAATAGCTTCTTCAGAGTTACTAATAGTCATTAAGGAAAATAACTGACCAAGCTGAGTGGTAAACATGAATAGTCCATTTCATTAAAATAAATAACTAGCTAATTCTGATTGGTCCTCACCTTCATATGAGCTCTCTGAGGAAAAGAACCCCACAACAATACAAAGTGAAGTGTCATTTTCATAGCTTGCTCTTGGCTCTAGTCATAGCCAGCAGTATTCCCAAAAGAGAAATATCTCTAGTTAATAATAGTACTGTTAAAGATAAATACTAGATTTACTATTTTAGAATTTTTTGTAAATAAAAATATCATACCACTAATTTTTGGATTGTATTCCAGAGATGTGTGCTGATCATTGTCACAAAACACATGGAAGAACAGAGCATTTACTTCGAAAGTTTTAAAATAACCTTTTCTGGTGCAAATATTTATTTCTTCTGCTAGCCACACTTTTCCTTCTACTGGTAGAAGTAATATTAAATTAGGTAAGATGTGAGAATATGATAACAAGAGCAATAAATGAAGTTGGTTTAAATGTTTCATTCATCTTTTTCTGTACCCTATCTCAGTTCCCTACTTGACTACAGCTTTACTTAGATTAGTAAAATTTGTTTATTTCAGAGTAAGAAATTGTAGGAACAGTGACTGACCTGAAAGTAAAAAAACTAGCAAGAAGTCAAATTAAATTTATCAGGAGCTTCCCATGGATACTTCAACAATCCTAGAAAGAATTTATCAGAGATTCTGTATGTAGCTGAAGTGTAAAAGTGAAGAAGAAAATCAGAAAGTTATACTTCATATGATTTTTACACATGTTCATAACTAGGGTAACTTCAAAAAAATGAGTGTCTTTTTTTTGTTTGTTTTTTGTTTTGGTTTGGTTTTTTTATGGTTACATATTCAAACAGCCAAGACCTGCAGTTTTTACATCTTAAAAAATTACAGAATTTTAACAGAAATTGTAAATGTCTCATTAAAGAGTGCCAATGATTCAAGAACTTTGAACACCTAATAGAACATGTATTTTAAAATCATTGTTATCTTCAAAATGTCACCTATCCAGTACTGTTCTCTCCACCCCTTACAGGGTGCATATAATTAGAGACTTCATATAAATCTTAGTCTCCTTACTCAGACTAAGCTATTACACTTCCTGATTAATCATAAGGAATGGCTTTAATTGTCTTTTCACAAGATTAAAAAACTTAAAGTATCCGTTTTCACTATATTTTAGAAGTTTAATTTGTCATCTTTAGTCATGTTAAATAGCGCCTAATATCTCAGGACTCTGAAGTAAAATGCTGCTCATGAGGAGTATGGCTGGTAGAATGGTCTGTCTAGCACATATTTTTTCAAAGTCATAATTTCAAAAACTTTCATAATGTGCCTTGTGTATTTAGAAAATCATTAACAGGTGCCTTCAGAAAATGATCAATGTAAATACTTTTTTTTTCCTTAAATGTGACTTCCCAGATGAATGCAGAAATTCCAGAATTTGCTGGGTTTGTTGAGAGTCAAGTTATTTAAGATCCCTTTAGCTAACTGTATTTGTGAGGTGGCTCAGGACAGGTATTCTGTCATCTTGTTTTGAAGTCTTGGATAGATCGTAATGCTGATTAGACTCAGGTGGAATCTGTGTATACAATGAGGAGAGCTCTGTGTTTACTAACTGGAATGGCTGTATTGATATTAGGTCTGATAACCAATCAACAAATGTCTAGGGTGATACAAAAAGACAAAGTAGTACTTCCAGCTCTTCTGTATCTCCATTAGGATAATTTCTGTCACTGTAAAGTGGCACAGCCATCTTAGAAAGGAAAGGAATTTCTGAATGCCAGACAACATTGCCTTGAAGTCCAGTAGCAGCAGTTTGCTAGACAACTCTTCATCACCAGTCATCTCTTGCTTTGGAAGAAGACATTCACCTCATAATTTTGATAACGGTGATCTAACAGCTCATTTTTGTCTGTAATAAAGAGTGTAACATGAGGTCTTCCACAACAGTCTCAGCCTGGTCCATAGTAAATGTCAGAAGACTGAGGTTCAGCTAAGTTCCCTCTCTCCTACACCCTGTGATATTCCCTCTATACCCTGAAACATTTCTAGTAGCCAGCATTGTTCTTCCCACAAAATGCAACAGTCTGCCAACATCACGCTAAAATCTCAGCATTCTGAATGACCAGTTCAGCTAGTCACAAGGACAGAAAAATAACATCAATTGGGTTTTCATTAACAGTGACTGCCATGATTAATTGTATTAAATGAATTCATATTATCAGCACAAACTTAACTTTGTTGTTTTTTCCTTGTCTCAGACTGTGTGCCAAATAAGAGGAAAAATGGGAAGCAAAAACTAGTCAAGCCTTTAAAATTAATTCAATGCATTTTGAATGTTTTATCATTTTAGCTAAATTGTAATTTTCATGTGGTCTGTGGCCAGTCTCAGTACAAAAACAAATCAGCATGTGGGTCCCTGAATACAGTTTGTAAATTAATTCCTGAGTGCCAGTAAGATCCATGATATCTGGAACTACTCTTGTAGGCTTCACTTTCACAATACTCTTAGATGGGTGAAAAAAATCTACTCAGATTTTTATATTCTTTATAGAATCTGGTTGAATAAGAATAATCAACCTCTACACATCACAGAGTGTATTGTTCCACATTTTGTCTTTGTATTGTATTTTCTTAAATACTACAAGGGGAACAAAACAAAAATTACAAACTGGGCAATATTTACAAAAACACCCTTTAAAAATGTATTTGTTTAACTGATTAAACCCTTTTGGACAAGTGATCAAATGATAGATTGTTCTACACAGTGAGAACAGAGCTTGGTCACTTTTCAAAAGAATATATTCAGCTAAATATAGAGCTTACCCTTTAGACCATTTATGTTATGGCTGTTTGTGCTTGCTGATGAGAATTGCGGGGCAACACTGATAAGGTCCAGTGCCCTTAGATTCTTTTGAATTTGGTGTGAAGATGGGAAAGTGAATCCCCTATGCTGTAACATAAGGAATAAACATAACCACAGTTTTCCATGTGCAGGTTGGCTTGTTGTTCCCATGTGTATTTGTCTCGGGTTTGGTTTGGTAACACCACTTTTATCTGTGCTGCAGTTTTCTCTGGTCACATGGGGAAGAGAAAACAAAGTGAGAAAAACATAAAAGCTCTAGAACATTTTTGGCTATTGAGAAAAATAAAAGAGTGAGGCTATTTTATAGTGTTTCCCTCTTAATAAATATTTTAACAGTCACTATACTTTGAGGGAGCTCTCTAACTTAAAGCTACTTGAAGTACGGTAAATGCTATTAACTTTAACATCATAAAAAGCTAAAGGGCAAACTCTTTTCTTTGCCAAAAGTCAAAGTGGTTTGACTGAGGCTACAGAATACAGGAGGCAGGGCAGGACTTTCCTGGCAGAGCTAACCCGTAGTAAGGACTGTTGTTCAAATCTTGCAATTGCTCCTGCCAGACATTTGATTCTGGTGCTACGCTCAGCTGTTACTGCCTAAACCTCGCAGGAGACTTAAGTCCCTGGCAAAGAGGTAAGCAAAGTTTTTTCCTTCTTGCCAACTGAGTGGATAATTTGACTGAGCTTAACTTAATGCCTTCCTTCCCCATCTACAACAGCAAGGCAAGTACAATGTCCAGCTTAGCAACTTGCTTTCCACCATGAAACTGCACCACTAAGAGGTATCTCTGTAAGTGAAGGCAGGATTTGTGCCTCAAGAGATACTTGTGAGTAAATAATAATATTACTGGTTTTATCTGTCAGTATAAACACCATTTTTTTTGTCCCTAAATGACTGTTTCTGTTTTACTGCTACTTCCCACCAGGAAGCTGACTGTTAGCATAATTAGCAGATGATTGCATGGGGGAAGCTGAAGTCTTCAACAGCTGTTTTAAGGCATTCTGTACCAAATCTTCTGTGCTGCAGAACATTTATGGGTTTTGGATGGCCTCTCTAATGACACAGAGATTGTGGACCCATGGTGTGAAGGCCTCTGGGAAGGACTTTCTCATTTACTGGAAAAAAATACAAAGATTCAATTTTTAAAGTATTTAGTATATTACTATAGGTACTTGGTCTTATTGTACATACCAGAATTTGGAATGTAGGATCACCTTTAATTGCAAGGTTAGAAACTGAATGTGTAGTGCTGAAATGGTTGGCAGATTTATGTCACAATAAAAGTTTTTTGAAGCTTCAGACATTTCTGATGCTTCAAGTGATCTGTTTCATTGTTACAGGATAAAAGGGAGACAACATGAATCAGTGTTACCATTTGTTACAGAGGAGTCATTCTGAGAGTGGAGCACAGTGCAGCACACAAGTTTGCTGTTATAAAATAAATAATCATAATCATTGGCTGTGATAGAATAACAATCATAAAATTAAGAGAGAAACCATTTGGGAAAGAACTGCTTCAGCTCCTCATGGAGAATTATAGTGTCTGCCAGATGTAAAGTAGCATGTATCCAGCTCTAGATGGAAAAATAAGAGCTTCAGAGTAATAAGTGTATAATTAAGTAATGATCGAAGTACCAAGCACATTTACAAACTGCTTTGTGTTGTCCCAGAGGAGAAAGACTTCTTGATCCGTGGGGGTTTTTAAGCTCAGACAGATGAAAATTTTCTGCAATAGAAAACTTTTGCTGGGGCATACCACCAAAGCCTGCCTCAGACAGATACAGTTATAACAGCAATGAAGTGTTCCTCATCTCTTTTCATGTCCTTCCCCCAATTCCAGTGTGAGGTAGTTAATGTGGAATAGAGAAACAATCCAACTTTTACTTCCATTGTTACTGCAAGAAATAAGCATGAGATTGACAGAACTGCCTTCTACAAAGCACAACTTCCTGTTGCTTCCACACAAGTAAATTAATTCCCTATTTTATATATAATAAGGGCCCAATCCTAAAACAAAGTTAGAAGATTTAAGAGAATTTCCTTTAAGAGATTTGATTTTAATTTAAGATAATTTCTAAGATGTCTTGGAAGAAGAGTTTTCTTACCTGGGACTTTATTCCTAAAACTTATACAAAAGTTGGGATCTCTCTATGTGGATGATGTAGTAACTTCACAAATGTTAGCATTTTTTTCTTTATTTTTTTAATTAATGTAAGTGGTTTTGCAGAGGAAAAATGGACTTAGCCTGTACATGAAGCAATTTTTTTCAGGGTTTAGGGCAACTCAACTCTGCAGATCTGAAAACACCTGCTCTCTTAGCAAATTTGACTGTTAAAATCTTGAGCATTTGCAATCAAGTTTTTGAAGTAGAATTTATGCATCTAACTCACTTTATTTATTTTGAAAACTTACAGAGACAAATCAAAATAAATTTGACAATATTTGCTAAAGTCCTTTCATTTTGTAGCCTCTGTTAGATGGAAGCACTCATGCAAGTTAACACATTTTCTAAAATGAGAAGAGCAAACTAACTAAAATGTTTCTCGACAGAAAGAGGAAGATTATTTTGAACAAAACCTAATAGAATTTTCATTTGAGGATATTATAATAGAATTTTTGTGCAAGTTGAATCTAGACTCAGATATTTTAAATTACTTGAATTAGAAATGTGTGGGCTTTTAATCCCCTTTTAGTTTAACAATTTCAGGTGATTTCCAAAAGGAAAGGCAAAGTGAGGGCTTTACCTTCTAATTCACACTGTGACAAATGACTGTTAAAGTGCCTTCTGAGACTTGCAGCAGGGAGTTGTTCCTTGAAAGTCACCATTCAACATGACAGCCAGCAGTATACAATTGCCCAAGTGATGCGTGGAGGTGTTCTGTATTATCTCAACCTTTTTCTTTTCCAGATAGGTGGTAATGTTCATTTATGCAGTAAGCACATCAGAAAGGAAAGTTAATTTTGATTTAATCTTTTAAGTATCCAGTTAAGAACGGTTCTTGCATAAAGGTAAAATGTAGCTCCATAGTCTCATCATGTAAGTGTATACTGTAGCAAAATGACCCAAGTTTTCACCTCAATACAGGAGCAGGATTTGAAATGTATTTCCAGTACCAGTTCATGTGTCTATATTGGTACTGGGGCATTGTATGTTCCAATACCAGTTTTGTGTATACATATGTACAGAAAAAAAGAAAAGAAATAACAGAATTGGAAAATGTAAATTTTTGTTCCATGACTGTGGACAGTAAACACTTCCTATGTATATGCAACAGCATATAGAAAAATTATGAAATCTGATGCTGAAGAAGTTTTAACATCTTTTTTTTTTTTTTTTCCTAGAGGAAAATCACTCAACAAATTCAAGCATATTAATAAAGTATTAACTTATTAAGAATATTTTACCAAACAATACATTTGCCAAAGATTCATCATTTTCTTCTGCACACAGCAACTTCTCTTACAAAAAATAACGTACAATGCAATTTGGTTGTGGGATCAGACAGCCTAGAACCCATCTGTTACTGAAGCCAGCTGCAGGGATGGTTAGGAATCTAAGCTATGCAAGTAGAATTCTTTTTATGGGAAGGAAACACATAGGCAGTGAGATGGATGTTACTGTACTGATGGGAGAAGTATTGGTAAGAAATGGACTATGAGCTAAACACCAAAAAAAATGAAAGAAGCTTGAGTGAAGATCTACCATAGGAGAACCCCTTGAGAAAAAAATTATTAGAAATCTGTCTCCAAACAGGTAGAGATCTAAAAACAAAACTCCTGAATCAAGAGTCCTATTACATTCATTGAAGTCAGCATTTTAGCATGTGTGCACTTCATAAATTAACAAGATCATGTAAAGAAATAGCTGATCAGACTCTCTTTCTAAGGAAACATAAGCAATATGGTTTCAAAACTGGGTACCATGCTTCTGTCAGAAATATATCTTTCAGCAAAGAGAGATCTGTATCATTTCTGTATCCATGTTTATTATTAAGTACTACCATATGACTTAGTGTCAAACTATGCTATCAAAACTGATTTGGTGCCACCGAATCCTGAGGGGTTTGTGGCAGATGCAGGAATTATTCCATCTCCTCTCTACTTAGAAGAATCAACAAGCATCTGAAAACACTGAGATGGAACATATGAGTCTCAACAAGCAAAACGTAAGCATCTTTCCAGAAAGGGCAGAATGGAAGAAGAAAAGAGGGAACTCAATGATGGACAGACTGGGGAGATCAAAAAGGGAAAGCAACTTAGGAAACAAAACAGAGTTCAGCTGGTAACAGACCCAAAGTTCACAGACCGCACAGATGGAAAACCTTTGACCTAAATCACACTGTTGGGGTTGAAAGCCAGTGAAAATAAGAAGTTGCAGTGAAGCAGAAATACACAGTAATTTAGTTCCAACATCTCAGCCAAGGGCCAATAAACTCCTAAAATGAACTGTCCTCATCATCTGCCATTGTGCAGCCATACTATAAAGCTGCTTCAACTGTATTTTAGCATTCAGGTATTCTATTCATACTTGGTGCTATGGTTTGTGCAGTTGTTTATATGCTATTTCCTATTTGAGACCAGATCATATGTCTTCCATAGAGGGAAACTTCATAAAGTTCAAGTCAAACAACAGTACCAGAGAAGCACTTGACAGTTTAAACTAGAGCTGGCAAAAGTGTTAATCCATAGAGTGGTCCAAAAAAGTGTATAAAAAATATTCTGGGGTTTTGGCCACAAAAACCCTAGACAAATAAATGAAATTAATAAGAAAAGTTGTGGGTTTTCTCCCCTTCCAGTAGAAAATATAATGTAAGTATAAGATAAAAAGATCTACATTTTCTAAAATCTCCAAGAATATTGAACCAGAAGGTATGAATACAGAATATACTTATGTTTTGATTTTTTTAAACTATGAAACTACACTGATAAACATACTCTTTAATTCTCCATTATTTAGTAACAATATGGTCCTTTCCAAGCAACAGCATTTATTTTTTGTGACTATCTGAAGATGTTATTCACCATTTTGAAACTGTCTGAATAAACTTCATTTGTTTAATTGCTTCAATGTATAAGACATTCTTCCAAATACAGGTAATAATTAGTTACATATTATCATGATCATATGATTACCAATCAATGAGAATCAGTCTTTCTTTAGGAAAGAAGCTAAAAACTAAACACTATAGACCAACATTAAAATGAGTTTCTGACCACTGAGTTAAAGACCCATTCTGAATATACTGAACAAAGATTGATCAAATATGCCATTAGGTATTACCAGACAATTTTCCTTTCCTGTCATTTGACCACAATAAATGGTTACTACTAAGTGGATCTCACATAGTTTTGCAGAATGGGATAGAGGAATAGCCTATTGACACACCGAGCTGAGAGGTCAAATAGAGTGGCATGATGCCGTCTGGTGTTCACAAACACTGCTCAGTTAGCATTTTGAAATTGAGCACACATTTCTGTTTTAGGGTTTTTTTCTTTGCTAGTTTTAATATAAGTTGTTTTGTTTTTCTTAGGCATTAGACTTGAGACAAAGAAATACCTTCTGTAGTTAGATGGTGACAGTCCTTGAAGTAATTCATAAAGGAATAAACTCAGGGTAGTTACATCCAAGCCTAGGCTCGCTACATGAAAAGAACCCGCATGTAAATGTTGGACAACAAAACCATCCAGCGACCCCGGCAGTTCGCCTTTCGACGAGCTGCAAAAGTGCATTTTTTGTTCGGGGTTTTCCTTTCAGTGCGGGTTACTATCGGGAGACTTTGTCGTGCCTGTCTTAAGCTTCCTCTTACCGTAGCCCTGAGGGAGAGAAAGGCTTCGGCAGAGCCGGCAGTGCCCCGAAGCCTGCGGGATGCCCGGTGCCTTGCAGCGGGGGCTCGGGCCCTGGCTCGGCCCCGTCTGCGGGGCGGGGCAGATCAGCCCCTCGGCGCCCGTCGCATCCCTTTCCCAGGAAAGTTTTTCACCGGGGCTGGCCTGCCGCGGGCGGTGCGTGCCTCCACAGCGCACCGACCTGTCTGCAGCGGGGCGGGTGGGCGGCCGGGCAGCGAGGCTCCGCGGTTCGGGGAGCCGCCCCTCTCAGGCGGGCTGGCGGAGGGCCCGGGAGGGGGCTGGGG
>JAAWXA010000008.1:7434193-7445662 GCA_038090715.1 Florisuga fusca
CCGCCGCCGCCGCCGGGGCAGCCAATGGGAGGGGCGCTGCCCGGCACGCTCCGGTGACGGCGCGGGAACCTCTGCCCAGGGCAGCCCCCGCCTCAGCCTGCGCGGCCGCGCTCGGAAGCACCGCGGGGACACCCCCGGCTCTAGGAGAACCGCCTCGCTCACCGGGACCGAGTCTGTCCCTCCGGGATGGCGGTTCGGAGGGCCTGTCCGGGTCTCGGCGGGTCTGGGGGTGCCCCCGCACGCCGCCGCGGGGGTGGTGCCGCGCAGTACCCGTTTGGGTCATGCGGAATGGCACTTGGCTGGAGGAGCCGCTTCGCAGCCCCGGCACCAGCTCCGTCCCCAGACGGCCTTCAGGGCTGTTCGTGGGGCTCCCTCACAAGCCTCCTTCCCACAGCCAGCAACCTCCTCCTGTAGAGCTTCCTCAGAAGTACTTTTCTGTAGGCCCCGGAATTTGAAAAACGAGGTGTTTTATCTGGGTGAGCTGGAGGTAACCTCTGACAGCCCCCACACTGCTGCAGGTAGATCGTCTGAGCATGCTGTCTTTCATAACCTGTCTCTTGCTCATCTTCAGTCAGTCAGGCGTGTCTGGTTACTGTCATATATCTGTGCCTGTTTTGTGCCAACTCTTCTGAAGTCTCAGGTGCAAACGTGGTGAGCCATTGGTTTCTACTTTTATTTAATTGGGAATTTGTTTTACTTCCCAGGAGTGGTGTCACGGTCTGTAAAAGTACAGGGAAGTAGATTTCTCACAGTGATTATCATTTGTAGGTAATGCTTGAAAGTGGGAGACAGTCTAGAAAATATTGTCTTGTGACTGATGAAGCACACATTACCCATATAATGGTTTGTTTGAATTCACCATCACCATATTGGAATAGTGAATAAAGTTTCTAGGTTTGTTCCTAAAGGTCCTCTGTAATCTAGACAAACTGTCATACTTACCATCTAATGCCCCAGTTCTGGTAAACATAAATATTACTACATTTTCACAGCCTGTCTTGATTTACCTTCCCAGATTTAGTTCTTTGTGTAGGATGCTCAGACACAGCATTCCTTTTCTAGAATGAAGTCATGCGCAGTCTTAACACTGGGGCAATTTTTAGAATTACATTTACATTCTGCTGGATCAGGGGCTAAGTGTTAAGACATTATTCTCTAAATGTGGTTTAAATACCACCACATTAGGTGCTTGCACTTACACTGTACACTGAAGAGTGAACTTTCCATTTTCCATTCAGTTGGGTCTCTGTGTAGAAGGTAAGCAGGGTAAAAGCTGACTCAGCCCACACAGTATCAGCTTAGGTATGGCAGCCTGGATTGTACCACACAATAATGTGCCCTGCTGAGAATCTGAGCTGCATGCTGTGATGGAAAGATTTCTACAGGTAGCCAACAGGTAGTCCAATTAAGGACTCAGATTATCTCTGCTGTTGTTCCAGACAGTATCTTTCTTTACTTCTTTAGATCAGTTTTCAAGCATCGTTTCTCTGATGGCTGTTTCTTTAGAGAATGCAGTGTTTTATGCCAGGTCCTTTAAAATGCTGGGATGACCAGGGTATGATGCTTACCCTTTTTCACAGCTTGCTGCATTTGGCATTTACAATGTGTACCTGAGAAAGGCTCTTTAGATGAAGCAAACCACAAGCGTGTATGTGGCAAGAGTTCAAAGGTAACTCATAACTCACTCTTTGCTTTGGCTGATGCAGGAAATAAAAAAAAAAAATAGTGGATCAGTCTGCTGCCACATTCATTCTTGCCTGTTTTATCATGATGTGTTCTGTGGTCAGAGTTCTCTAAGTCTAATTAAAAAAAAAAAAAAAAGTCCAGGATCTTTCTGTTTTAGGGTATTTGTTGCAGCCAATTTTTCTTTCTCAGCTGGTTCAGTTGAACTGGCTGTCTCTAAGAAAACAATGTTTCCTCTCTCTGCCTCAATATCTTTTCATCTTGCTAAAATTTGAGGTGGAGTGGAGCCTACCTGTTACAATGGTTTGTTACAAAGGTAAAGTAGTTATGCTAACTGTAGGCCTTTTCTGAAGTCTATGAATCATAGATCACTTGGGAAATTAATAGTGTTCCTATTTTATCTTCTTAGCAGCCTCATTAATTTTTCCACCTTAATTGATTAATTTAATATTCGTTTTCATACTTGAGGATTTCAGTTCCAGTAGAAGCTTTTGCACTTTTTCTGCCACTGAAATGCACGTCAGGATGGTAATAGCTGACTGGTAAACTAGCAACCTAGTAAATAGTTGAGTGGAGCTAATAGAAAGCAAACATCACTGAGACTATGATCATGCAATTTATACAGAAGCTTAGTTTTACACTCCTAAATAGTATAAACTAATTTTATACTAGTATATACTATAAGTATAACAATAAAATTAGGTGATGTATATAAGGTCACTCTAAGTGTATAAAATTGGACAGATGGGTTTTTAGTTGACTAAATCTTCAGTTAGCAATTCAGTACACCTGAGAAATGTAGATCTTCAAGGTGAGGAGACAATGGATCATCCACTTTAAGACAGATGCTGTTATGTCTGAACTGGGTCAGTCTGGGTCACTATGGTCCAGCTGGGCATTACTTCTGCCATGGCTGTATGTTAAAGAAAAGCTGTGAGATTAGTTCCCCAAAAGGAAGAAAATGTACTCTTGGGATAATTCTGGCCCTGAGAAGTGCCAGAACCATCCGTGGCCCCAAGGGTTTTTTTGGTTGGTTGGTTGGGTTTTTTTCCTTTTTTTTTATTTGTTTTAAGCTGCCTAGATACATGTGAGTAACTTGTTCCAAATACTTAGCTCTGAAGTTTGGGAGAGAGTGGGAGGTTAAGAACTGTGTTACTGCGTGTATTGCTGGCAAATGGATGTAAATCTTGGATCATACTGAGATCCAGACAGAACAAAAAAAGTATTTAGGTTTCAATTTTAGGTTACTTATATTTTTGGTGGTGTATAGGTAACATAGACTGGCACAATACAAATAGCTTCTGAACTTTTTGAACAGTGGCAGTGTATATGGAGGTATACACAGGTGCTTAATACTTCTTAATTCAAGATGTTCTGCTCCTCATCTGAATCTGAATTATGTATTCTACTGTGATAAAGTAAATTAGGTTATCAGGTTAATTTTTTATATTTTTTTCAAAAGCTTGTAAGGTTTTCTTTATTATTAATCAGTTTAATTATTGATACTCACTGAGATGTTCTTTACTGTTGGTACTGATACCTAAAATTTTTCAGGTAAATTAAAGCCAAACCTGACTGCAAGGAGTTACAGAAAAATATCTCACATATTAAGCTGGTGAATTTTACCCTCCTGAAGTATTGATGGTCCTCTGCAACTGTGGTGCTGAAATAGTCCTACCAGACAGTGTTCTTACTCCTGTTCCCTCTAAGGTTTTTCAGTTGTACACCATGACTCAGACAGTTGTCTTCCCCAGCTGAGGTGCTTATTATCCAAACTGTTTTTTTTTAATATTACTGCAAAGTTTACATGCATTCTGCTATTTGTCTGTTGGTTCTAGTAAAGGGTTAGGCTGGCTGAAAAACTGATTGACTGGAAAATAAATGGATAGAACTCAAGTTCATTCTGAGGCTTTTCCTTAGGTGCTCACTTTCTTTAATCCCTTTCCCCCATAATTAAGAAGTATCTAGATGTTTATTTTGCCAATGAGAACTTTAGGAACTCTCACATTTCTGCAGGTTCACCAGTTCTCACTTGAATGTGTATGTGAGATTTTGGGTTTAAGATGAGAAATAGGGAGTGGAATACTGATAGCATTTGAAAGCTCAGAAGACAGTTCTGCTGCTTTGACAGCTGAAGAATATTTAGAAATCTGTCAGTAATTTTTTTTTTTTTCCCCTGGCTTTCAGATCATCAACTCCAAAGGCTATCTCAGATCTTAAGTGAGAGATATAGATGCCTTACAGGACTAAAGTTAGGCATGCTGCACCCTGCATTCTGTATGGATCTGAAAGGATAAATCAAACCAGCAGCAAAAATTGGGGAGAGGTGTATTTTGAGGACTCTCCTTTGCCTACTGTGATACAGAACTGCTATTCATTGATGTGGACTATATGACTAGAAATTACATCAGTGTGAAATGGTTAGCTAGAGGATGCCTTAATGGCTTTAAACATTTAAGCTCATTGACCTCAACTTTGACTTTTTAAAATGTGTCTAAAAAGCATATATATCACCAGTGCATACTAATAATGTCTAGTAATGGACATAGGTCAAGCCAAGGTGCCTAAGTGGGTTCCTGTTGAGTTGCAAGAGGGCAAAATGACCTGTAAGTCATATAACCTCCCATTTTACTTTTACTCAATACTTATGCTTCTTCAGGCTGGTAGAAAACAAAGGGTTGTTGCTGAGCAGTGCAACATTCATGGGGCCTACAGAACTTTGAGATTGTAATCTTGGATCCTTTCATCCACAATATCCAGATCTTGTGTCTTTTTTTTTTCATATAATCTAACACACATTTATTCCTAGACCCATCATTTTGTGTGTCATTTACTGCTGGGTAAGGGCAGCCTTTTTTACCATCTCCCTTTATTTGACTATAACACCATATCTGTTAGATCACATATCAACTGTTGATTTCCATTTTGATTCCAAGGATGCCTGGATTTTGCCTTATTCTTTTGTGTCATTTCCTGTTCAGATTACGACTTCTGTCTTGAGTCTTTCCCTAATACTCCCTATTCCCACACATTTTAATTCAAAAGCATCATGATTTTCTTACTTCTCGCTCACCCCTAGGTGCAAAGGATTTGCCACTGTAATGCCAATCTTGTCTTCCACATCCTTTGCTAAAAAACAGCTTGCTAGTGAGCTAGATCAACATGACCATATTTTTTTTTTGTCCCTTTTTGTTTGTTAGTTTAAATACACCTTTGTTATTGCTTATTAGATCCTTGGCTGTAGGGAATGAGTCCCTTTTTTTGGCCATTTGCCCCAAATTTGGCCTCATTTGGCCCAGTCTGAATCTTACAATACAGTCTGGGGTTGGGGAGGGTCTGAGTAATACCATAGCATAAATAATAATTATGTTGTCCACTAAGTTTCTGTAGCATTCCTGAATAAAGAAATGCTTATGTCACTTCTTTGCTAGGTAGTTTGGTTGTATGCTGGACTAGTAACAGGAGCAGCTGATGATACTTTTAATTGTCCTCTTAGAAACCACAGCCTTTGGGGGTATGCTAATACATAATGAAAAATAGGTAATCAGAATTTTCTACAAGCAGCAGCCCAAGATCCAGACTGTCATTTGGTTTGTTGTGGTTTTGTTTTTGTTTTTTTTTTTTAAATCAAACAAAAAACAAAAACAAATTTCTAAACAAATCTTCTGTTCTTACATACCTTTAAAAATTTAATGGTCCTATTCACTTTTTATTGTGGATTTTGTATTTTGATTCCTCGTATCTCTTCATTTTACTTCTCATACCTTCCACAGTATAATGCTGCAATATTTAGCATTATTTAGACTTCATGGAGCCCTCCAGTCTTTTCACTTGGTACCTGTTTTTAAGTGCATTAGGAGACTGTTCTGCTGACACCAAAGGTTTGATAGTGATTCACGAACAGTAGCAGACTGAAATAGCCAAAAGTGAGAACGGAGTTTTAAGGCCACTTAAGCTGGGAATCTAGGGCAGAAGGAGAAAGGTGAGGAATTTCCATATTGATAATTCCTCTCAAAGGTTTTAGACAAATTAGAGCTGGCTTTATGTTTGTTGTCATGTGTCTAATTAAACTGAAATCTTGGTAAGTAGAGGGCATGTTTTCCACAGCCTGTGAGCATGACTCGGTACTGTAAGCATGATCCTGAAAGGATGTTTCAGATGCAGAGCACACAGTATGACCTGGTCTTTGTATTCTTAAATGCTAAATGATCATAACACAGCCTCAAAAAGGAGCAGCATCCACTTCAGTGATCCTAGTGCACCACAGATTTCTAACAGCTGTGGTGGTCAGGAAAGAAACTGTAGGAATAAGAGGAATAGCAGCACTGCAGCAGGGGGAAGAGAGCTGGTGGGAAATGGTGATAACCTCTGAATTGTCTTCCAGCAAATCTCCACTTGGTTGTGAGTAGGAGGACTTCATTTAAAACTTGAGATACTGACAGCTGCTTTTATATAGGAGAACATATTTTTTGGCAAAGAACACTTTTTCAAGTAATTTTCACTTCACTTTTAAGTACAGAGCACCAAGGCAGAAGAATTAGATGGTACATAAACAGGAGTATTAAGAAGCATGGTACAAAATACTTTTGGAATTGGACATGATATGTCTCCTGTCATTGCTTTAAAACCCTTCCTGAGTGCATTAGGTTACCTCATTTGCATTAGAAGAAGTTGAAGGAATATTCAGATAATTCCTAATTCTGTTTTCTGTTTGCAAAGATGTTATCATGGGCCATGCTTGGCAAGATATCCTGAGCAACCATTGTTGTTAGTGTAGGAATGTGAGTTCAAGAATGCTACAGATGATCATATATTCACAAACAGCATATCAGAGCTGTTTAACATCTTTTCAGCCACATGGACAGTAGAGTGGGTGTTAAGGGTTGGGTTGGACTTGATGATCTCTGAGGTCCCCTCCAACCCAGCCAATTCTATGATTCTACCCTCAGTCAGTTTGCTGATGACACCAAGCTGTGTGGTGTGGGGGATTCACTTGAGGGAAGGGATGCCATCCAGAGGGACCTCAGCAGGCTTGACAAACGGGCCAGTGCAAACTGCCTGAGGTTTAACAAGTCCAAGTGCAAGATCTTGCATCTGGGTTGGGCCAGTCCCAGGGTCAGTTACAAGCTGAGTACCCAGTAGATAGAGAGTAGTCCTGAAGAGAAGGACTGAGGGGCTCAACATGAGAAGCTCAACATGAGCCAGCAGTGCACTGATGCAGCTCAGAAGGCCAGCTCTATCCTAGGGTGCATCAAGGTGCATGCTGATTCTCCCCCTCTGCTCTGCTCTTGTGAGACCCCACCTCAACTACTGCATCCAATTCTGGTGTCCCCACCAAAAGAAGGGCCTAGAGCTCCTGGAAGATGTCCAGAGGATGGCTACAAATGATCGGGCAGCTGGAGCACCTCTGCTATGAGGAGAGGCTGAAGGAGCTGGGATTGTTCAGCCTGAAGAAGAGAAGACTCACAAGGGACCTTATAGCTGCCTTCCAATACCTGAAGGGAACCTACAGGAAAGCTGGAAAAGGACTTTTCATAAGAGTATCCAGCAATAGAACAAGGGAAAATGGTTTTAGAGTGAAGGAGAATCGGCTTAGACTAGATCTTAGGGAGAAGTTCTTGAGTGCAGGGGCAGTGAGACTGGCACAGATTGCTCAGAGAAGTTTAACAAGATCACAAACACGAGACTGGAAAGGAGTGAGTCTGGTTCATTGCTTTGTGATCAAAGACGGTTACTTTGTGTAGGCCCACATTATGCTTATACAGATTACTTCAAAGCCTCACTACCTTGGTGAATCTTCTAATTTTCACCTCAGGTTTATTCATCTCTGCTTTCGTGTGCTGAAGTTATCTTTTGGCTTAAATTGTTTTAACTTCGTCTGTTTTCATAGAGAGCAGTCAGGAAATGTAGGATAAATTTTCAAATCAGTTCCAGTTTTGGCTTTTGTATCCGAAAGTATCTTTGACTGTGTTTCAAGCCCATAATTATTTGGCAAATGGTTTAACAACCCAAAAGCAGTTTGATAAAACTGCACCCATGGTAATGCAGTGAGAAGACAGGTGTGACTGTCATGGAGCAGTTGGAGCACTGATCTCTGCAGCAGCACACATTTCTATATCACAGAACAAAAAGAATTAGATTTGGGCAATGAAATTTTGTGAGGGCCTGCTGCTTAGAACTCAAATTAGGCAGGTGTAAGAAAGATCTTTTTACTGATTAGGTAAATACCAAAAGAAATAAACCAGTAGATGCAAAATGGGTGCAGGCTAATCCTCACAAGGTCATGGTGTAAACTGAGAGTTTGTTATCCACATATGAATTACTTGGCAAGATAAAGGGGGAGGGAAAGGAAGAGCTGCTATTCTGGCTGGAAGAGTTCTGCTAGGTGAAACAGCTGAATGCCAGTTTTCACTAAGACCATTCCTTAGAACTGGTAACAACCCAGGTTAAAAACAAAATAATTAATTCCAGCTGTTTTGAGAAGAAAAAAATTAACTGCTTTGGAATTCAGGTTTGAATTCCAAACACACTATTTTTAAATTCTGTATCAGTAGGCTAACTAAGCCAAGGAATTTAAAAGAACATTACATGATCTTTCATAGGAGACCACATAGGAGATCAGTCTGTGTATACTCCATGCTAATCAGATACCACCACTTTAGTATCCAGTGTGCAGCTGTTTTATGTCTGCCTTATGAGACCACTTTGTTGTCTCACATTTTTTTCCTTGATTCTCAGTATCAAATAATTTTCTTCATAAGATCCATGTTTCGACTGGAGTGCACTTCTTCCAAAGCTCAGACATTTAATGAAAATAGTAAAACTATTGCCACCATGGATCCATGAGGAGTTCCTCTGCTAGCCCAGTTGGCCATGTAGTTCATCTTTTTGCACAATCTTTATTGTTTTTCTTTGAACAGTTCATTATCCATATTACAATTCAGTCACATCATCTCCATTTTCACGTGATACTGAAAGAAGTGCTCCAACATCACCTAGGTGTATTTAACCAAGCACTTGAGTAAGTGTATTTCCTTACCTCTGAGTATTTACATTATGCAAGTACCAGTGGTTAGTAGGTCACTTTGTATTTTTGTCTGCTTTTTGTTCCAGTTGTTTTCAATATAGAGCCTGAAGGATCTATATATAGTAGAGAAGTTTTATTTTTAACACACATTTCAACCAGCCAATAAGACATAAGGAATTACAAAATAATTTGTTTATCCAACGTCTTTTGCATACCAAATGAAATAAACTTTTCTGCATATGGAAGAGATTATTATGAAAAAAATGTGGTATTATGTAAAAACAAGCAGACCACAGGAGGGAAGGACTGTGTTAACCAAAATTGCCAGCCTTTTGTTTATTCATTCATTAAGCAAACTTTGGGGTGGAAAAAAAAAAACAAAAACAAACCAAAAAACCAAACCACTTGTGTGTTGCAAGAGGATTAGGGGAAGTGACTGCTTGAAATCAGAGTATAAATACCTTGCAAGGTCAGTCCTTGGAACAGTTAGTGAGTAAAATAGGAGTGACAATAACACATAGCCATCAAAAAAAGTAGGCTGCAGTACCAAATGTGTCTCTGGAGTTTCTGAATCTCTAGGATGTTGCTCCTGGGCTATACAGCTCTGATTTTGTGTTGGATGTATTGCACTGCAGAAAGAGGTAAGTTTTTATAAAATCCAAATAAAAATATCCAAAAAAATAAAATTTTTATTTTAAGGTGAATAATAAAAATCCAAACCCACCTTCCTTAAAGAGTATGTGAAGATGGCAACTAAAACAATATGCAAATAAAATATTTGCATTTTAGCCTATTTTAATAACTTCTGATAACAGTAATTCACATTTCTTCTGGTAGTATTTACCAACTTTTTTTTTCAGTTCCTGTCATAGGCATTATTTCATAAATATTATTATTTATTGGATAACTACTGCATTAATTGGCATAACCTTATTCATGGCTAGTGTACCTATAAACTAGATGGATTCATCTATATATATACATATTGATTGATAAACTGTTTTTAATCCATTAGATGACATACATGTATACAAGTATGCTTTCATCCATCTTTAAAGAGCTAGCTTGTACTCTGGGTATCTTTCGGTAACCACTCATTTTCTGTTTCTCTGTTCAATTTAATTTTTTTTAATATATTTACATTGCTTAATGTATGTTTACTAATATAATTCTTTTGCTTTCTCTCTGGGTTTCTTTACATAAGATGTTGCAGAAAGGTTGCGATGTGCTTTTGAGTTAGTGTGTCTTTGCTCAGGTCAGGTTTTTTAATTTTAAGTGAAGATTATTAATACATTAATCAAAATAGTGTGAAAGATTTTACTTTGAAAAAATGAAAAATCAGGACATTAATGAAATGTCTTGTCTTTTTTAGTATACTTATAATAAATACTGCTCAAAAAAACCCTAATAAGGTCTAATTTGTTTGCAAAGAAGTCCAGAAAATCCTAGAATGATTTAAAAGGAAAGTTTGCCTCAATTTGCTGTGCCTGTTCACAATGCTTTCTTTCGATCAGAGATTGCAAAGGAATGTGCATGTAGCAATATTTGATTTATACAAGAAAACTATTACCATGGGTCATGAGCAATTCTTAGTGCAAGCTTCATAATTGAAAGTCTATTTGAGGTGTGAAAGAGCACAAGGGCTCTTGAAAAATATTTCTACCTGAATTCATAGTTTGTACTTGACTTTATGGAAGTTGCTACCAACATAATGGTGGAAAGAAAGCAGCTTGAGGTATTTCTAGATGAGGTCAAGCCACATATAAATACAAAATGATTGATTCCAGATCTGATCTCTCACTAAGAGATGTGAAGGTATGCATTTAGTGCATGCTTTCTAATATGGAAATAAAATCTTCATAATTTTGGTGACTACGTTTGATGTGTTTGTGATGTAAGTAGTTTTGAAGTTCATTCTGTCAGGAGTTTTCTTCTCAAGTTTCTAAGAAACTGCATTAAAAAAAATTAGCTGTAGTCAGAAATACATATACATACTGTGACACTTCATGGTAACATATATTAACATCACGGCGTAGTAGTGATGAAGAGACTATCAGGAAATTATCTTTCATGCGTTTTTTTTTTAAATGCAACAAAGGAGGAGTAGGTAAGAGGTCCCATTCTGCACAACATACAATAAATATATAATATAATTCAGAAGTAAGGGAGGAATAGAGCAGAGAAGCTGCTCTCCCTGTACTGAATAGCCTGGGTTTTAACTCATAGAATTTGGAGTGTGCTTGCTCAGCTTGCAAACTGAAAGAACTAATTTTAACAAGCTCTAAAGAAAAATATGTAGAATTAGAAAAATTCCTTTTCTCACCATTATGAAGAACTTTTTTGAGTAAACTAAGCATTTTTAACACATTTGAAAGGCAGAACTAGCTGAAAGAATCTTGTTCATTTTGCTTATTCTTGCATTTTGCAAAAACATTGGTAGAAAGTGAATGTGTCTTAATATTGCTCAGAAAAGCAGAATCCCTACTGCTTTTTTTGATAATAGGGTAGTAATCTGTAGTGGACAGAAGCAATAATTTTTACTCAGATGCAATCATTCATGGAAGGGATCATGCTGAAGTAATTGGAAAAAACATGGAATGTGTGGGAGTTCTCTTTTAGCAGCTCAACACAACTGTCAAAGGATTGTCTAATTCTGGCTACTTAAGACAGCGAAACTAAGGTTATCAGATCTCACAATTAACATTCCTTTATGTTTGAAAAATGCCATAGGTGCAAAACACAAAATTATACAAGGGGGG
>JAAWXA010000008.1:7446111-7463478 GCA_038090715.1 Florisuga fusca
GGGGGGGGAGGATTGTGAAAAAAAAAGATTCCTAATTTTTAAACATTTTTTAAATGCCTCTAATTTCTTAGGTACTCCATTGACTGAAATCACCCAAGCATAGAGAATTAGTCAATTAAATTAGATCAATTATTCTAAACAAAAACATTAACAGCTTCCCAATATTTGTTTCTTTCTCATTTAGTTTCATTCTCAAGCTGTTGAAAAACTTCTCAAATTAATCCAGGCTCATTTCTTGTAATCCATCAGGGCTTGGCTGTACATTTTATGGACAATGAAGAAGCTCCAGGGGAGCTTCTGGGGAATGAGTGCATAATATTTAGCTAATGAGAACTATCAGACAACACCATCCACCCCAAAAATTGAGTCAAAATTCTTTGAAGGTCAAAGGGAATACCCAGAATTAATTACATCATGTAGTAAATCATAAGTAATCTCATGGACAGGAGGAAATAAGTTTAGGAGTCTCTCAGACTGTAGGGAAAGTTTAGGCAATATAAAGGTGAAGGGAAATTTCACAGAACTCAATCAAATGACACATTAACTTAATGTAGGTAAGGATGGTGGTGGCTACAGAAAAAAATTAGTTTGAAAGGAAGCTTTACAGTGCACAAAATTGTTGTCTGTGGTAATGGAAGGACAGGTATGGAGGATCTCCTGCAGATGGAAGGGTAAGAGATGTCTATGGTTAGAACCAGGGCCCTAATCTTATCTCAGTCTTTCCAAATAAAATCTATTTCATGGATTATGACTGTCCCATATGGCTACTTGGCACTTGCTTGACTATTCTTACATCCTTCTAAATGTCTGTTCATATTCCTCCAATATGTAGATTCCTGGTAGTTTCCTATTTTATGATGATTAAGTAGAAGACATATGCTTATTTGTTCCCAAATGTTCCCAGGATTTCTTGCTACATTTTTCATTTTTAAATTATTTTTATGTTTGTAGCATATCAACAATATTTTTATTTACAATTTTCAGCTTGTAAAGAACCTCCTCCAAGGAGGATTAGAGAATTGCCTACTGAAAGATGGGACCAACCTCCCTACCCACATGGTACTCAAGTAACATACAAATGTCGGCCTGGATATATGAAACTTGGACGAATTGTGTTTGAGTGTGCTGATGGAGCATGGAAGCAAAAGTTCCCAGAAGTAGAATGCAGAAGTAAGTATTTGTGCAAAATGCATGCAAACTTTTCATCTGGCAGATCGGGGTTCTTTCCAGTGATGTCAGTTTCAAATTGCCTGTAACTTCAGCATCCCTTAGATTATCATTCTAAAAAGTACGTATGAATAAGGAAACATTTCTGTAAGTTCCTTTTCTACATATCAAAGGATCTTTTTTTTTTTTGGTCCTTACAAGAGAATATCTTATTCTATGGCAAGCCTTAATAGCGATATTTATGTTAAAATATTAAGTTGTTAAGTAATTAGGAGCTTGCTTCCAAAATCTTAGTAAAAAGTCTAATGCAGATTAAATTTAGTCTAAAGACTCTAACTCTACCTAGATTCTGAATGTGACTCAAGAGAGAGTGTTGTCTTCAGTTTATTCAGCTAGTTCAGTGAAAGATATAATTTCTTGGAAGTAGGAAATTATTTTTCCCTGCCTCCTCTTTTATTCAATGAAGAATTGAATTTTTATTCATTACTAGAATGAGAGTTGCTATTTATTATCTGGACAGAATTAATTAGCAAAGAAATTGAAATTCATTATTATCAGTAAGCAGATACTTGTTCCTTTAATAAATGAGTTTTAAACCCAAAGAAATTTTAGACACATGAGCTTCTTTACATGAGCTTCTTAGACACATATCTAACAGACTAATTTTTTTACAACAGACAATTTTTTTACAACACATATACAATAGCATATGTGTTTGGTTTGATAATATAAAAATAAGTTCTAGGTGTCCATCAGACAAATCATGAGTAAAAAATAATTAATAAAGTAGTTACTGCTTTCTTTTACATTTTGTATTGTCACCTTCTCTGTTCTTATATTTATTTGTGTAACTACTCAGTGAACATGGATCTTTCAAAATATAAAAAATGTGTTGTTGCATTTTCGTAACATATTTTAGTAAATACTGCCACCCAGTGAGTAGATATCAACAGTGGCAAGTTTAAGTGCTCATGTTACCTTTCCAGAATAGGCCACTCCAGACAGCAAATGGATCATGAATTTTCTCTGAATTTTCTCTGAATCCCACTGGAGCAAGTTTAGGGCATACTCAAACACCTCTTCTGTTAATACACTCCAAGGAATTAAATTGCCTTGGTCAACAGGGAACAGGGAAGTTTTCTCCTGAGGAGACCTAAGAGGTTTTAGCTACACATTTTATTTTGGATTCTATAATATAAAAAATGGATGAATGAGAGGGATGGTGAGTTCATCTTTACAATTCTTTTGGGAATCCAGGGCAAATAGTTAGGGCCAGACCATTTGAGACCTAATGGGATTTTCCCATGCCTCCCAAAAGAACTGAAAGATGAAGTTGCAAAGCCATTGTCCATCATATTTGAAAAGTCATGGCAGTCTGGTAAAGTAGCTGCTGACTGGAAAAGGGGAAACATAATCCCCATTTTCAAAAACTGAAAAAAAGAGGACCCAGGGAACTGCAGGCCAGTCAGTCTCAGCTCTGTGCCTGGCAAGATCATGGAGCAGATCATCCTGAAGGTTCTGCTCAGGCATGTGGATAACAAAGAGGTGGCTGGTGACAACACAGCTTCACTAAGGACAAGTTCTGCCTGACTAACTTGGTGACCTTTTACAATGGGGTCACAGCCTCAGTGAACAAAGGCAGAGCAACAGATGTCATCTACTTGGGCCTGTGCAAAGCATTCAGCACTGTCCCACAGGACATTCTGATCTCCACACTGGAACAACATGGATTTGATGGACTGGGCCACTCACTGGATAAGGAACGGGCTGTATGGTCACACCCAGAGAGTTGTGATCAATGGCTCCGTGTCCAAATGGAGATGTGATGAGTGGTGTCCTCAAGGGTCAGTGCTCAGACCAGTGCTGTTTAACATCTTTGTCAGCAACACGAAGGGGGGAATTGAGTGCACTCTCAGCAAGTTTCCTGACAACACTGAACTGTCTGGTGAAGTCAATTATGCTGGAGGGAAGTGATGCCATCCAGAGGGACCTTGACAGGCTGGAGAAGTGAGCTCATGTGAACTGCATGGAGTTCAACAAGGACAAGTGCAAGGTTCTGCACCTGGGTCAGGGTAATGCCATGGATCAATACAGGTTGAGAGGAGAAAGGAGTGAGGTCAGCCCTAAAGAGAAGGACTTAAGGGTGGCGGTGGTGAAGCAGAAGCTTAACATGAGCTGTCACTGTGTGCTTGCAACCCAGAAAGCCAGCCATGTCCTGGGCTGCACCAAAGGCAGTTTAAAACTGGAATAGGGGAGATTTAGGTTAGGCATTAGGAAAAAATTCTTTATTGTGAGGATGATAAGACACTGGCACAGGTTTCTCAGGGAAGTTGTGGCTGTCCCCTCCTTGGAAGTGTCCAAGGCCAGGTTGGATGGGGCCTTGAGTAACCTGATCTAGTGGGAGATGTCCCTGCCCATGAAGGGGGGGTGGAACTGGATGATCTTTAAAGTCAACCCTAGCCATTCTATGGCTCTATGATGATACCAAAAGTCCTGGGGGAAACTGAGTAGAAAGGACTGAAGACCAAAAGGCTCCTGTGGCCTTATATCATCCCTCTTTGCTTGGCACAGTCTCCATCAGATTCAGGAAATGTCATTTCTAAAACTCTGTAGTGGAAGCTTTGGACCACTTTATGTCACAAAATGTATGAAAAGCTGGTTACATTCAAACTTAAGACAAGCTCAGTATTTTTAAAGGAATAAAACCTGCTATTTTACAATTATTATATATATTTTAAATCAACAGATTCATATTCCAATATATTCTCACTGAAGACAGTGATTTAAAAAGGGGTGGGATGTAATCAAAGTAATGCTTTGCAGTTTTGCATTTTTTTAAAGGCCAATACTAGCTACTAATTACTAGAAAATTATTCTAGTGTTCTGACACTTCCACATTTTTTTTCATGTTCTTTGGTTGTTTTTTTTGTTTTGTGGCGGTGTTTGTTTGTTTGTTTGTTTGTTTTGGTTGGTTGGTTGTTTTGTTTTGTTTTCTTTTACCAGATAAGCCCTGTGGACACCCTGGAGACACTGAGTTTGGTTTCTTTGAGCTTACCAGGGGAAGTGAATTTGTATTCGGTGCCAGAGTTGAGTACAGATGTAATGATGGGTAATATTTCATTTAACTCAATATATGGGAGTTAACTTTAAGTATCATTGTTGAAATAAGATTTGTAGTCTGTAGTGCAGCTGCAACTTACTAATATTTAATGTTTGGCTATTGTTTCATTCGAATTTCTGCAATTATAGCAATACCAAAGATAACTCTTCCTGATGACTTGTGCTATTGGAGTAACTGGAATAATGCACCTGAGGCTGTCATCTACAGTATCTAAAATACTAAAGGCTGTATCTAACTTGAAATCATGACTATCTGAGTAGAAAAGAAAATCAGAGGTCTGTCTATTAAGCTACCATATGACTTCACCAGCCAGCCAGTTCAGATGGAAATGCAGCCCTGTATGCTGAAATCAGTGCCCTCAGTAGGCAGCCACGATGCAATGATGTTAGCAGAGTCATTAGGTCATATGAGAGAATCTCCTATTCAGAGCCACAAGTGATCATTTCTGCTTAAAACATTTTCTACATTATGAAGTAAAAGTTATTGTAAAAACATTTGAAGGAAGATGTTTCTGGTAGACTCACTAACATGTCTTTGTCTGGAGGAAATTCTTCTCTTTTTTTCATCTCCAATGAAAACTGAAGCAAGGCAAATATATAATATTATGCTAATTAAGTATGCCTATAATTGGATTGCTTTTTCTTGAAATACAATTCAGATATAATCATTGTGCAGTGGTTTAGCTGTGCTTTTGCAGTATTTGCATTGCTGGAATCAGTGAGTCCATAAAAAGAGTTCCAAAATCCACGTTCTCCATAATCCCTTAAATTCAGACAGTTTTTCACTGCCTGACAACTGTATGTCCTCTGACTACATTTCAGACAAATCAGAAGCCATGACAGTGTGTCCATGTTGTCCTCAAACCTAAACTAATACTGGCTTATCAAAGCATGAGATACATATGGTTTGAATTAAGTCCTATTTTGATGCTGTCACGTGGCTTTCAGTCATACTAGAGCATAGGCAACAGGAGTTTTACTCAGCTCCCTGCTGATTGTGCAAATTACCCCCAGGTTATTTCTTACGTAGCAAAAACTCACTGTCTGTGTAGCAAAGACTCCATCTTACTGATTACTTCCTACTTGCAGATTTTTTTTCATATTTTTGCTGTATGTGATAAAAAGAAATAAAAAAGGGAAGAGGCAGGCAAAAAAACCTACTGTTTTATGACTCTTTGGTTAGTCTGTGCTAGAAATTATGAAATTTTATTCCTTTGCTTCAAAAACCATCAGCACTGCTGTTTCCGTCACATAATGAGACTGTATTTTAGTCCTGTTTATTTTTTCTTTGGTAAGATACCAGATGCTCAGCCAAAGAAATTACCGTGAGTGTCAGGCAAATGGATGGAGCAATGACATCCCTCACTGTGAAGGTAAAAGTAGTTTGACAATTCTTTATCAAACTGCCTTTTTTTTTTAACTAGTTTGTGGTCTCTGTACTAGTATTAATTCACATATGTTTACATTCAAATTATGCATCAGTGAAAGTCTTATGGAGGCTGCTCAGCCATTTTATTCCAATAAACACTCAAGCCTTCATTAAAAAGCATGTACAAAAGAATCTTGTCACCCCCAGACTGGCTTGAGTCTCTGCCTCACCTAAAGACCCTGGTAAAGTAGATGTCTACAAAACATGGTTACAAAAGAACAAGCTGGGATGTGGCATTTTGGAAGCATGTGTGTTTTTAGCTAGCTTACTCCTTCACCCTTATGTATATCCTATCAGATTTTGTTATCAGTTTTTCTCCCTGTTAGCATACTTCAATAAATAAGAATGAGAGCAAGAGAGATCCAGACCTCTAGACTGAATAGACTGAATGGCTCCAATGATACTTCCCTGATTTTGGAAACAATTTCAAATATTTTGTGTGCAGCAGTGAAATTTCTCTGTTAGTAAGCATCTAATATCAGGGAAGGATCTCTAAGTAAAGAATCAAAAGTTAAAGGAGATTTCTTTCTCTCGTCTCTATTTTGACATTTCCTTGGTCTCAGATATTTCACAATGAGCTTATTGGATTTTGAGATTTCTCAGTTTTAGGCATACAAGGGTCTATCTGCACAGTAAACAGCAATGGTTTCCAGCTTTTTTTTTTTTTTTTTTTTTTTTTTTTTTTTTTTTTTTTTTTTTTTTTTTTTTTTTTTTTTTCTTTTTTTTTTTTTTTTTTTTTTAAATGTCACCAAGCTACTGCAAAATTAAAGTTCTCATAAGATTTTTCTTTCATGGTTGAGGAGTTTTTATTAGGCTGAAATATGATTGCATATGGAATAAAGTATTTGTATGATGTCCCAGCTGTGAGGAACATAGAAGATAGAATGTGAATTCATAGGAAAGGCTTGCAGAAAGCTTATATGATGGAGAACATCATTATCACATAAATGTTCTAGAGAGATTTGGGAGCTATGATGGGCAAAACACCAGCCACTTTCATATGTGTTCAGTGATAGCTGTGTCAGCATCTAAGAATGAGCTTTGATAATAATTCTTCCTTTTTCTGCACTTACAAAGTTAGGAGGTACAAGAGGTCTGAATTCAGGGCTCACATTGTGTTTGTTTACTTTAGTAATATAATTGTTCCAATATCCTTAACTAAGATTTTTGGTTAGTAACTGAACTGCTGTAGTTAGTCTGTAACACAACACTTTTCCAGGTATTTGCCCTTAGCAAATGCAACTTGGCATATGTCTAAAGTAAACTAATCTATTTTGACAAATTTAACGACCCTGTGTGTCAGTCAAAGCTCACCTAACCACCATAAAATTCATAGGATCATAGGGCAAGATTGGGTGAGACCTCATGAAGTCCTCTAGTTTAGTGGATGCTCTGTCTTCAGCCTTCAAGGGCAGAGAAGATGATGAGAGATGGTCTGTAAGTTTCCTCCTATGCTAGCCTGTCTTTTTCCTTAGGGTTTTGTGTTATATCTGTTGAAAATAGTATCTGAATAGATAACAAGTGTGTATTTTTTAATGTGTAGGGAATCACAGTGAGTTTTTTTGTTTTTAACTTTTTTCTGTGTCAGTTTATTTTTCACTATAGACTTCAAAATGTCTGGGTTTTTTCCTTTCCTTTCATTTTGTTTTCTTTTCCAGTGACAAAGTGCTTACCTGTCCAAGCACCAGAAAATGGAAGAATAATTACAACTGGTGCATTTGAGCTAGGCCGGGAATATTCCTTTGGCCAGGTTGTAAATTTTGAGTGTGATGCAAAATACAGACTTGTTGGATCTAAAGAAACAATTTGCTCTTCAGATGGAAAATGGAGCAGTGGTGTGCCTCAGTGCGAAGGTAAAAAGGATACTATTTATTATCTGTAAACAAGAGACTTTATTCTCACAAACTTCTAACAACTGTTTACCATATGGGAAACTACAAACTTTCACTTTATTCCACTGCAATTAAGCATTGTTTGTAAACAAGCTCCATTGCATATATTCAGAAGAAGTAGGATAAGAAAGAGAAATCAGAGAATATTGGATGCTAATATAGTCATAATGGACCATCTGTTCCACATTTTCATGACAAGATGTATGTTTTGCAAGGCTGCAGTCAATTTCATTGAAACTAACTGGTATGTATACATAGGATACAATTACCTCAGTGTTGCTATATCCCAAGTAATTTCAGACCATTCTGAATTTCTGTGAACCAAATTTTTTTTAAAGTATGATGTTAATTAACCAAAGTTCTTAGGGTGTATAAAATATATAGAAATAACGATGGACTTTTCTTTCTTCTGACTAATGTGTTTTGACAAGTTAGGAGGCTATTTCATGTTTAGTTTTTACAGAAACACAGAATCACAGCGTTAGTGAGGTTGGAAGGGACCTTTGAAGGTCTCTCAAGGCAGTGAGCCTACCAGGACAAGTTACTTCAGAAAATGCCCCGTTAGCTTTTTAACATCACCAAGCATGGAGTTTCCACATCCTCTCTGGGTAGCTCATTCCAGTGTATGACCACTCTCAAGTAAAACTCTCTTCTGTTTCAGTGGTATTTTCTGTATTTCAATTTCTGTCCATGGCACTGGGTGCCAATGAAAGGGTCTGGTCCAATCATTTTTACTTCTGACACCCCACCACTGTCAAGAATTTATACATATACACACTAATAAGATCCTCCCTTTCCCCCACGCCTTCTTTCCACTAGACTCTCCAAACCTCTTTTTATTTGACAGTTTTTACAGTTCCTTAATTATCTTCATGTTACTTCACTGGAGCTGCTCCACTATGACCATTTTTCCTGTACTGGGGAGCTTAGACCTGTGGGAGCTTAGAACCATTCTTTTGTCAGTTTTCCAGATAGTTGCATTCTTTTTTCCTTTTGATGCCATGATCTAAGTAATTATTTACTGGAGATGAGAGAGCTTTAGATTTGCTGGAAGATACAAATAAATGTAATTGTTTGATGGAACATCCTGAATTTCAGCTAGCCTAGTTGTTTATTTTATAATGTCCCCCACCTTATATACTGATCCATTAAAGTCCAAAGCAAAGCCCTGAAATTGTCTCATGAACCAGTTTACTACTGATACTGTGCTACACCACACTTTCTATCTTGTACCCACAATCAGATCACTGAAGAGTTCCCAAATGAATTTCAAATGGTTTATAAATGCAAATTCTTTTGTTAAGTAAAACAAAAAAAACCAAAAGTTTTATTCCAATAGGCATTTATTCTCAGTGAATAAAAATAAACACAAATATATGGATTTTGTTTCTCTCAATTTCAGAGATTACATGTGATGTACCAGAAATCCTGCATGGATATGTACGTTCTCCAAAGAAGTCTTACAAGGAATCTGATCAGCTGCTGTTTGCCTGTGATGAAGGATACAGATATGGTGAAAGAGCAGATGTGCAATGTACTGAATTGGGATGGAGTCCAATCCCCTACTGCACTGGTTAGCCTTGCACATTTATTGTGACTGGAAGTAATTTCAGATATTAGTAATGACAAAAGTTGGTTGGTTCATAGCAAGAGGAATCTACCCATATCCTCCCATAAATCCCCCATATCCATACCCATAAAAATCTTAAAGAATTAACTGTTAAAGGGACTAAACAACTGCATAAGAGTTTTCTGTGGAGCGCAGTAGCAAAAATAGTGCAGTCTTATACCTGAGTGTAATTAAAGGTGTATAAAGTAATAGATACTCTGGTATACTGCATAAATGAGTTTGATGCTGAAATACTTCATGCAGCATTCCTTTTAGACATGATTCTGAATTGGTGGGAGGAAGAATACAAAAAGATTTCTTGTGTTAGAAAAAAAAATCTTAATTTGCACAAATAGAAAGGGTGTAGATAAAACTCTGCTTTCTACAGATTTGGGGGAAATGTTTTCTCTAAGGAATGGAAAAATAAAGCATAAAAAAGAATATTTAAGCAAGCAGAAGAAAAAAAAAATATTAATACCAGAGAAATTTGAACTACAGAATGAGTGCAATTTTTAATGCCATGAAAAAAAAAAAAGTTTTGAAACCAGCTTTGAGAACTGGTATGGTTTTTGAAGTCCTATTGTGTTGACTTCAAGTCTCAATAACTTATTTAAGTGTGTTTAATATGAATGTTAAGTGGTACAAGTCAGTGGCTGCCTTTCAAGAGTTATTCTGAAATAGCAAAATAGTGTTACAGGAAGAACAATCTGAAGTTGACATAGCTATTTCCAAAGCAGATTGAGCAGACATCCAGTTTCAGAACTGAAATAGTCCACTTTCAGAAGGATAAGTAGTCCATTGAAGTCCACAGGAGTCTAAGCTGAAAATTACAATGGCATTTTAGTGCTGGATTGTACATAAAGCTGAAAACAGCAGTACCTTCCACACAGCTATTATGTCAAGAATTGTGTACAACATAGATTTGAAGTTCACTAACCCTAAGAACACATGAAGTGATGTATAAACAGAGACAAAAGTAGCATGGTATGCATTAATCCTGCATTATAGGATGTTATGTAAAAGCTCCTTCCTCTGACTTCTAGAAAAATAACTCCTTTAGAAACAGAAAGTGGTTAGTCTTAGTACATACTCAGTTCTTGACCTTTCTGCTTCAAGATTAATAATGATACTAATTAATATGAATTGCCTACAGTTTATTGACAGTCTGATTCTGAGAACTGCCAAAAACATTCTTCCAGGCACTGTTCTACTGGGCTCTGATACTTGGGGTGTATTCATATAGTGGGTTTTGTCCCTATTGGACACACCACTGAACCCAGATGATTCAGTGATACATGCTGATTCACCCACCCTCACTCCACAGCAGGACCAACCTTATGGTCAACTGCTCCTAGCCCTGAGTGGGTTGGCTGTAGTCACATCCAGTTTGGCCATCTCTAGTTCTTGCTCCAGCCATACTCTTTGCACTATAGATTTAGTCTGATTAGCATGACATCAGTAACAGCTGTCAATCTCCTACAGAGCTGTAAATTTCTAAGAGTGAGAGAGAAATGTAACCTGTTTGTTGACCTAAAAAACATATTTTAAACTTTTTATGCAGTTATTTTCTATATACTACAAAAATAAGAACTAATGCAATAAATATGAACATATTATTTAAGTTAGCATCCATATTCTCTTTTTTTTTAGAAATTGTATGCTCTCCTCCAAGAATTCGCAATGGGGACTTCAGACCTCAAAATGACAACTACAGAGTAGATGATATAATCACAATACAATGTAGTCCTGGATATTATTTTAAAACATTGACTGGAGAAAACACATCTAAATGCACCAAGGCTGGCTGGGTGCCTGATCCAGATTGTGTCGGTAAGTAGCTCTTAAAAACCTTAAATAACATGATAAGTGAGAGTTGCTTATTCATTCTGTTTCTCTGCTGTGTAAAACTTAACTTGATGGCTTAGAAAAATCCTCTCTAAAAACAGTGATATAATCTACGTTTACATTTTATTTATAGACATAGATATTATCTATTAATGTATTTATGAAAGTGTGTGTTTAAAAGTGCTGTAGCCAGCTCTCTGTCAGGAAGAAGGTTTGTGGTCTTGATTAGTAGCATACTAATCAAGAGAAGAGGACATAAGGTGTATAAATATCCAAACCAAACCAAAACATAGGTAATAGTTGGGAGGTATCTTTCATTATAGTGGTCACAGCTTTAGTTTTTTACTTGCTGTTGTATGTTGATGTATTATGAACATCACAGGGTTCTTTCTACCTGTTATAACCTGTCAAATAACAAAGCAAGATATTCAGATATTCTTGATTGTTTATGAATTCTTTCTTGCCTTAAACTTCCCATAACTACAATTCTAGTTTTGCCTAATAGGCACAGTATTAACAAATTAATAAATAAATCAGCAATTCATGTCATAATCTAAAAATCTTTGAGCTTTGGTCTCTGAAAATTAAAGAAATACTTAGAAAACAGGATGTGAGAGAAACTGTAATAAAATTAGTCTTGTAAATGAACCTTTGGATGATTTTTACTATTCCCAAAAAGTGCACTGTTGGTATCTGGAATAATTTTTCTACTATACATGTGTGGTTCTAAAATCAAGATGTCATTCTGAGACCACTTAATTGATTATTGAATGGTCTGTTCAGTGAGTGATGTTCTCTGCCCCAGTATGTAGGCTCTGAGTCAGAGCACTTCAGGAGGAACCTGCTTGCTGTGGCCAAGTGGGACAGCCTTGCTAAACTGGAAGGAAAGCTTCTGGAAATCTCCTCTTTCTATTCTTGACTTGTCCTTGAAGAGGGGGGAACTAACAGAAGAAAACTTTTGAGGAACTGAGAATCAAAAGACAAACACTAAGTTTTAAAATAAAAATTAGAAGATCTAGGAAGGTCTTTTGGTTCAGAATGCCAAAAGTTACAAATGAAAATGGTGACAGGAGTCATGTCAATTTTAAGAGTCCACAGTTCTGTATCTATCCCTGAGCTGTCTCTGTCACAGTCACTATAGTAAATTTAGCCAAGACACTCTACTTAGTAGAGTACAGTAATCTCACTGTAGAATAATTGTATTTGGTCATATGAATCAGCCTTTGGAGTCCACTGAGTGTACTGTCTGGATTTCTGTTGGTTGCAGTGGAGGGAACCAGTACAGGTAGAGGTAATGCAGAGACACTGGCAGAGTGCAATTGTTCTGCCAGGGTGTTCCCAGGTGTGCAGTCCTGATTCTCTCCTTTTCAGAAAACACTCAGATGGTGAATCTGAATCTGAATTAATTGAGGCATCAGCTTTTTGTCATGCATGTGTTGATCCTGTTGCTGTTAAATTCTGTTTCTAGAGAAACCATGCGACTACCCAACAATAGAGAATGGCAAATTAAGTAGATCATTGGAGTACTACAGATACTATTATTTCCCAATGAGGATTGGGCAGCATGCTGATTACTACTGCAATGATGGTTATTCAACCCCTAGTGGAGATTATTATGTTCAAATGACCTGCTCTGAAAGGGGCTGGTCTCCAGAGCCAAAATGCCTCAGTAAGTACATTCCCATTATATGCTCAGTTCTCTTACAATTATCAAAGATCTGTCCAGGAGAAATTGTACCAGTGGAGCACAAGATGGAACAAAGAGCAGTTTGTTAAAATAGAACTGTTTTAATTCACCCTGTCTGCAGACCTCAAGCTGTCAGTTGGTAAGTGACTCTCTGAACTGAGTAAGGTTGAAATGATGCTTTTGGATTTCAGAAATTCTTTGCTCCTGAAACTATCAATGAGATTAAGAAATCAGATTAAGAAATAGATAGCAATACAGATTGGCCACAACAAACCCCAGCAGTGCCACAAGCTTTGGGGAGGAGTGGCTGGAGAGCTGCCCATCAGAGAAGGACTTGGGGGTGCTGAGTGACAGACACCTGAACATGAGCCAGCAGTGTGCCCAGGTGGCCAAGAAGGCAAATGGCATCCTGGCCAGTATCAGGAACAATGTGACCAGCAGGGCCTGGGAGGTGATCTTACCCTTGTGCTCAGCTTTGGTGAGGCTGCACCTCAAGTACTGTGTGCAGTTTGGGGCAGTGCAGTATAGGAAGGACATGGAGGTGCTGGAGAGGGTGCAGAGAAGGGCAAGGAGGCTGATTAGGGGTCTGGAGAACAGGGCTTGGGAGGGGAGGCTGAGGGAGCTGGGGGTGTTCAGCCTGGAGAAGAGGAGGCTGAGGGGAGACTCTTGTCTTCTACAGATACCTGAGAGGAGGCTGTAGTGAGAGGAGTGTTAGTGTCTTCTCCCCAGTGACCAGTGGTAGAACAAGAGCAAATGGCTTCAGGTTGCACCAGGGGCAGTTCAGATTGGTTATGAGGAAAAATTTCTTCACCAAAAAGAGTGGTAAAGCATTGGAACAGGTTTCCCAGGGAGGTGGTGGAGTTGCCATCCCTGGGTGTATTCAAAAACCAGGTAGATGTGGTGCTCTGGGAGATAATTTAGTGGTTAAGGTGGTATAGGACTGACAGTTGGACTTGATGATCCTGAAGGTCCTTTACAACCATGATGATTCTATGATTCTATGGTTCTGTGATATGCTTTCATCTGCACACACAGCTGCACGTGCAGAGAGTTTCTACTCTATGTAAATATATTCTTCCTTCTTGGCAGTGCTTGGGCACTTGTCTAGAGGTTCATCTCTGAGATGGGTTGCCTGGTCCTGTTGGATGACATTTGGAGCTGAGTAGGTGATACACTTTCAACAAGCTGAAAGTGAGCTTGGCATCAGCAAGAGACCCAGATTTACTGATTTAATGATTGAACTATAGAAAATAGATTTAAAGCAGTCATCTGAGGCCTGCTCTCCTGACACACATCTTCAGCCATGGTAGAGTTCCCACCTACTGGTAGGGCTTGGAAGTAGATTATAAAAAGTAGATGTTTTCCTGTTGCACTCAGGAGTTGTGCACCATGGAGGAAATGAGTGGAGTGCTGCATGGAGGAAAGGACAAGGTGCTCATGTAAAACAGATATTGCATTCCTTTGGATATCTTCCTTTTGCCTGGGTTTTGGGGATGCTGTAAAGCTGGCATGCTTAGCTGTTGCTAAAACATCTAGAGCTCATCTGAGGGGCTGGTACATTTGCACAGTGATGATAAAATCTCCCGGAGGCAAATGCTGAAAATCAGTCAGTTCAGACATCATCATTTAGAGACATAGCAGACCAAAGCAGAACTGGTGTACACGATGCTAGATGCACTGAAGTTAAGCAGCCTTGCTTATGAGCAGTAGGTAAGTGATACTGTTTGCTAGACCTCTTCTTAATGCTTTGTGTAGCGTTCATGTGATTCATTAAACACTGAAACAAAATATGCTTTCACTTAGGTTCAAAATCAAACGTATTTTGGGGGTAGAAGGATACAGGAAAGTTCTTTTAGTGACTGTCCTAAGAATTAATTGCCTGAGTTCTTGCTGTACAAATTGCTCTGGTTAAACACACTTACCTTCCTTCTCTAGAAAAATGCGATGTGAGACGTGTGGAAAATGGTTATTTCTCACGTGTCCAGAGGAATTTTTACAAGGAAGGTGATAAGGCTAAGTATGTCTGCAATGTTGACTATTATACTGAACATGAAGGTGGGGAAGTCACATGCACAAAGGATGACTGGTCACCTCCTCCAAGATGTATCCGTAAAAGTGAGTGTGCTGCTTTTTTTTGTTGTTGAGGAGTCTAGCTAAAAACAGTAAATCCATCATAACATCACCTCCATTAATCCATCACCACAGCTTAGTAACTCATCAGTCTAGGTGCTCTACAACTGAAACACAATGCTGTGACTCTCAGCTGGCTCATGCAGCTCTCCATGTCCCTGTGGTCAGTCACTGAATGTGCAGAATGTAAAACATCCATATGTGGCTCATTCCCATCTCCTAGCATGTAAGCTCTGGAATGGGAGTCACAGTCCCTTTGTCTTCAGTAGTGAAATCTCATTATAATGCAACTGAGCAGTAATATAATGAATGGTAATCGTTCTCTTCGTGCAGCCTGTCTGTATTTTCTTGTCTTCTTTCAGCCACTTCCTATGCCACCTGGTCCCTATTTCTCTTGCTTCCTTTCCAATTGGAATTATTCTGTATGCAGAGAGGAATAAGAAGGTTTCCAACTTTTGTTCCTGACTTGAAACAAGCCTGAAATTGCTAGAATGTCTCACTTTAAATACTTTAAATAATGTTTTCATATGGACAGAAGAAATAATTCAACCTAACTTTTCTTAGACTATACTACTTTTTTAGGAAACAATTCCACTCAGACAGACACCAAACAATGTTTTGGTCTGCCACCCATTGAAATTTTGACATAGAAATGAGCAACTAAAGTAAAATGTTAAGATTTCTAGTATTAGGCAATTGTGGGCAGTACTGGTATAAATACCATAATATTTGATGTATACTGTAAACCTTTGAAGCTGTTGTACAAAAGTATTGTTGACTGTGCTCCTAGCATTCAAAAACATCCTCTAATCCTCTTCAAAGTCTTTTTTTCTCCATAGCTTTATTCACTTTGTTATCTAATGCTCAAAAGTTGCTGTTTGTTGTGGTGTTACTTTCTTAAAATGAAGAATAATTTATTAGTAAAAAAATTAACATACTACAGAAGTTTTCTTTCAGAATACAAGACTAACATCCAACCAATATAACTAATTTCCATCCTTTTGGACTAGTTTAAACAGTGTATTTCAAGTGATGTGAAATCAGTTACAATATTGGGTCTGTCTGCACTAGTGTTTTAGAGTGCAAGAAGGCATCCATTGGTACAAATCTGCTTCAGTCCTGCAGTACACGAGCTCTGCATCATTTCTGTTTGCTAGAACTGAGGTGGTATCTACACACTGTGGTGATCTCTGGTTTGATCCCCCTTGGAATATGGACAGGAGGTTCTCTTTATGCATGCACACTGCAGCTCATGCCCAACATGAATTTAGTTTCTAGTGAAGACCAGATGTGGATGTAAAGATTTGTAGCTTATAGCACTGCTGCACATCAAACGCCTGCCCATCCTTGTTTGTGCTGCCCCAGTTGGTAACTGAACTTTGACTTTTCACTTTCCAGTCCATCCCCCAGGAAGAGCATTCAATGAAGAAGCAAAAATTCATATACTCTTAAGAATGGACTACTGCTTTTTCACTTGTCCTTCTTTTGTGTATTACAAGCATGTATTCTAGCAGTGGTTGATTTGGAAGAAATTCTCTCTCTTTCAGAAATATGCCAGAATATCAATTTTGACAATGGTTATTTCAACTCAAGAAGGAATACGTTTCACTTACAAGAGCAGGTCACCTATCAGTGTTATGCTGACTTTGTAACTCCAGAAGGACAAGAAAGAGGAGTGACACAGTGTCAAGAGAATGGCTGGAATCCACCTCCAAAGTGCATCAGTGAGTAGCATAAAGGCTTTGGGGTTCTGTGTCATTGTCACTGGCACAGACATAATGTCCTGTGTACTCAAATTTTTGTCATCTAGATTTTCCTTACTGGGCAGGGGGAGACTCAAATAGGAGGAACTGATCCTCCAGAGATACAAAATAAAACCACAGAGGAAGTAAAGAGGGAAAATATCTACTTTCATCTAGGTGAGCTGTCTTTTTGGACCTCTAGTACAAATTAGATGGTAATCACTGACCTCTCCAGTTATTCTTTCCTGGTACAAGTACCAGTACAAATTTACTCCTGCCTCTAACACTTGAGAGGGAAGATTTGTGAAGAAATGCCTCTAAACCGAGGGATTCTGCCAAGAGCTTTAAATGTGACCAGACTAGAGAAAAATGGGTTTTGTTTTTTTGAAAAATGTTATCACTATGCATAAGAAGCACTACACATAGGTCTGCCCTGATGTTAAAAAGTACATTTGTGAAAAACAGTGAAAAATTCCTGAAAATGCCTCCATACTGTTGCCTTTTTCCTCTTATTAGGAGTCCCTTCTTTTCCTCAACAGGCATTCAGAATAGTGAAAGAAGATATTTACTCTTCCCGTATTATGATGCTGAGCCTCATAATATTGACCAACTTTAGCTGAATATTTTATCTTGTCCTTTATATAGGATTTTGCAGCTTTTTTTCTGATTCCCCCACAAAAGACCACAGGAAACAGGAGTACAAAGCGTTTGCTATGGCACCAATCATAATAATCCTACATCTGTCT
>JAAWXA010000008.1:7464692-7545741 GCA_038090715.1 Florisuga fusca
GAGTGAATAGATCTCCTGTTAATGGAGATTAAAAGTTTCCTGAGCTAAAAGGACAACTAAACAAAACAGATTTGCTTTTAAATGCGAAAGAGAGAGCAAACAGAAGTATTAGATCATGGAAGACAACAATGAAACTGATTTTGGACTATGCTGTGGAGTTTTACTACCTTGATGGAGAAAGAAGGGAAAAGACAAGAGAGGAATTCAGTAAACTGTCTGAAATGTGTTTTAGTAAAGTTATTGCTAGTAATGGGAGCAAGTTTGGCTCACCAAATGGAAATATGGAATGTTTTTTTTTAAGTTCTTTCAGATATTCCTATATAACTCCTATATTACTGTGGAATACTTCTCTTTTCAACAGAGGACAAAATGCCATGTGGATCACCTTCCTCTATTCCAAATATTGTTGTTTATCAGGAAGACCAGATCCAGTTTTCACATGGTGATGAAGTAACGTATGGATGTAACCCAGGCTCTGGAAATTCTAAGGAAATGAAAATTAAATGTCTCAATGGGGAATGGGAGCCCTTACCACTTTGTGCTGGTAATCTATTTCTATAAAATTTCCAAAATTTTTCAGATAGGAGTGTAGCATAGTTCTATACAAAATGTCAAGGTCTTCAGCAATCAACATAGAGCCAGAGATACTATAGTTTCATGCATCTCAATTAAGATTTTTTTAATTTACTCCCCGTTTAAGTGTGAACATGCCCTTCTTCCTGGACAGACTCTGCACCTACAACTTTGTAAATGCTCTGAGTAAGTTTGGGGAAGGAAACAGACCCTTGTGCAGTGGGTAGAATGAAGTATGGGGAACATCTTTGGTGTAGGATGGCTTTTACCCATTTTTCAGTGTTCCTCCTTGGTAACAACACTTCAGAAGCCTTGGGACATACCTGCAATAAAGTTGTGTACCTGTTGTATTAATTACTTATAGCTTTATGTCTCTGTATACTATTTGCTTTATTTTAAATACTAATGGGTATTAAAAATGTTGTTAGTGCCACATCATGCTAGGCTTATCCCATCCTCACCATTTTTATGTGCATTAGTTATTTTAATTTCTGTTCAGTAGTTTTTCTTTTTTCTCATTTTCCCATTTAGTTCTGCATAAATTGAATGAAAGAAATGTCTTTTAAAAATATGTAATATAAAGCCTTTTCCTAAGATTAAATTAAAAAAATGCATTGAAGTCAGTAATTTTAGAAAGAGGCAATACTGAGCAAGGAGTCTTGTCCAGCACCTCACTTACCATTAACAGAATACAGTTTAGGAAATATCCAATTCTTTGTTCCCCTTTTCTTCAGAAATTATTTTATATTAATCAGTGATTTGAGTACACTGTACCTTTATTTACAGTTATGTTGAGGACTGAATCTAGCACAAAACAAAGTCTGCTTAGCTTTCACAAGTAGCATGTGATTCTCAGAAACACCAGTCAAGGACAAAAGACCTGGTTATGACTTAAGTATTCTTCTAAAGGAGATTGGTCCCTGGTACATATTTAGATGTGGAATAGTACTTCCTTTATGCTCCTACAAGCAAAAGAAGGTTTCTCTTTTTGCTCATCTTACTACCTTTATATATGGTTAGGGAAGGAAAAAAATGCTTAGTTTTCATATTATTCACTGCACTCAGCAAAAGGGATCTTGTCAACCTAAAAATAACTGCTTTGTGAGTGGGAACAGTCTTATCTTAGCAGGAGCAAGAAGTAATTTTGTTTCTGTAAACTAGAAATCTTAGGAGTTGCTTCAAACTACATTAAATAGGAAAACACTTTTACATGGGCGTGCATTGGGGAACAGATGAACTCTTCATCAGTGAGTGTGTATGTACATATTATCAGAACTATATCTATTTTTTAGATCTGTTTAATTTCTTTTTCAGATCCGTCTCCTCAGTGTGAACTTCCAAGGGGTGTTGAGCTTGTACGCAGGACAAGGAAGGACACTGGAGTTATACGTTACAGATGTACATCAGCTGACACAAATATCAAACTGGCAGCTTGTGTGTCTGGAAGATGGTCACCAGAGATTGAATGTGCAGGCATGTTTTTTAGATTTGCATACAATTTCTTCTTCTTATGAAGGAATGCTAAATGCTCATTATTAAAGCCTCTTAGCTGTGTCACTAGTCAGAAATGTTTGTGTGCTTTTATATATATGCTTACTACATTAGANTCCATAGCTTTATTCACTTTGTTATCTAATGCTCAAAAGTTGCTGTTTGTTGTGGTGTTACTTTCTTAAAATGAAGAATAATTTATTAGTAAAAAAATTAACATACTACAGAAGTTTTCTTTCAGAATACAAGACTAACATCCAACCAATATAACTAATTTCCATCCTTTTGGACTAGTTTAAACAGTGTATTTCAAGTGATGTGAAATCAGTTACAATATTGGGTCTGTCTGCACTAGTGTTTTAGAGTGCAAGAAGGCATCCATTGGTACAAATCTGCTTCAGTCCTGCAGTACACGAGCTCTGCATCATTGCTGTTTGCTAGAACTGAGGTGGTATCTACACACTGTGGTGATTTCTGGTTTGATCCCCCTTGGAATATGGACAGGAGGTTCTCTTTATGCATGCACACTGCAGCTCATGCCCAACATGAATTTAGTTTCTAGTGAAGACCAGATGTGGATGTAAAGATTTGTAGCTTATAGCACTGCTGCACATCAAACGCCTGCCCATCCTTGTTTGTGCTGCCCCAGTTGGTAACTGAACTTTGACTTTTCACTTTCCAGTCCATCCCCCAGGAAGAGCATTCAATGAAGAAGCAAAAATTCATATACTCTTAAGAATGGACTACTGCTTTTTCACTTGTCCTTCTTTTGTGTATTATAAGCATGTGTTCTAGCAGTGGTTTATTTGGAAGAAATTCTCTCTCTTTCAGAAATATGCCAGAATATCAATTTTGACAATGGTTATTTCAACTCAAGAAGGAATACGTTTCACTTACAAGAGCAGGTCACCTATCGGTGTTATGCTGACTTTGTAACTCCAGAAGGACAAGAAAGAGGAGTGACACAGTGTCAAGAGAATGGCTGGAATCCACCTCCAAAGTGCATCAGTGAGTAGCATAAAGGCTTTGGGGTTCTGTGTCATTGTCACTGGCACAGACATAATGTCCTGTGTACTCAAATTTTTGTCATCTAGATTTTCCTTACTGGGCAGGGGGAGACTCAAATAGGAGGAACTGATCCTCCAGAGATACAAAATAAAACCACAGAGGAAGTAAGGAGGGAAAATATCTACTTTGATCTAGGTGAGCTGTCTTTTTGGACCTCTAGTACAAATTAGATGGTAATCACTGACCTCTCCAGTTATTCTTTCCTGGTACAAGTACCAGTACATATTTACTCCTGCCTCTAACACTTGAGAGGGAAGATTTGTGAAGAAATGCTTCTAAACCGAGGGATTCTGCCAAGAGCTTTAAATGTGACCAGACTAGAGAAAAATGGGTTTTGTTTTTTTGAAAAATGTTATCACTATGCATAAGAAGCACTACACATAGGTCTGCCCTGATGTTAAAAAGTACATTTGTGAAAAACAGTGAAAAATTCCTGAAAATGCCTTCATACTGTTGCCTTTTTCCTCTTATTAGGAGTCCCTTCTTTTCCTCAACAGGCATTCAGAATAGTAAAAGAAGATATTTACTCTTCCCGTATTATGATGCTAAGCCTCATAATATTGACCAACTTTAGCTGAATATTTTATCTTGTCCTTTATATAGGATTTTGCAGCTTTTTTTCTGATTCCCCCACAAAAGACCACAGAAATCAGGAGTACAAAGCATTTGCTATGACACCAATCATAATAATGCTACATAGTAAAAGGAAAGCAAATTAATCTAAGGAATAAATATTTATGCTAGTTATTACTTCTGTGCACATCTTTCTGAAGATTAATGCAATACATCTTGTATGAATTTGTTATGTATGATATTCTACACTTCTGTTCTGGCAATTTAAAATGTTTCAAATATACTGAGTGGTTCAGTGGGTTAGCACACATTAAAGCATCTACAGAAATGGTGATTTCAAAAGAGTATGTTTCTGGATCTCAAAATGCACTAACTTTGTTTTATTCTACAGAATCATGTACAACATCTCATTTGGACATTTTGAGTTACCATACAGATAAAACTGTGTTCCTGCCTGAAGATACAATTGAGTATGCATGTTTGGAGGGATATCAAACTGCAAATAATATGCCAACTGGTACCACAACGTGTGGTATAAATGGTGAATGGAGTCCAAAGCCTCAGTGTCTTGGTGAATATTGCTGTATTTGCTAACCAGTGTAAATGCATACGTTTTGTGAATCTTTTTTTCTTTAAGAGCTCCTTTGGTTTTGTTCTAATCACTAGGATTTCATGTACTTAGGATGTACACTATGTGTTCAAATATTTTGTCTTTGTAGCAATAGAATGTGAAATGCCAACATTGCCCAATGGAAATTTTTCTCCCAAGGAGGGTAAATATCGCAATGGAGATGTTGTGAAATTTACTTGTGCAAACAATTATGTGAGAGTGGGACCTGCTTCTATCCAGTGCTATTACTTTGGATGGTTTCCATCACCACCAGTGTGTAAAGGTAATTCTTCTGTTAACTTTCTTGCAGTGGGAAATATATGAAAATGCCTGGGTTCTGAGGACTTCTGCAGACACCTTTAAGCAAGTCTTGCTCCCAAGAATAATTATTCCATCTTTGTCTCTAAAAGGGCAGGAACTGGTCTTCTTTGGATCATTTCATAGTGTTTTGCAATTTTACCTGAAAGATTCTGTACATATTTCAGTGTAACTTTCTGTTAGCTTTAGTTACACCAGCTGGAATTCTGCAGTAACTGCAAAACAGCTGGTTAAGGGTTTATGCAAAAGTTCACTCAAGTTGTTGACTGTAATGTATGAAAAAAAAATATTTATTCAAAAAAGCATAAATAATGTACACAACGGCAGCCAGGAGAAATTAATTTGAGTAATATGTCTTCTATTTCTCTATCCTAAATGTCTTTAAGTTTTGCCACTACCTGGTGTTGATACCCATCAGATATTGTACCTTATGTTCCTTTTTTTGGTCACATGATATTGAAGAAAAAAATACTTTGGAGATGATACAAAGCTGGACCCAAGCAAAAGAAAGTCAGTGAAGGGTTTTTTCTGTGAAATTCCTTAGCTTCATCCAGTAGGATGAACAAACTCATGCAGAAAGGAAGATACATGCCCCTATTCTTCTCATCCTTTTTCAAACAAAGCACAACTTAGAGACATCTGAAAAGAGTTTATTTTGCTGGTGCTGTGCCCTGTTATGAGGCAGCTTGAGAGGGTGAAGGGATCTCGAGTTTCTAATCTATCTTCCTTCCCACTTGATCAGTTTCATTGTTGTCTTCCATGATCTAATACTTCTGTTTGCTCTCTCTTTCGCATTTAAAAGCAAATCTGTTTTGTTTAGTTGTCCTTTTAGCTCAGGAAACTTTTAATCTCCATTAACAGGAGATCTATTCACTCTATCAGAAATTAATTCCTTTCATATACAGTGCATATTACTTGCTGGGTGATTTTTATAATATAGGTTATTATTATTTGCAGAATTTTCACTTTTTTTTTTTTTTTTTAAGAATACTGAAGTTGTTATCCATATGACACTTTTTTTTTTCTTTAAAACTGTATTGGTTTTATCAACCAGTTCTCCTATCACAGCAGAAAATAGGAAGTGCATAAAAGAGCATAGAGTGATCCAGGGTCATGCATCCATGTGATCTCCATCCCAACACAGATATAGTGATCTGTTTAACCTGTTCTGCTGTTTAATTTTCAGCTTTAAACATCAAATTCCATATTTCTATTTATTTATTACTGTGCTAAAAGTGCTGAGTTCAGAGCACAGATTTCATCTCTTGATTTCAGCAAATGCCAGAGCCTGTGGACCTCCACCTGAGATTATTGATGGAAGAATTGCTGGTGGCTCTGTGGAACAGTATCAGCATGGGGCCAGAAAGCAATATGAATGCAACAGCAAATTTAAATTGGTTGGATCAAAGGAAATAGAATGTGTTGATGGACAATGGTCATCTCCTCCCTCTTGCATTGGTAAATCTACATAAAATTATTTGTGAGAAGTCTATAATTCTCTTTAGGCTTATGTGCAGATATTTTCACAATTAGAATTATATATTTGCAGGTATAATATGTTACATTCAAATTCATGTTATGGATGAAAAATTAACACAGAGTACATGTACAGCTGAAACTTTATTAATAGTATAATTGAAATCTTAACCATCCAAACAGAGAATTTTTTTGAGTTAAGATCAAGTGATTATAGAAAGAAAATAAATATATAATATGGGAAGAACAATTATAAATATACAATTCATATAGAAATCTATGTTATATGAATAATGTATACTACATAATTATAATTGTTATACACACCTTTCTTATTTACCTCTTTCTCTGGCATTATGCTTACCCTTCCACTGCCCCGTTGGGTCCTATAGTCAATGGCTCTGTCTGGTGTGTTTTGGAGGGAAGCTGCAACATGTTATCATTCTCAGGTCATTCACTGGGAGGAATAAAATCTTGATGCAGATGATTTCCCCAGTACAGGACCTACTTGGGGAAGTTTAATTTTGGGTAGCATGTTTTTATGCCTTGCTCTTTCACTGGAAAAAAAGAAAGTTCTAAATTCTGAAAATTCTGAATTAGATATGTAAGTTTTTTTAAATATGTTAGGTGATACTTGTTTATTCTTTTCAACCCCTAAAAGCAGTTGTGATCAGCTCAGGGGCTAAGCTGGCCTTTTGTGAGCTTTTCATAACCTTGGGGTGCCAGGCTGTGTTCTCTCTCTCACCATTCCTTGCCTCTGCTCTGCCACACCCAACTTTGTCCCCACTTCTCAAGGACTCTGAATTGTACCAGCCCTGTAGTCACCTGGATCATTATATTAGAGTCATAATTACTCATTACTGCTTTTTTCCTCCTTCAGAAAAAAATACTGACATGCTGTACTCGTCTGTGCAAGCCATTCCCTTTTGCTGTCACTACCACTGCAACACTGACAGCTTCAAACAAAACTGCTGTTATGACACAGAGCTGGCAGTGCTGCAGCCCTCTAAGTGATTTTCAGTTCTTGTAATAATACTAATGGAAAGTACACATTAAAAATGTGTAGGTGTATGACCAAATATAATTTTGACTGATCAGAATGAGGGATCCAGGTGAGTTGGATTAATTAAAGGTTTTCTTACATTTTAGGATTTATATCCTAAGTTTGGCAAATCATTGTTAGCTGAAACTGATTTTGGACTATGCTGTGGAGTTACTACCTTGATGGAGAAAGAAGGGAAAAGACAAGAGAGGAATTCAGTAAACTGTCTGAAATGTGTTTTAGTAAAGTTATTGCTAGTAATGGGAGTAGGTTTGGCTCACCAAATGGAAATATGGAATGTTTTTTTAAAGTTCTTTCAGCTATTCCTATATGACTCCTATATTACTGTGGAATACTTCTCTTTTCAACAGAGGACAAAATGCCATGTGGATCACCTTCCTCTATTCCAAATATTGTTGTTTATCAGGAAGACCAGATCCAGTTTTCACATGGTGATGAAGTAACGTATGGATGTAACCCAGGCTCTGGAAATTCTAAGGAAATGAAAATTAAATGTCTCAATGGGGAATGGGAGCCCTTACCACTTTGTGCTGGTAATCTATTTCTATAAAATTTCCAAAATTTTTCAGATAGGAGTGTAGCATAGTTCTATACAAAATGTCAAGGTCTTCAGCAATCAACATAGAGCCAGAGATACTATAGTTTCATGCATCTCAATTAAGATTTTTTTAATTTACTCCCCGTTTAAGTGTGAACATGCCCTTCTTCCTGGACAGACTCTGCACCTACAACTTTGTAAATGCTCTGAGTAAGTTTGGGGAAGGAAACAGACCCTTGTGCAGTGGGTAGAATGAAGTATGGGGAACATCTTTGGTGTAGGATGGCTTTTACCCATTTTTCAGTGTTCCTCCTTGGTAACAACACTTCAGAAGCCTTGGGACATACCTGCAATAAAGTTGTGTACCTGTTGTATTAATTACTTATAGCTTTATGTCTCTGTATACTATTTGCTTCATTTTTAATACCCATTAGTATTTAAAATGTTGTTAGTGCCACATCATGCTAGGCTTATCCCATCCTCACCATTTTTATGTGCATTAGTTATTTTAATTTCTGTTCAGTAGTTTTTCTTTTTTCTCATTTTCCCATTTAGTTCTGCATAAATTGAATGAAAGAAATGTCTTTTAAAAATATGTAATATAAAGCCTTTTCCTAAGATTAAATTAAAAAAATGCATTGAAGTCAGTAATTTTAGAAAGAGGCAATACTGAGCAAGGAGTCTTGTCCAGCACCTCACTTACCATTAACAGAATACAGTTTAGGAAATATCCAATTCTTTGTTCCCCTTTTCTTCAGAAATTATTTTATATTAATCAGTGATTTGAGTACACTGTACCTTTATTTACAGTTATGTTGAGGACTGAATCTAGCACAAAACAAAGTCTGCTTAGCTTTCACAAGTAGCATGTGATTCTCAGAAACACCAGTCAAGGACAAAAGACCTGGTTATGACTTAAGTATTCTTCTAAAGGAGATTGGTCCCTGGTACATATTTAGATGTGGAATAGTACTTCCTTTATGCTCCTACAAGCAAAAGAAGGTTTCTCTTTTTGCTCATCTTACTACCTTTATATATGGTTAGGGAAGGAAAAAAATGCTTAGTTTTCATATTATTCACTGCACTCAGCAAAAGGGATCTTGTCAACCTAAAAATAACTGCTTTGTGAGTGGGAACAGTCTTATCTTAGCAGGAGCAAGAAGTAATTTTGTTTCTGTAAACTAGAAATCTTAGGAGTTGCTTCAAACTACATTAAATAGGAAAACACTTTTACATGGGCGTGCATTGGGGAACAGATGAACTCTTCATCAGTGAGTGTGTATGTACATATTATCAGAACTATATCTATTTTTTAGATCTGTTTAATTTCTTTTTCAGATCCGTCTCCTCAGTGTGAACTTCCAAGGGGTGTTGAGCTTGTACGCAGGACAAGGAAGGACACTGGAGTTATACGTTACAGATGTACATCAGCTGACACAAATATCAAACTGGCAGCTTGTGTGTCTGGAAGATGGTCACCAGAGATTGAATGTGCAGGCATGTTTTTTAGATTTGCATACAATTTCTTCTTCTTATGAAGGAATGCTAAATGCTCATTATTAAAGCCTCTTAGCTGTGTCACTAGTCAGAAATGTTTGTGTGCTTTTATATATATGCTTACTACATTAGATGCTAAAGCACAGTCATGAATAATGACAGGAATCATTTGAAGAGTTACTAGGTTTAGGCATGGACTATTTTAGTGAAACAGACTTACTAAACTCTTCTCTGACAACTGGAACAGTTGTCACTTTGGCTTCTATGAGAAGTGGGAAAAGATGAAATGACAGATTTAGCTTGGTTCTTCAAAAGGGCTTTGCCCTGGTGCAAATCAGACTAGCATACAGCTCAAGCTCCAGAGTTTCATTCTTTCCTATAAACATTCAAAGCTTTCCTATGCTATTCCTGAATTGTCTTTTAATTTTCCTTCCATTTTTCCCAATTGTTTCCTAGTGAAACAATAAGAAAAAAACTGAGTTGGCCAACTCAAAAGTACAGACCTAAAGGAAACTGCCCTTACTTAATACACATCAAAGGTAAAATGCCAGCAGGACTGCCTTGATGTACAGCAGAGAAGGATATTGCCTGTAACAGGCATGAATGTAAAACAGTCATTGCCTTATTGCCTGCTTTGATCATTCCAGAATCATGAGAAATGATGCATGGAAGTCGGAGAAGTACACAGAGTGGTAATCACTTGAGGCATCATTCCCTTTCAAAGCCAGGTGTCCCTGCCTTCCCAGTTTTCTGGAACAACTAGAAGCAATAAATGAAGCTCTTGAAGTCTCTTCTTTCCTAGATCTACCTCCATTCATTTTTTCTTACCTTCAGGAGGAGCAGCCATTTGGTCCTTGAGTGGGAAAACTGAAGTTTATGTCTTTGTTTCTTTTGTGATTGTCATTCAGTCCTATTATCAGATAAGTCTAAAGAAAAAGAAAAAAAAAAGAAACAACAAAAAAGCAAAACAAAATAGGAACCCCTGAAGTTGGTCCAGTTTTCCTTAAGCAGATCACTGTAGAGAGGACATGGCCATGATATGATATTAATTAATGCTTGAGAATTGTCTGAATTGTCACCAGTGTTTTCTTGAGGTGTAGTGTTGTCATCTGTGAGGAACTCTTACATTTTATTGTATGCTCTGTTATAACATGAATATGTGTCCTTAGATGAGGAGAGAACATGCCCCCCTCCACCTCAGGTGCCTGGTGCTCAGCAGATAACAGCTGGAAGAAATTACAAGAATGGGAATAAAATAGCAATTTCATGTCTGAAGAATTTCCAGCTCATCGGTTTGAATGAAATAACATGTGTAGATGGGAAATGGCAATCACCACCTCACTGTGTGGGTAAGCAGTGAATTCTTTTTCTGTTTCTTTTATTATAAATTTCTATGTTGTGCATTTATAGCCATCATTAGCAGGAGGATGATATTACTTATAGTAAGATTATCATGATAAGGTAACTGCAGAAAAGCAATAGAATTTAAGTTGCTAAAGAAAGTGCAGTTAGTCAACTGCTGAACAGTAAGTCTTTTTATTTACATAGACCTAAGTAAGATGGTATATAAAACTTTCAGTTAGCCCCTAGAGAGCTGTCTGAGTTTTTATTAATGTTTCAGATTGGAGTCTTAGTTTTGACTGGGGGCCTTTAATAGTATGGTGGTGAAAAAGAAAATCAGTATTACTGTGTCCAGTTCTGGAGTCCCCAACATAGGAAGGACGTAGAGCTCCTTGAGCATGTCCAGAGGAGAGGCACTAAATCAGGGGACTGCACCCCTCTGAAGACAGGCTGGGGGAGTTGGGGGTTGTTCAGCCTGGAGAAGAGGAAGCTCTGAGGTGACCTTATAGCAACCTTCCAGTAGCTGAAGGGGCCTACAAGAAAGCTGGGATAGGATTTTCTGCACAGTCATGTAGCAAGAGGACAAGGGGCAATGGTTTAAAACCTGAAGAAGGAAGATTTAGATATGCCCCCTCCCTGGAAGTGTTCAAGGCCAGGTTGGATGGGGCCTTGAGCAACCTGATCTAGTGGGAGGTGTCCATGCCCATGGAAGAGGAATTGGATCTAGATCATCTCTAAGGTCCCTTCCAACCCTCGCCATTCTATGATTCTGTGATTATTTCTTTTTTAGTTATTGTAGTAGTAGCCATCTTTGGGTATTTTTCCATTTTTATTCTTTCTTGATTTTTCTCCTTTTCTGTTTCCACCTTCTTCCTGTAATAGGAATATCAATGATATCATCATTTCTTCTAAGAAATTATGAGTAATCTGTAATCCAAGGGTTAAAATTCTGTAATCAGAAGTTCACTAAGAGGTAGAATAAAGTGTTTTCAGAAATTAATAGGAGACAGATGAGCACAGGACAAACGAGGATTCAGCTGGTGACTGATGTGTACAGCATGCCAACCATGTCTGTCTTTCTCAGCTGCAAAATTCTGATGCTGTGTGCTTTCTCTTCTTTTGCTTTGCCTGTGAGTCTCCATTTCTGCTGGTAAATGGTAGACATAGAGAAGAAGAAAAAAAATTCTTAAGTTGTTTATAAAAGAGCTTTTACTGAACTAACATTTCCAAGTGCTGAACAGAAACTTTGATTGTAATGAGATTTTTTGTATTTTGGAATTCAGTGCAAACACAAAAAAACCCTAATTTATGAATAATTAAAAATGTACATAAGATATAATTAAAGTCCACCCACTCTACAATAGCACAGGAGAAGATAGCATTGGGACAGCCCTGACTCACAGGGGGTTTGCAGAGATTTAATCCATTGTATGTATCAGGAAGTACATTAGAATACTTTGCAGGTTGTATTATCTCTTTTCCATTTTCATAATATCACAAAACCCATCAGGACTTTGAAACAGCTTTATTAATGGTGGAAAAATGTAATGGTTAACATTTTCTGAGTTTCTGAGTTTCTGTGCCCATGAAATTTTCCCTGTTCTTGATGTTAAGCTGTAGCAGTGTCTCCTTGGTATGAACTGGGAAATGGCTTTAGTCTGGTTCAAAGGAAAAGACAGAAACACCATGTAGGAGAGAAAGGAGAGAGAAGTTTTGGTTTGTGTGTCTCAGATATTTCTTCATATTTCTTTCAAGCCATTTAATTTATGTTGGGATTTCTATTTTTTTTTTTTTTCCAGTTTTAGGCAGCACATATCATTTGTATATTGATTGTCTTGCATTATTTTTTATCTGTGTTCTCTGTATTTTATAGAAAGCCCATGTTCGCCACCACAGCCCATAGAATGTGCTGGTGTCCCCAGGCTGGAAAATCCAAACTTAAAAATTCAAAAAGAAGGGAAAACAATTTATCTGACAGGTGCTAGATTGAAGTATTTTTCTCGTCCTGGATACACGTTAGATGGACCATCAGAGATAACTTGCTCTAAGGGAGAATGGACTTCAGCTCCTACATGCTTGGGTAATATCAAAAGATACTTTTTTTTGAAGTGCATGTTACAATTAAACTGGAAGACTTCTGAACTGGAGGTTGACTTCTTACAGCCAATAACTCCCTATTTTTCTGTTGAATCTTATTGTCCTTTGTGGATGTCTTCATCCTGACCAGATGCAAGGCTGATTTTTTGAATGCAGTTGAAGGTTTAAATATTATTTTTATTCTTGCAATCTTTGTTCAGTTTTTATCTCTGCCAGGTTAGTCCTGAGCACCTCCTCATAATCCAAGGATCTGTTGTCTACAGAGCCAGTTAGTGACTAGGAGGTGCTTTGGTGCTTCACTGGTGGGACACACTTTTATGTAGTGTGGAACAGAAACTTTATTAACATTTCTCAGCATGGTTAGAAAGAGGATCTAAATATTTCAGTGACTGAAGGCCATGATTATTTAGGGGAATGGTTATTTAATCCTACATGTGCTATCTTTTATATAAAATCCACAGTCAGTAGAGGACTATGCTGATGTTAGAAGAAGCTCTAAAGCATCTGTTTGGTGGAAATAGCACACTCATGCTAAGTGTATCACATTAGCACAAGCATTAACTTTCTGTATCGTTTCAGAAATGCCATGTGGAAGTATTCCAAAAGTTTCCCATGCTCAAATTGAAGGCAGGAACAAGAAAATTTATGAGCCTGGTGAGACAATTCGCTACCAGTGTGATTCAGGGTTCCTGATTGTTGGGACCCCTGAAATTATTTGCAGGGAAGGAAACTGGACAGCACCGCCTTATTGTGAAGGTATCAGTTCTACTTCTGAGTCATCCATGAACCTTCTTAGTGATTCATGTTGGGAATTAAAATAATATCAAGTCAGGCATGCAGATGAGCCAGGTCAATAGAGCCAAAAGCTGTCTTGCTTTGAATGGCCTACTACAACACCTATTTTTCTGGCTCCTGAGAAAAAACAAGCAGAGTAGCTGAACAAAACAGTCAGTTTCCCAGCAAGAAGCTGGTAGCTGAAACTTAGTCCACTGCTGAAGTGAAGCAAAGAAGGATATGGGGGAATGGATGCTCACTGCAGTGAGGGAAATAACTGGTACAATATTCTATCTTAATTTCACATACTAAGAAAGTAGGTTTCTGAAAGTTACCTTCAAATCATAAAGAAATCACTTCAGTCTCCAGCCCCTTGGGACACGATGCTTCAGCTGATCACAATCCCTTCAGCTGATCTCTGCAACTCCTCTTCTCTTTTTAGTAACTCCAGATAAAAATAATATTGTGTGGTAAAGCACTGCAGAATAAAGACCATAATTTCTTTTCTGCTTGTAGGAAAAGATCTGCCTTACATAAGCTATTTTTGCTCACCAGGAACAAAGGTGCTCTGGAATGCAATATCCTCTGATTGTCATATTACTGCACCACTGTTCCTAAATGAATTTCTCTTTTCAGATGTAAGGTGTGGAGCTGCACCTGAAATCCCCAATGCTTATGCTACAAGCATTCAAAAGGAGTGGTATCTGCCTGGTGACAGAGTGCAGTATGAATGTGAAAGCAATTTTCAAATGATGGGTGGATATTATGTCACTTGTACAAATGGAGAGTGGTCACAAGCACCAACCTGCAGAGGTAGCAACCTGTGTTTTCATCTTGTCTTTTAGCACTGAGGGAACTGTTTACCTAAATACTCTAAAGACTTTTTACCTTTTTTTACTTTTGTTTTCTTTGTGTACCTGCAAATGTGACTGCAGCAGTGTCTCTTTTCAGATGTGACATGTGAACCTCCTCCAGAAATCGCTGGTGGTAAAGTTCAAGGTGTTAAAAAGTCAAGGTATTTGCCTGAGCAGAGTGCTCAGTATCAGTGCTGGCAAGGTTTTAAGATGAGTGGGGCTTCCACTGTAACGTGTCAGAATGGGACCTGGACAGAGCTGCCAAAGTGCAAAGGTAATTTCTCTTCCTCTTCATACAGTCACCTCTCAGTGAGACTGTCATGAAGCTGGCTCAGTGAGATTGACTTCTCCAGTTAGTGCACAAACACAATGCATCTGGCACAATCAGGAAAAAGGTGTTTTCTCAGGTAAACTCATCTGTTCAGATGAGTTGATCAGCTGAGGGGCTCAGATGGTTTCACTTGAGGGGGTCCTACCTGGAAAACCACCCCAAGGCTGAGAGCAGTTGCTGGCCTCAGTTAATTTTGAGATGCAACGTTTGCATGTTGTAGTGTCTACTTTCTGTGCCTGCCTGATGAGAAGAGGGTGAGAGATTTTGCTGTCTGTCTTGGAGAACAGAGCCCAGAGCTTGCCTGCTATTTGACATCCAGACAGTGAAGGTGATGGATTGCTGTACTCGATGCCATGGAGTCAAAGCAACTGTTAAATCTGAGGTGTGAGCCAATACCTAGGTTCTGTGTTGGTGCCTCCTACGATTTCATGAGTGCACTGAATAATCTCATGTGTTTTCATTAGACATACAGAAAGTTTCAGCACATGAAGCAATGCAGCAGCATTTGAGTCAAACATCACTCAACTGGGAGCAGAAAGGGATGCAGAACCAGCAGATGAACTAAAACCAGGCTCCATATTGTGGCTAAAGAACACAACACAGAGTCCAAAGAGTGGAATCTTGGTCCTCTCTAAAGATTTCCCAATGCAAGGTCCCTTGGAAGGCCAGACTTGGAAGCAGTGGGGTGCTTTAATAGGTATAAAAATTCTGTGAGGCAGCTTCAGGATTGGTATGTGTGAACTGCCTGGTGGCCCTAAGTGGCCCCCAGATCCCAAGGGATCAGTGACAGTCATAATCATTGCAGTTGGATCTGCTTTCCTCACTGCTTTCCTCAGGCAGTGCCAGTTGGATGGAGCTGTCAGGTTCTGCAGAAAGAGCTGGGCCAAACACTACACTGTTACGTAGGAGGAGAGGGAGTCCTGCAGACAGCTGCAAGCACTTCAGCTGTGGACAAATGGGGTGTAGTGGTAGCTGTGAGTCTGAGCACTGGAGAAATGAGCCAGTCTTGCTCTTTTTCACCTGACGGGTCTGTGGTTTTCTCTCTGCTTTCCTCCACGTTTCTCAGAGTGCCAATGTACTGACCAGAAGCATTTGTGGCCAGGCCTTCATTGCAATTAAACTTTCATGGCTTTCACTCTGGGAATTTTCTTTCAGGAAAAGGTGGGAAATGTGGCCCACCTCCAGTTATTGAAAATGGAGACATTCTTTCCTTCCCTGTTCAAGAATATCAACAAGGTGCAACTGTGGAATACAAATGCCCAAACCTCTATGTCCTAGAAGGATCTCAATCTATTACCTGCACTGATGGGCAGTGGTCAAGCCCCCCAGTTTGCCTGGGTAGGTTGAAGCATGTGCTGGGTGATCAAAGGCTGTGTGACTGCTCCTGTTTTCTTTTTCTCAGATTCCAAGGGCATCACTTGTGCAGCAGCACTTGTCCTGGGGCTGTGATGCTGGCAGTGCAGGGCAGTACAGCAAAGAGTCTTTCTTTTGCCCAGAAGGAGTTTCTTCTTCACATCAGCTTATGCAGTTCCCCTCTGCTGCCTTGCTCTCTCTCACCAAAATGGATTTGGGAAGAGGGCATTTTGGGTGACCACCCTGTGTGAGGGGACATCCAGCACTGTGCAGGACTCTCAAATGCTCCCCAGCTGGGGACACTGCAACTGTCAGCAGAGAGGATGGGTCTGAGTGTGTGGCAGTGCTGGGGAAATGTGGGGGTGCAACCATGACATGGCCAGGAGGAAACAATCATGGAGAAGTGCTGGGAATAGGCAAAGGAAAGATCTCAAAAAAGACACAGGGAGTTCATTGGTAGCTGGTGACTTCTCCCACCTGTGTGACTGTCAGAGTGAGAAGGCTTCTCCATAGGTCTGTGTGGGGTGTCAGCCATGGTCTGTGTTCCCTTTAGATTGGATGTGAATGTCTTTCATGTCATAAGTAACAGACGGTCAGAGCAAAGTGCTGGAAGGGGTTTGTAATGCAGAGAAATGCTGTAGGCACCAGGGGGGCAAAAGTTACCTGTGGTGCATCTGAATCAAGTTACGAAACTCCTCTCTTGCCTTTTCCAAGTGGCCTGTACAGCATCTGAAGAAGACATGGGCAGAAACAATATTGAGCTGAAATGGATTGCAAGAAAAAAGTTGTATTCCACATCGGGTGACTTCATTGAATTCCGGTGTAAAAGAGGGTACCTGGAGGACCCAGCCTCTTCTCCCTTCAGAACACAGTGTATGGAAGGGACACTAGCATATCCACTATGCAAGCCAGGCAGTAAGTCACCTACAATGTGTTCTTGTATTTTTAGTGCTCAAGCCAAAGGTAAAGACTTCAGCTTTCATGGGAAAGCACCTGGGGAGGAGCCAGGGTGTGAGAGCATCCTCTGAGCTTCAGACAATGTGGGGCAATGCCCTAAGGAGCTAATACCTGTCACTCCTGAGCTGGAAAGGCTGCTGGGGAAGGTCTCTTGAGGACAATTTCAGAGCATCTGTTGTCCAGTGCAAGTTCTAGAGGCAAGTAATGCAATTTTTTTTTTTTTCCAGAGAACTGTACAGTTGATGCAGGGACTATGGAAACAAACAATATTCGACTAAAGTCATCAAGCCGGCGGCCGCCCACCTACCAGTCTGGGGATTACATTGTCTTTGAGTGCAAATGGTTTTACAGACAAACTTCACACCCTGAGACATTTAGAGCCAAGTGCCTGGATGGAGTGATTGAATATCCAACATGTGAAAGTAAGTGTTCAGTGCTGAGGACATGATGTGGCTGGAGGAGTCAGCTTTTCTGAAGCTCTCTATCCAACTGCTCTGAGGAACCTCTGTGGTGTGTCAGGCTTGGTGTTCCTGTCTTTTCCCCTTTGTTCCTCTTGCACTGCAGGTTCGTTTGGATAAATGGAAATGGCCCAACGGAGCCCAGCTGTGGAGATGATGGAAGATCCCTCAACTGACCCAGTAATCTGAGCTCAATTTTTTCCTGGCATTTCCCATTTTGCTTTGCTTTATTTTCAACTTAGCCAATGTTCTGTCTTGGAATTTGTTATTGTTCTTCTTTTCATTTTTTTTAATAAGTGCATTTCCATTTGGTAAATGTGTTTACATTTTATCCATCAAAATGGCTGTCCTATATTGATCTCACTGTTATTTTTATTAGCAATTGTCTCCTGAAATAGGCTGGCTTTGGTGGCATACTGAGACAAGAATTAAAGCCTACAGGTAATTTGATCATCAGCAAGTAGAGTGTTTGGCCTTGTCTGTTGCTAGCTGCTTGTCCATGTGCTTGCCTGGAAGCTGCCCTGGGGTCATGGAAGGGATAACTGCCCTGATAGACTGATCAGGCTGACACTGATCCACCTGACACTGAGCAGCAAGAAGCAATTTTGCATTGGCCTTTGGTGCCTTCATCTCAGAGGGCTTTTTTTCTTTAACCTTATATAATTCCACCATGGTCATGAAAACTAAACCAGCATGCTGTATTTCTATAGCCAAAGGAGTCTATCTCAATATTCATGTGGGATATTAATATGGGTTGATTTCTCACTATGGAAATGAAGGAAGAAACATTTCTGTTGTTCCTTTTGCTGGATGATAAGGGAGATTTCACAACAGCTAAATCTTTGCTTTGGCAGCTCCATATCAAATAACTGGATGTATTTTTTATTACAAGAAAATGTGAAGAGAACAGAGGCAAGCTGACTCCCTGAGTACAGACAGGTCTTCTGTTGCAGGGACCTGCAGCTCAAGACCAGATAAATCCATGTTGTAACAGTAGGCTCCAAAGGAGGATGCATGGAAGGATCCATGGGGGGGGGGCGTGTGGGAAGAAAATTTAGAACTGCTGTTTATATTTTTTTTTTGTGTCAAAAACCAAAAAGTTTTACTCGTGTTTAATATTCAAATTTGACAGTGGCAATTTCTCAAACTGACCCTCACAAAATGGACAAGTAACTTAAAGAGATTCTTTGAAAAGAAAGTACAGAAATATGAAAACACACAAGAAAATGGCAGAGCTGACACTTCTGCTCCTAGTATAAGCTCTTTATCAGCCACATAATGACATAAAACATCTCACTAATTGCATTTGACAAGAAGTCTATAAAAAAATTGTAAAGAAGGCTATTTGAAGTATGGATTTAATCTACTATTGTAACTATGAATTTTGCTCTTAGTATATTATGCTTTAAGCTATTAGCTAATACTAGTAAGATATTTTAAAATAAGCATTTAAAATAAGCATTTCAAACACAAACCTCTACAGTTGTTTCAGTGAAGCTTTAAGTCATACGATACTCAGTCCAGTACTTTATAAAATTTTCACTAAAGATTGAGAGTCATTATTTGAGTATAAAGCTGAGATGATCTGAGTGATGCTGATTTGCTTGAAAATAGATGTGCTTCCACCATCTGGGAAACAAGGACTGCCACCTCCTTTTGATAATGGAAGTAAATATCACTGTCTTCTCCTTGAAAGAATATACAGCACCTCCAACAGTGGAATTTGGATTCTATATTTCTGTGAAATTAAGGAAAATAATGTTGTCAGATGGAAATACTTGTAGGAGAGACCTATTCCTTAGGGTGTTGAGGATATGAATTCTATAAAATAAGATGCAAACAGAAATACAGATAAGACAGAAATAAAGATACAGAAAAGGCACTTACTTACATTTTTTAACATAAAGTGCCTTTCAGTTGCAGCCCCCAAACCTCAACAAAGCACCATGGGAAAAGGTAAACAATTTTCTGTGAAGAGCAGCATTATGCCCTGATGACTATTTTTACTGAGCAAGCAGGCCAAGAGAGAAGGAGCTTCACAAGCCGTTTGTTGCTTCACATGTGCCATGATTTTAGAGAGTGTCTCACCAACAGATGTTCTCTGTTATTCCCCACTAACCTCCAAGTGTAGATGAAGAAGGCAATATGGGAGACTTTAAGGTCTGAATTGAAAAACAGGGTAAGTTTAATGAAGTAGTAGCAGCAATTACAAATGTAGATACAAATATGTAAATATGAAACTCAGTTGGTAATTACTTCACAACCAGAAAAGTCCCAGACTGGACTGGGCACCAGGTGGGGATGCTGAAGTTCAGGGTCACAGTTCACAGCAGTCTTAGACCCACCAAGCTGGTCCTGCTTGGGAAGGCAGAAGTTGACCTCTCTTGGTGAATGATCATCTTCTCCAGTGAGGAAACAAGGAGCAAGCAGCTGGAGCAGCAGCAGACAGACCCTAACCCAGCCAGCACACCAGGCAGAGAAGCTCCAGAGGGCTTTCTTTGGAGCCATTTTATACTGAGCACTATGGGAAGGAACATTGTGATTTGGGTCACCTCCTCTCCTCCCATGGGCTCAGCTGCTCCCCATTACAGCTGCCACATCCCCAGCCTGGCAGCTGCTGGTGGTGTCCAGGCAGGGTTTTTCTATCCTGGTCCTCTCAAACATGACAAATCATGAAGATTTTTTTAAATCATTATTGCAAATTATTTAATGTTAATAAATCTATACTATCTTTTTTAATAAAGCCATTAATATTTCATTCATTATTGTAACACATTCTTCTTTTTGGTTTCTTAAAATATATAATCAAAGAAGATTAGTAAGTAATAGAATTCCCTCCTTGGAAACAGACAAAATATAAAGTAAAAAATTGAGGGAAAGGAGTTGCTTGGATTATGCTTTGATAATCTAATCCCTAATTCTATTACCACAGAAGAAGAGATGATAACTTAAATAGCTGCTGTTTTTTTATACCTGCTGATCTGGCATTCATTCTCACTAGATACAGAGAGAAACAACACTAAACTGTAACAAATTTCAAAAACGCAAATGCTTTTTCTTCCTGTGGGGCCCCAGGCTGCTTTCCCTGCTGGTTACACCCCCAGCACTGCATTGCCAAGGGCAGTGCCACAGCAAAACTGCTGCAGGAGCTCTCAAGGACCATGGCCGAGTCTCTGAGATCCCTAAGCCCCCCTCCCTCCTCTGGATGCACACATAATGCTGGACATCCATCTGTGAGCACAGATGACAGAAATGAAGACAGCATCTTTTTGATGAACATTGAGGCACAGAATGCATCAAGTACTTCAGCTTCATTTGAGGCTGCTGCCACTAAATCCCCTACCCCGCTCAGTGACAGCTCACATTTTTATTTTTTATTGTTTTAGTGCTAGTGTAGTAATAGAATATCTTCTTGTGCCCCTTGACATGCCTTCCAAGTGCCACTTCAGGTGAACTTCAGTTTTCTGAGCATTATCCACACATGCCATGGACAGCACACTTTGTGGGCTCCTCATGACTCTTCACTCAGTTCTTTGAAATTGCAATGCATCAAGTGAATCACTGTAAGCCTTACAGAACTCCATCTTAAATTTCCCATGTGTGTGCCACTACTGCATTCTTCTGCTGCATTCCCAGTCCTCATACCACAAAACAGTCCTCATACCAACAATGCACTAAACACTCACTTCTAAGCTGTCTGTAGTTATCTTAAAAACATGAGGCCATCTTAATTCAGCTGTTGATACCAGATACAGAACATGTACATACCTTTCCTATAGGCTTTCCTCAAGTCCATACTTAATTTCTTCTTTCAACACATCTTGGATACATCAGCTGTCCTCTCCTACACTGCACTTGAAATAAAGTTGTACCAGATTCTGCTCCAAAATGGTTTGGTTTGCAGTAAAATCCAACATAATCCCCGTGGTAATAGTAAACTTGATTCTCATAGAAGCCTTGCAACAGTATGTTATTAGTCTCCATTTCTTTTTCTGACAAAGTACATGGCTCTGAAGAAGAGAGACATAATTGCTGTTGATAAGCCAATTCGTTTTAAAACCCCATCATTTTGACTAGTCTACACTAAAACTGGAGATTATTTCCCATTCTCTGAATATATTATACATGATATCACTGCGTTTTTGGATACTGCAGACATGTCATATTTAAGAAAAGAAAAAATAACAAGCCAGAGAAGCTTGAAAAAAACGCCAGAGTTTGGATCTGCAATTCTAGTTGACAATACCCAATTTATGAATTCTAAGTATCTGAATTTAGAGAGAGTTGGGGTTGCTCAGCTTGCAGAAGGGAAGGCTCCACTTAGCCATTTCAATAATTAATTAATTAAATAATAATAATTAATGGGACTTTGTAAGAAAGATGGAGACAGGATTTGTAGTAGAGCCCATAGTGATACCACAAGGGGTAATGGTTAAACTCAAAGAAGGCAGATTCAAGACTGGATACCAGGAATAAATTCTTTCATCATGAGGGTATTGAAATACTAAAACAAGTTGCCCAGAGATGGTGGATGCCCCATCCCCAGAAACATCCAAGGTCAGCTTGGATGGGGCTCTGAGCAGCTTGGTCTAGGGGTCTCTGCTCATTGCAGGGGATTGGACTAAATGACCTTTAAAAGTCCTTTCCAAGCCAAACTATTCCACAATTCTATGAATGACAGAGAGAAATCATTATCTTACCACACCTACCTATACAAACTGGTGGTGTTGTCCACTGTCCTTCAGAACAGTAGATCCTCTCAGATCCTTCCAAAAAATGATACTCAGAGCAACTATACTGAACTGAAGAACCACTGTCATACTGGGTCAGGGGTGGGAGAGTCAGAGCTCCATTTGCAATTGAAGGTGGAGAATCACATTTTTCTGCAGGAGCTGGAATAACATTACAAATATTTGGGAAAGGTTCAGCTTCAGAAACTAAAAACCCAGCAGCTTTAAATGCCTGTCAGCAGTAGATATTTTTTCATTCTCATGCAGTGTATTGTCTTTCTTTTTCATGACATCTCAGATCAGAACTCAACCTCCTCAAGTCTAACTAAAAGAAATCTCTTGTGTGCAAGAGATTTGAGCAATCTTTAGACAGAGCTTTGAGCATCCTGGGCTTGGAAAAGAGCTCCTCACTCTTTTCTACAGCTTGCTCCATCAGAGGAAGGTGTTTTGGTTTTCCATGCTTGGATGTATTTAGTAACATAGCTTTTCTGTGCAAGGATACCTGCACACATCTGTACTGTTGGATCCTAAATGCCTATTATATGCAACAGATCCTAGGCCTGCACTGCTAAAGCAAATTGTTACTAAACAGCTCTGAGACTGATTAATTAAAAAGGCAATTTAAAAGTAATGTTTTACCTTGAATAATGCATTTTGGATATTTCAGTCTCCCCTGGTTACACTCTGTCCTGCCAGGAGATGGAATGGCAGTCTCAAGAAAACTGTATCCCTGTTTACATTCAAACTCCACGAGATCACCATGTAGGAAAATTAATTCTTCCTGTCTCCATTTCAACTCTATGTTGTTCTCATTCATATCACTTACATTAAGAGCACATGGTTCTAGGAAAAAATACAAACCATAAAACAATAAAAAGCAACCTTAAGTGATTTCTTAGTTTCCTTTTGTAGCAGTCAAGAAAAAGAATCTGATAGTTCTAAAATGTTTTCAAATCTATCAAGAAGAAAGACCTAGAGATACATTAAAAAGAATGCAAACGTAAAGAAATGGAATGAAATAATAGAAATAAGTGAAAAAAAACCCCAACAAAACCATAAACTGGGAACAAGAAAACACACACAGCCAGAGAAACAGTTATGATAATAAATTTCTGCAAGTTCCACAAGAATCATAGACATTGATATGGATGTTTTCCTGAAATTAACTCTGAGGTAAGTGCTCTTTCTGATCTTATTAGGTCAGGATTGAAGAGAAATCTCAGAAAACATGGAAAGGACAATGTGGTTATTTGGATGCTCAGAAAATAATGCTCATAGGAAATAAGTTTTCATTATTTCAAAGGATTTGTTAAATTTAAGAATGCTAATCTGGACCTTTCAGTCCAAGTGAGGTACATTTTATTAATTTAGAAATGAGTAAAACTGAACTGGTTCTCTCTTTGCATTTTTTACAAATTACAAACTTTTCAGCCAATTTAACAAAGAATGCTTGTAAAATAGAATCATTTCATTACAGGAAGGAGGAAAAGATAAAAAACAACTCTTGTAGGTCACCAGAAATAGTATTCTTTAAGGGAGTTCTATGCTCTGTTTTGAACTGCATACATAAGAGCAACACAGAAAAATTAGAAGGTCCAGAATTATATTATAAAGACACATTATGGAAAACAAAGGCTGAAGGTTTAAAAATGAAAGTCCAAGAAGTCATTGTATTGCTTGTTAATCATGTCTAAAAGCCATTTTGGCAATGGCTGCAGTCATTCCTTCTAAACATCTGTTGAAGGACAGGAATAAAAATTCACTAAATGGAGAGCATAGCAGAAAGAAATTAGAGAATCCTCCTAAGAACTCGAGATAGCTATGTCCTAGAATAGCTCTCTCAGGAAAACTGAGTACTCTTTTTTTTGTTGTGTGTTTGTAAGAACAGGCCTGAGGGTACTCAGCTGAAGTGGCCTAGGTGTATTTGATTTTGGTTCATCCTCTTGCTTCTGGAATCTCAAAATATGGAATTTACTTCAATGAAAGAGAAAAGATGGTCATGAACAAATTTTCTAGAAGTGCTTTCCAGTTTTATCTTTCTATATTAGATATGACAAAACTTTCTTACAAGACTCACCTAAGCAAGTTGGTTGTTCTGTCCAGTTTCCTTGTACACAGTAAACAGTACTAGGTCCATCCAGGAAGTGGTAATGCTGACAACCATATTCTACTGAGGAACCATTTTTGTAACTTGTCCATAAGGGACCGATAAGAACACCATTTTTGATCACAGGTGGAGAGGTACAGTCTTGCTGCATTTCTGATAGGAAGTAGGGAGATAGGTAATTACATCTTGAAAAGAACTTGAACACCAGTGAAAGTATCAGGCTAATAATAGAGTGAGGAAAAAATTACATTCAAATAAAATACAAACCAATATAATTTCTTTTTTGAATTTTGTTTTCAGAAACTTTACATTTCCCTTACTGAATTGCAGACACATTCAGTTTTCCTCTGCTCTCCTCATCTACATCTCCTCTTTACTCTTGCTGGTTTATACTCAGTATAGATTAGTTCTTTATCTGTAATGAGAAGGTCTTTGTTGCTTGAAATGTTTAGCCCACATCTGGTTCAAAATAAAGAAACCTCACTATTAATCAAAGGATCAGCAAAATGCTCATGAATGTGCATGTTCAGGCAATATTAACAGAAATGGTACAAATGTCTGAAGGTAGCTGCTAATGTATGAAATAAAATTACAAATGCAGCAGAGGTTTATAGGTGTAGTTTATAGAAATAGCAACAATGGCCCTTTATTCAGACTGCTACAATGACATCTGCAGCACAGGCAGACATTTTCAAGAGTAAGGAACTGTATTACAGCAAAAGAATAATAAAAAAAGAAGTCATAAAATACCTAGAATAGCATTGTAGAGTATTGAAGCTCAATTTAAATAGAAAAAGAGTGTTCACCTACTCATATCTTCATTGCCATACGTTTTGCTTGTCCTTATTGCTCCATCTGCCTTGTGTGATGGTGGTGCCTCAGGTTCCCATTTATCCATAGTTCCTATAACAATAATAGAAACTTAGAGCCAATTTTCTTACAAATAACTCATTTTCAAATACTGAAACAGACACTGAAGCACAGTAAGAGGCAATAAAATCAGTATCACAGAGGACTACCCAACACAGATATCAGCTGTGTCATCCTCTCTCTTGCTGAGTGAACAACAGATTGTTTGCAAACTCTGCAGCACTTTTCCTCTCAATCATTTTCACAGCAGAGGGGATTAACAGTTTTACAGCCCTGGAAGCTGAGGCTCTTCAAAAAATTAATTAGTTGTTTGAAAAATAGTCTCTGTTGTCAGTCTTCACAAAAGTACTAACCAATACAAATAGGGGGTGATGTCCATTTTCCATTTACACATTGGATTTCTTCAGATCCTCTTATTTCAAAGGTGCTTTGACACTGTATGTGGACTTTGTCTCCATTATGATATGTTCTTCTGACTGCAATGACATGGGCATGAGGAGGAAGTGGTGGTGGAGGACATTTATTTTTTACATCTGAAAGTAAAATTTTAAAACTTGTTTTCTCACTAATCAAAACCATGTACAGAATTAATACTGCTATGCAGCATGCAGACCTATATGGTTTTAGTTGCTCAAGAGTAATTGCTTACTCTCATTTTCTTAACAAAAGGGGAGACCAGACAAAAAAAAAAGTGATTCTACATTNAAAAAAAAAAAAAAAAAGTGATTCTACATTCAACAGATATAAAATAGAGTTATTGCACTGCTATAAAAAAATCTGTGGAATTTCCCCACATAGACTTAACAAAATGTTTTTTCAAAGGATTTCAGGAAATAGAGATTTGCTATAGCCTTAATTCTAATGCTACAGAAGCAGCAATAATCACAGCCCATTTCCTATCCCCAAATTAAGTTTCTGGTTTTTGTAGTCTCAAAACTCTATTTAGGTCATGATTTGTCCTGAGCACCCCACTTTCTCTGCACTCACCCCAAAATTACTGCTTTATCATCAGGTAAATTCAGGTCTGGGGTCTTAACACATGCCATTTACTGAAAGAAACTAGGACATTTTAAACACTGACATTTAAACACTAGACTGTATTGTCTAGGAAAAGAAGAGGAATTTAATCTTTCTTCTCAGTTACATAGTTTTCTACAAGGTTAGCTACAAAGGAATTACAAAACATTACTTTTACTGAAAACTGCACGAGACATCTATATTTTTAAGGGGTAGACTATTTTTTTTTTATGTCAGGCACCCCCCAAATTACTGAATTTCCTTTAGAAAATATACACCTTGGGAAAAAAATACACTAAAAATATATTGGATAAGAATACCACAGATTAAGCTTACACTAATAAAAATTGTCTCATCCTCTGTCACCAACACTTTGCATCCCCTGTATATAAAGCAGAGAATCTGTTACCATGAGGCACTAAAATCTAAAGCTCAGAAGCAATCCTCATAAAGAGGATGAGACAATGACTCCCAGCCATCAAGGTATGTTGAACAATGTTATAAATTCTCAGCTAACCTAAATGTTAATTTGTACTGTTTTCTGCTGGATACTATACTCATCTGCTTCACTAGACATTGCATTCTTTTAATATTTCATTTTCTAAGAATCTTCTTCATCCTTCAATGACTGGGGAGGCTACAGAAATGGCTGAAGGTGTGTTTCTCTCCTCACGATGGGTTTTTTCATTAATTAAGCTGAAAAAGTACATTTTATTGAGGCTCTAAAACTCTGGAAAGTATCACAATCCCCAGGCTCAGCAGGAATTTCTTACAAGTTTTATTTTTGATACCTCTCAAGAGGCATGTTCTCACCTGATAAGGCAGGATAATTAAACATGCTTGATTAAACCTCTATGTAACCTGGACATGGTTTAACTTGAGCTTCTGGGGCTGAACAACTTCCCTGTAGTTGTTGATTCCTGTTTCTCCAGGATATAACATGAGAAAGAGTCAATACCTGCTCTATTTTTAGAGTCCACTGAAATCTAATTCCAACTAGAATTCCTTCCCTCTGTGCCTTTCAGTTAATATTTGATTTCTATCTAGGCTGTGAACTGGTACAAACAGCATGCCATGCAAGAAGGCACAAGTATTCACCAAAAATTTAACATTATAAAACTATAAAAATAAGGTACCTTCACACAATGGTGGGTCTGGATGCCATCCAAAATAATAACATTGAATTAGGTCAAATTCACTGACAGAATAATTTTCCTCACAGAAAAAGTGAACCACATCTCCCTCTTCATAGATTTTCTTCACGGGATTGAAACCTCCGTGGGCCATTGCACTTAAAGAGGAGCAAGTTATTTCTAGGAAGAAAACACCCAGCAGTGAAAAACAGCTGAGGAAGATTCCCCCCAAAAAAAGTTTATTAAACAAGCCTTTTTGTAAATTTTTGTTTACTTGTAGAAAAAAGTCACATTTCAAACAGAAAATTTTTCCAGTCTACTACGTACTTGTGCAGCTTGGAGTAAGGGACCAGCCATGTGTTAGACACACTGCTTCTCCTGTAGCATTTCCTCCTGCTGTATGATATCCCTCATCACATCTGTACTGCAGTGTTTCATTCAGTCGAAGCTCTTGCTGGGCTGTGAAGTAGCTGCCATGATGTAAATTGGGTACTTGACATGACCCTTAAATAAATAAAGCATATGCATAATATTGTTTGCTCTTCTCAAGTCATTAATCTAAAAAATTCCTTTGAAACAACTTGAAAACATCCAAGGCAAAATCTTAGGAAATTATGAGTAATTTAAAATGAGCAAATTATGAGCAAATTAAAATTTTAATTTAGTTTTAGTTAAAACTAAACCACAAGTTTTGCAGTCATCATTTTGGAAGAAAGCTTGGATGACAGTAAATTTATTTGAACCAATGTGGTTTCCTCTACCCTGATTCGTTCCATATTTAATTTTATCTATATAAATTCACCAAGCTATCTGACAACTTCTTCCCAGCTGAATTGTATACATGCAGGACAGATTATAAAGGAGAAAAATGCAGAATCCTACTGATTTCTTTAGTGCAGCTTGGCTGGGAGGACCACCCTTCTGGCTGACATTGTACTGTATCTTCAGTACCACCTCTTGGAGTGTGGTAGCCTGGATTACAGTTGTATTGCAGTTTCTCATATATTTTGAAGTAGTTTTCTGTACCGTAGAAAAAGCCATTTTCCAAAAGAGGCTTGTTACACTTTTCTAAAATAAAAGAGACACCTTGGTTAGAAAGAATCAATGGAATATTTTTATTCTATGATAAGTAAAGGGAATTTTTAGCTGTTCTGATCTCATCTTCGTTTCCTTGACCTGCTGAAGGAACTCTACTGCACTCATCAAACAACATATCAAACTGATAGTAATAACATGGAGCACTGCAACCATCTAGAGACAGGGAGAGAGGATATTAATCTGAGGCAAAACGATCTATTAGTTTTCCCAAAATAAACATATATGGTAAAAGCCATACTGTAAAAACATTCCATATGCTGTATGACAGGATTGAGAGGTGGGCCCATACCAATCTCATTAAATTCAATAAGGCCAAGTTTAAGGTCCTGCACTTGAGTCAGGGCAACCACAAGCATGAATACAGGTTAGGCAGAGAATGGATTGAGAACAGCCCTGAGGAGGACTTCAGGATGGTGGTTGACAAGAAGCTCAACATGAGGCAGCAACACCCACTTGCAGCCCAGAAAGCCAACAATATTCAGAGCTACATCAAAACCCCTGCAGCTAGCAGGTCAAGGGAGGTGATTCTCCCCATCTGCTCTGCTCTCACAAGACCCCATCTGGAGTATTGTGTCCAGTTCTGGGAGCCTCAGCACAAGAAGGACATGGAGCTGTTAAAATGAGTCCAGAGGAGGCCATGAAGACGATCAGAGGGCTGGAGCACCTCTTCCATGAGCACAGGTTGAGAGAACTGGGGTCGTTGAGCCTGGAGAAAGCTCTGAGGAAACCTTAATAGCAGCCTTCCAGTACCTTAAAGGCAATAAGAAAGCTGGGGAGGGACTTTTCACAGGGTGTGTAGTGCCAGGACAAGGGGTAATGGCTTTGAACTGAAAGAGGGCAGATTGAGGTTACACATTAGAAATTCTTCAGAATAAGGGTGATGAGACACTGGCACAGGGTGCCCAGGGAGGCTGTAGGTGCCCCATCCTTGGAAATGTTCAAGGCCAGGTTGGATGAGGCCTTGAGCAACCTGGTCTGGTGGGAGGTGTCCCTGCCCAAGCAGGGGGGTTGGAACTAAAAGGTCTTTCAAGTCCCTTCCACCCCAAATCATTCTATTATTATAACCATACATAGTTTGCATACACAAAGGACTGATTTCACCTTGTCCTAACTTAGACATTTCATCCCTCCTCCTATGCAACTTCTGTTCCTGTGTGTTCAAGGAAATCCAGCTAGAAAAGTTTCTTGCTAGAAGCAATAATGAGATTCAGAAAGCTAACTCACTGTAGCATTGTGGCACTGGAGACCATCCCTCTGCTGTACACGTGATTCTTCCTTCCTGAGTGCCCATCTCAGTTGTGTAACCAACCATACAAGAATAGGAAAGTTTTTTATCCTTACGCATAGGGAAATAGTAACTTTTGAAATTATAATAGTATTGGGCAATCTGTCCATTTTCCACATGTGGCAAATCACAAGGCTTATCTGCAAAAAAGAGAGGTATATTTCTCACTAAAAAATCTCAGCTCAGGCATGAACTTGCTTTTTGCATTCAATTCTTTAGTATCTGCTGCATTGATGTAGCCTTTCAAAGAAGGTGAATGAAATTCTGAGTACCTACAAGCATGAAGGGTCTTGTAAGACTCACCAAAATTAAATGCATTACAATTATATCATCTTTTCTTCTTTAGGTTCACAAGGTACAAAATTAAATGCAAAAAAGAGACACCTTTTCACTTAATGGAGGTGTATGCTCACATAGAGTCCACAGCTTTGTGAACCTGCAGTTCAAATGATATGTAAACTACATAAACCCAGGAATTATTAAGCAGTATTGAAAGTAGAAATAGAAAATGTGGACCCACCCCAGCCTAGCTTCTCTATGTTCCATTTAACTTCCAATCTTGCTTTGTGGTAAGCCAAAAGATTTCAGTCACCAAGGTACATCAATATATAAAATGCTTTAATGAAACAAAATTCCATTTTCATAAGTGCCTAAAACTGTTAAGATACATTTCAAAAGAAACACTTTTTCTGAATAAAACTCTGAACCTTTTAATAATATACCTTTGAAGCTTTGTTATGAATCCATAGCCCTGAGTTTCAGTGACAGCTGAATCATGATCAGCAAACTCACAACAAAATTACATTCAAAAAGCAGTGTTTACTCTTGGCAAAGATATGAAAGACATTGCATTTAAGTTACTTGTACTGCATGTTCTAGATTTAAACGTACATTTATGAACAATTGAATTCAGTGTATTTACCTTCTGCAAAGAGTTTGCCTGAATACATCACAAATAGGAAGAAAAAACAGCTTTTAAATCTCATCTTCATTACCGTCTCCATCAACAGTTTCCACCACCTGTGAAAACTCCCTAAATAATACTTTTGTAAATGATTAACTGGGTTGTCAAAGGTATTCACAAATTCTTTAGTGTTCATGGTATTTTGTAACAAGTTATTTTGCTGCAAACACTATTTTAATTTATTTAAGTTCTCCAACTATGCTAACACTAGACTTGCAGAGTTCTATTTCCATTTGGCATACATCACATTAGTTTAGAGGACAGAATTTATCATTTGACAGGGAAACAAAGCAGCAAGCTTATGGAACAATTTAAACTGACTGAACTCTGTTCCCCTCAGAAACTCCTGTGCCACAGGTTTAAAGGGCATTCTGTTATCAGATCATTTACCTTGGCTGAAATAAGAGGAAATGGAAAATTTTCCCCTCTCCCAGCATACCTCCCTAGAACCAGTCAGTTGTAGTCTATATATTATTAATTCTGCAGGCTTTTACGTTAAGAACATAGACAGACACTGCTATTATGTATCTGTTGGGCTTTGTTGTTTACAGCTAGCCTCTTTGGAGCCTTTTCTTAAAACAACCAAAAAAACCCCAAAACTCATTTCCAGTGCACTGTCACCTAACTGCCTACTGGCTACTCAGCATTGTGTTCCACCATTGGGAGGAATAATGGCTAAATGTTGAAGCAAGAGGGTATAATTTTACAGTTTTCATTTCCTTGACCTACTCTAAGAATAAGCATCTCCAAGGCACAAGAAACAAGAATTCCAGGGTAATGCTGTGATGAATATCATCTATTCAGCCAGGGAGATGCATGTTTGCATGTAACAGCTCACCTGATAGAAGAAAGCCCTCACAAATCACCTCTCTTAAAATATCAGGTCAGCATTTCTAAATTCACCCTTACAACATCCCAGTGTTCCATCATCATCTTGTTTTAAAAAAATAGGAATTATAATAAAAAATAATTTCCTATGGTCCCACACATTCCTTCAAAGCCAAGCTCTCCGGCAACAGTCACCAGTACTGAAATCCACAGACTCTGCCTCCCTTCCTGTCTACCCCCTCCAAATCAGACAACACAACTGCCCCACAAAAACAGCTGTTTAATAGAATTCTAACATATTTAATCAGAGTGAGGAATACCATGCTGTTTGTAAGATTCACAAATACATAATAACAATACATCACTTCACTAGTGAAATTTCCAGGACTTATGATTTTATTGTACAATCAATTTTGGTCATGGTACAAAATTGTATTTCAAAAGCTGTACATAATACAAAAGTATTACAGAAATGTTAAATTGTAATTTGAAAACTTATTGTCAAGGGTAGATTGATATTTATTTGCTTTCTTTAAAAAAACATTTAGCTGTCTACTACATACATAATATACAAATAGAGTTTCATATACATAATATACATTTCAGTTGCAGGAAATACCAAGTGTGTCCATCACCATCAGAATTGCTTGCAGAGGATCAACTATTTCTTGCATGTTGTCTTTCCTCAAAACCCAGTCTGGTTTAATTCTGAGGAAATATTAGTGGTTTGTCAGTAAAATATTATATTGCCACAGTGAAAACAGGCAACTCATTTTTAAGCTCTTACCTTGAAACAGTTTTTGTTCTTAGAGGAGTTACAGGAACAGAGGAAGTTCCACTTAAGAAGGTGTTTGCTTTCAGCTTCACAAGTGTTCTTTCTGCATCCATTTTGTGTTTACGAGCTGTAAGTTTATAAAGGCTTTGAATGCAAGTAACAGCTCTTGGAATGCTTCGGATTTCCTGAGGAGAGGAGCAAAGAGCACTTTGTTAATACTACAAATTCAAAAGCAACTTAAAACAAGAAATTCATTTTATTCACTGAAAATGGAATGTTTATCATTTATGCTGAACGATACCCTTGTAAAGCCAGTGTATCTACAAACCTGTGGTTTAATGCTTTCAAGATAATTCAAAAACTGGCATGCAGCTTAAGGTCTCAGAAAATCAAGCTCTGACAAGTCAGATTTTATTTATTTCTCTCTAAAACCAATTTTCACACACTGATTGGTACAGAGAGACAGATTACTGCTTGCATTCCTCATTATAGCAACAAAAGAATAATGCAGTGGTCAGAGGTGCAGGATAACTTAAGTGCTTGTATCTGGACAAACAGTGAATTTATAAGACAAAACCCACACTCCTCTAATAACCTTAGCAGAGATTCTAGCAATAGGAATGAATAAAGGAAATTTCTTTCTGAAACAGGCAATGACTGTTACAGTAGAGTATGTCAACACAAAGTCATGGACAATTACAGTGCTAGTTGTTACTGACAACAGACATCTTCATTTTAGCTGAAAAGCATTAATAAGCTTTCAGAAATGGAATAAAAGTGGCAACTAAACTATATCTAATGCTAAACAATTCATAGAAAGCCATCAAAACCCTGGAAGTACAAATTGCAGTATCATAATCTTGCAAGGATTGCAACCAAAACCTCAGTCTCTTATTGAATAGCTCTAGGTGACCAGAGAATACAAACCACAAAATGATGAGTGCTTTCACAGTCCAGAAATGCATTTTTTAAAAAATTAAGTTTAGTTACAATTAGTATTACAGCCATAATAGGTAGAGAATGAGAGAAAAAAACCCAACAAACCTTACCCAAACATGCATGGAAAGCATGTAAAACCAAGTTATTAAAACCAAAACATCTAAGTCTTACCAAAGCTCTTTTTGAGTCCTTTGAAAGGATGGCCAACAAACAACAGGTCTTAGTGAAAATGCTTCCTCCTTTCTCTGAAACTTTGTCCCCAGCCTTTCCTCTGTACATCTGCAGTAGGTCTAGTAGTGTATCTATACAATCTCCTACTTCATAAACTGCTTGAGTAGTTCTTTCATACTGTGGTACAAGAAAGAGACAAGACAGCTATGTAGAAAGATCTTTTAAATACCTTTCAGCTTAGAAGAAAAGGCAAAATCCATATTCTCCCCCAGATTAAATTTGTACCTGATCTGGCATCCAAGTAATAAAAATCACTTCTGTGTGTTACACCACCGTAACAGTTTACAAGAACCAACACTTAGTGCTTCCCCTCTTGTTTAGAAACCCATAGTTTAATTTTACTATTAACATAAAAGAATAAATTAGAATAGATTTAGAGAAATTGAAAAGTAAGTTTAGCCTAAATGCTGGTTCCTCCCCCCCCTCCCTCTTGAAATAAAAATAAAGGAATTTGAATGTAAGTGCCTGTAGGATGGATACAAGATCAAAAACTGTATTTACCAAATATTTTAAATTTCAAAGTAAAAAACTCCACAACAATTAATCCATAGTCAATAACTACAGTACTACTACAGAACTGAAGCAGCTTAACTGAAAGTAGAGTGTGTTGTATGAAATGATTTGGGGAAAAGTAGACAGTATATGTATATATTTCTACCTTAAAATAACTTCATAGCTTATCCCAAGTACTACAGTTTTGCATTCCTGTACAATTTTACACACTTTATAGTTTCATGCAATACATGGGATACATTGCAGCAACACAATCAGATAAAAGTAAAATGATTACTTTAAGACCACAAAATAATTTTCTTTGGCCAAAAGGAAAATTAAATCATAATTATGACAAATAGATAGCTGGTTTCAAAATAACATTGCCAGAACTCATTGTTTTTTTCCCCCAAAAATATTAATTTTGTTTTTTCAAATTCATTCATAAATTTTGTGGATAAATAAATACTACAATGGAGTACTCTACAGTGTATAAAACTGCATAAGAAAAAATAAAATTACCTTTGAAACATTAAGTAGAACCTGAATTGAGTATCTGATCACATCCATGCATGGAACACTCCGGTTGCAGCTTCGGATCAGAACAAAAATAGTGCAGATTGCTCTGCTCTGAGCCATACTTTCACAACAGAGTGGGGACAGCCTAGTAGCAACCTCTATGGTAATTAAGGAAAAAAAGTAATAAAGAAACTCAAATCTCAAGCAATTTATTTGCAAACCAGAGTTGTTCTTATTTTTAAGTAGTAGCATAAAGTTGTAAAACCTGCAATTATGGATTTCAGCAAGTCTTTCTAAATCAATAGTTTTAATATTCCAGACTAAAACTTAAGCAGACAAAACAATCCAGGGAGAACTTATACTGATAGCAAATATAATTGACTTAATAAGGCATGGTATTACTACGACTGCCAGAAAACATGAGCAATCATGTAGGATTTCTTTTCTCTACACAGCCATTTTCATATTATTCTTAAGTCAATAATTTCAGTCTGGGAAAAAAACTGCATTACACTCTCTAACACATTCCCATTTTACAATCATTTAGAAAGTCTAAATATCATTACCAACACCTCTCTGATGAAAAAGTCTTTCTATCATTCTGGAAATCTTAATTTCCAGAAAATCTTAAAATCTGGAAAGTTATAATAAAATGAAATACTGACCAAGATGCTTTAATGCTGCAAGAATGTAAGAAATATGTTTGTATTTCAGAAGGTATTCAATAGCAATTGCTGTTCTGTTGCACAATTTGTTTTCTTCTCTGCTCTTTTCATTAGCCTTTTCTAAACTACGTCTTAAAGCTTTAGTTTGTGCTGTGTCATGAGTCTTTCTCCAGTAATATCCTCTCCACAATGCCTAAAGAAAAGAAATTTCACAAAGAGAAAATAAGTTGTGAACAAGAGACAGTAGGTAGTATTCCCAGTACCATACAATTCCAAATCAGCTTTACACAAGTCTGACAACGTATTTACTTATCTTGGGTATTAATTTTGAAGTAATCACCATTCAGTTTAATCTTCCAAACACTGGGTTTTCAAGACAAAAGACCAAAGCAAACATGCATATACACTCCACACACTCTCCCAGATAAGTCACCTCAGTGAGTATCCTTATTGTTATTACTTCATGATCTCCATGAATTTATCTTTGATCTTTTTCAGTCTAAACTGAAGCTGACTTACTTGTAATTAATCTGATGAAGTCATCAGCCAAAGTAAATAATCTTTCCCCCAAAACCCATAAGAGAAAAATAAAAAAATAAAATTCAAAATAATACTGTAGTTTTCTTTAAAGAATCATTTACCTGAAATTTAATTATTCCAACTGCAAATCTTCTCCTACGTCTGCAGGCAAGGAATCTTCGTGCATTTCTCTGGATTATGGCTGCTGCATCCTTTCTGTGATTTAGCCAGCCTCGAATCACACGTTGTAATTGAATGATTCTTTGATAATCTCTTAGAAATCTCTTTTGTTGCATTTTTGCTCGGAACCATCTCTGTTTAAAATGAAAGTATCTTTCTATTTATTTATTTAAGAACTTTTCCCTTAATTCCTGTTTCCCATCCTAAACAAGCATTGATAAAAACTGAAGAACTATTACAACATGAGCTTTGACAGATAAAGGCACTATAAACATTACGTGCACTTGTATAACCACCCTGACACAGCTCTGATTATGCTTCAAGTAGCTGAAATGTGAGACTGCAAAATTAAATCTTAATTAGGAGCAGGTAGAGAAGCATTCTCTATATAGATTAGACTAGTATTTTCAATTGGAAATCCCCTACAATGGACTAGTGTAGATCTAGTGCAATTGTCTGACCAGTTCAGGGCTGACCAAAAGTCAGTGCATTTTATTAAGGGCATTATCCAAATGCCTCTTGAACACTGACAGGCTTGGGGCATTGACCCCCTTGTCCAGGAAGCCTGTTCCAGTGTTTGAACACCTTGTTTGGAAAGAAATCCTTCTTTATATCCAGTCAAAACCTTCCCAAGTGCAGCTTGGAACTATTCACACTTGTCCAATCACTGGACAACTGGGAGATCAGCATCTCCCTCTTCACGTCCCCTCAGGAAGCTGCAAAGAGCAATAAGGTTTCCTCTCAGCCTCCTTTTCTCCAAAGCAAAGAAACCCAAATTCCTCAGCTGCTCCTCAGTCTTTCCAGCCATTTAACCAGCTTTGCTGTTCCCCTCTGGATGCCTACAAGGATCTGAATATCTTTCTGAAACTGTGGCCCCTACAACCAGGCACAGCATCCAAGGTGAGGCCACATCAGTGCTGAATACTGTGGGATAATCACTGAATTTGACTGGCTTGTCATGCTGTGTGTGATGAACCCCAGGGTGCTGGTTGCCCTCTTGGCTGCCTGGGCACTGCTGGGTGACACTGAGCCTGCTGCCAACCAGCACCTTCAGATCCCTTTCTTCAGGTCTGCTCTCTAGCCACTCCTCTCCCAGTTTACACTTGTCTCTGGTGTTACTCCCACCTGGGAGTTTTCTTTTTCTTGGCTGGCTTTTAAATATGTCCACCACTCCACTTTTCTCATTTCCCAGCTCTGTTTCTTCCTGCTATATTACTGTGTGCCAAATCTTTGAAAAAAACCCAAACCTTTTCCTACCCTTCACTCTTGTCTTAAGAGGAGAATAGAACTTATGGGCAGAGGTAACAGAATTGTATTTATGGAGCAGTAGTAAGGCAAAGCTTGCTCTAGCATTCTTGACTAGTGAACACCTATTTCAGGGTTCTTGTTTCAGTCATTATCTAATGCTGATCTTCCATTAGTTGGGATAGGCTAATCTGCATATCTCCAAACTGACCATAACTTTTACTAATAGGCAGTGCTGCAATACAGATGTGATTTTTGATCTTGCTTTTAGAAGAACAAAACATGGTTATATTAAAAATGCTGCAAATTACAGAGGGTCTGGTATGACTGTTGGAAACATCCCAACAAATAAATCATTGCATCACAGGGGAATGTTAGATGCTCCTCATTTACAAGCCTTACAGGCTGTTGTGTCTGATTTTTCCTACTTCCAGTAGGATATAAATAAATGGGCTAAGACAGCAATCAGATTCCTTTAACAAGACTGAGGGTCTGAAGGAAATAAACTTTCCCATCCATCCTCAGCTTTGGAGTGCTTAAACCTCCAGAGCCTGCTGAGATCTACTCTATTATGCTCAGCTGGATATGAGTAGCATTATTTAATAAATCATAGTCTCTATAATTTAGCTTTATTTTCCCAAGTGAGGGAACTAGTGTCTTGGTGATACACCTTAGCTGACAACCAAGAAATTAAACTTTGTTACACAAAAATCATTCATACCTAATTACACTAACCTGTATTTTAAGAACAGATGAAATCTGGTTTTGTGCAAGTTTTAAGATGAGGTGAATCCTATAAGCCCTTTGAATTTTAATTGCAGAGATATGGTGATATGCAGCTGCTGTAAAATAAAGTAGCTTCCTCTTTTGTTTCTGTTCTGAAATCTGTAAAAGAAAAGCAAAACAAGGAACATCATTAATTTTCATACTCAGAGGTAGCTGATCATCTATGCAAACATTGTAGTACACAGCAATATAACACTGAATGCTGAAGAACTGAGTCTGAAGTCATTACCTCAAAACCAAGTAAGCTACCTTTCTTCTGTACTAGGTCTCTAAGCAATAACACAGAGAAGTGCTAAGTGCTAATAATGTTAACAACATTAATACATGGCAGAGAATAGTTTCATTTTAAGCATGTGTTTAAGTCTCAGTTATAGGTAAGATCTGAGAAGCTAAAAAAACACCCAATGACAAAAACCTATTTTAGTACTAAATAATTGTGAGAAAATGGGGAAACTGTATTTGATACATCCTTACACACCCAGTTCTCAAAGCAGTCAACAAGAAGTTGAGTAGAGTTTTCCTTTTCTTGCCAGGCAGAATTAATGCTAAAAGAACCCTAGAGATACTTGACATCAAAAGTATAGTTATAAGTATACCAACCTTTTTTCTGACTAAATAACCCCGTATAAATGCCTGCAATTTAATGACAGCTCCTCTAGTTCTGTTGTATTTCATAAATTGAAGCCTGCCTTCCTGCCAAGCCCTCAAATGTTTTTGGATAATTACAGCAGCAGCTTTTTGTTGAACAAGTTTCCTTCTTGCCTTGTAACCTCTGTATGCTTTTTGGATCACACATACAGCTTGAAGCTTCTGTAAAAGATATCAAAGACACTGATAATTAACCTGTTTTTTCTTTCCTGTCATGACCAATATAAATTTTTATTTCAGTTTTTGGTTGTTTTTTCCATCATAAGAAAGAGCACAAAAACAGAATAGGAAATAAAGAAACTCATGCTGTACTAATTTATATAAAAATGCACTTTCACAACATGGGCAATATAACTTAATCCTTTGTAAAAAATAAAGCCAGCAGATAAACTTACATTTTATCTTATCACTATAGACAGGGGTAATTAAACAACTGGAACTGTTCAAAAACAAGAATCAAACTTGTTGCTCAGAGTATTTTGAAGATTGAACAGTTCTTATCTGAATAATTGTTCTGGAACAATCTTTTTTTTCCTATACTTGACTGATGACCAAAAAATCACTCAAATACATTGAAAACTTTTACAACAGCCATGACCCAGGAAAGTACAAGTGAAAACATACCTTTCTTAAAAGTCTTCTGGCCCTATACTGTCTATATGCCTTCTGGATCTTAACTGCAGCATTCTTAGTTGCCAGAAACTGGTATCGAATCCTTCGTGCAGTTAGTGTTGCTCTCCATCTTCTTTGAATGGTAAGTGCAGAGAACTTCATTTTCAAAAACCTGACATGGAAATGCATTTTTTCCAGAAGTTGAGAACACTTGCATTTTTACAGCTATGGTTTACAAAATGATTAAGATAGATTTTGAGAAAGTATAGGTGTCATCAAACAAATCTCGGAACATTGGACCCCAGGGGTAGCCAGCAATGTTGACTGAAAGACTCAACTTTCTTTTTCCCCACATTAATTACTTCCAGAACTCACTTCCTAAGGAGGCTGAGAAGTGGGATAGCAGTTTAAAAGTCATTACAAAGGTTGACATAAAACAGGTCCATAAAAAGATAACAAGGGGACAAGGCAAGGATGTAAGTTCTAGTGTCTATTATCTTACAAGCATGGATGTTAGGGAGGACCTGATAAAGTGGTCAGGTTAATGCACTAACCAGCAGAATTTCCCTAATCAGCATTTTCTGCTGCTGCTGGCTGAAGACAGTTCTGAATGAGATGGGCTATCAGGCTGTTCTAGAACAGAGTTATAGTAAGACCATCTCACAGCAAATTAATCACAAAGGAGTTTAACTATGCCATTATGCATTATAACAAAATAGCAGTTGTATGCTGGGCTTTTAACAATATTCAGAATATCTCCTGTTAAAATGTCAGGTGAAAAAAAGAGCAAGGCCTATTCTTTCTAGATCCCAAATAAGCAATATTTAAGTTTGTGAGGAAGCTTCCAGCCTAAAAAAACATTTAAACATAAGAAAAATCTCGTCCAAAAGAAAAATGCTATCTGCATTATCAAGATTATGTTCATGCATGTTACATAGATGCTTCAGGGTCAGAGCCAGAGAATCTGGAGGCATTTGCCACAGTGCAACAGAGTACTAAAGAATTACATAATAAAAGCTTTTAAAAGTAGAGAAATTGATATCACACTCAGTATTACCACGTCTGCTGCTGTTTTCTTTTGAAGTGGCTCTGAATAACTCGTGTAGCTTTTACCACAGATGCATATTCCTTTCGTGCTCTGCAGCCTCGGAACCAGGCTTGAATTACTTGTGCTGCTCTCATTTTGTTAACCCATTGCCTGGCCTTATATCCTCTATATGATGCCTATTCAATACATAGGAAGAAAAAAAAAAATTAAAATTAATTTTTTTATTATTTATTTAATGTAACAAAAGTTAAAGGAAAAAGTGACATTAGCATGAAAAGCTTTACAGATTCCTATCTATCTCTACACTATTGCAAACTCATGTCTAGAAAATGTTTTCTAAATGAACCAAAATGCATTCTGGGAAATGCCACAAATGTCACAGTCTTCAATGTATGTAAAAATAATTATGACATTAAGAAACAAATACAAGAGAGACTAAAGAACAACAACAAAAAAACCCCAACAAAAACCACATCCTAGGATTACCTGAATTCTAATGGCAGCTCTTTTCATTTGATGGTATCTTTGTTGTTCCATTTTTCTTATCTGATGGGCTCGGTAGTGCTGCTGTATTATCACAGCAGAAAACTTGTACTGAAGGTATTTCTGCCTCTGAATAAATCCACGAAAGAGTGCCTTAAAGGAAAAAGACAGTCTTGAAATATTTCATCACTTACATGGCATTGCCTGGAAAGATACTTGCATATTTTTAAGTACAGCTGTACTGACTGGCTTGTTAGGAAAAAAAAAAAATTGCTGACTTCCCAATAAATTATTTTCTTCTACCCTTTAAGCAAAACAATTGTTCAGGGTATAGAAGTTAAACATTCAGAAAATAACCAAGCTGCTGCAACTCCACACCCCAAAAAATTAAGGTAAGGAAGGCACACCTCTTCTTAAGTTACCTGTCAAGTAAAGTACATGGCCCTCCAACAGATAGTCATAGCAACCTAAGTAATTAGATATTATTTATTTCCCTTTCTTCCCTGATACGGTGGGAAAATAATTCCTTTCATTCCAATGATGCACTGAAGAGAAACTCCTTCCCTTGGAATAAAGATAATGAAGGCCACCACAGGTAGAAACAGAATCAGAGAATCTGCTGAGTTGGAAGGGACCCATCAGGATCATCAAGGCCAACTCTTGTCCATGTGAAAGTCACCCCAAGAATCACACCATGTGCCTCAGAGCATCATCTAAATGCTTCCTGGACTCCAGCAGGCTTGGTGCTGTGACCACTTCCCTGGGAGACTGTTCCAGTGCTTAAAGATTTACCCAGAAGAAAAGAATTTTTTAAAAAAACACATACTCCTACTACATGCAAAGCATAATTAATTTAAAGAAGGAAATATATCTTTCCCCTTCATCCTCAACAACAAAAAAAAAAATTGAAAATGGGCTTCAGAGTCTTCTAAGCTTCTCTGAACTCACATGAGGTGGATATTTAGCTTTCTACATGGAGATGAACACTCCTCATTACTTCTTGCTGACCACATTGGAAGAAAAAAACATCAAACTAAGTACTTCCCACTTCCTATAATACCTCTGAGACATAGTTTCACAGGAAGTTTCATGTGGCACTACTCAAGGTACCAGCTGAACGGTAAAATAAGAATGTAATTTCACTCTTCATCTTCAATGTTAGCTAGGTACTCGAATTAGTTTACAGCCATTTAACAAATCTAAAAAAACTATTATGTTTTATTTTATTTACATTTGTTCTTCAATATGACTCTTTAAGACTGCAGTCATGCCTTTTTTGCCACTCTATACCAATACCAGTGCCCACTCATTTCAACACATCAAGACATCTTTCATTCAAACTTCAATAAAAAAAACCAAACAACAACAAAAAAAACCCCATTAAGCTACTAATATTTATACAGGTGAAAGCCACTTAGGACAAGTATATTCTTGGAAGAACTACAGAAACACACACAAGTATCAGAACTCAGTTGAAGCAGTAAAATTCCAGAGGAGAAATAAGAAGAAAATGTTACTTTTAAGGTGAGTACCTCAGTGAGCAAAGACAATATAGAGCTGAAACTCAGTTCTGTGCACTGGGGTAGTAAACTTTATACACCTATACACCTGCCATGTAGTATAGTACAGAGAGCAGAAAGCTTTAGAAGAGGGGAAAAAAAAAAAGATTCAAAAGTACCTGAATTCTTATTGTGCTTTCTTTCATTTTGTGAAACTTCTTCTTTTCAATGAATCCTCTGACTCTAGCCTGCACAATGATAATGTTCCTCCGGGTTTGTAAGTAAGTTGCTCGTTGGTGCCTGACATCCAAGTGGGAACGGTACCATCGCTGTAAGACAACTGCTGCTTTTCTGTACCTCACATACTGTGATTTAGTTTTATGCATTAAGTAATATGCTTGTAATGTAATAGCTGCTGCTCTGAGCTGAATATATTTTCTACGTTGCAGAGCCATTTGAAGAAAAGACTGAATCTTTCTTGCAGCTTGTATTTGTCTGGCTGTTTTTCTGGCTTTCATGCCACGGAAGGCAGACTGAATAATTACTATTGCTCGTCTTTGAGCTGAATACTCTGATTTCTGCAAACGAGCCCTGTGACATGCTCTGTACCACCTCTGAATAGCAAGTGCTGAACGCTGGATCAATTTATAGTGACTCCTTGCTCTTTGGCCTCGGAACATAGACTGGATCATTATTGCTGCTGCTTTCTTTTCAAGAAAATGCCTCCTCTCTATGCACATTTTTAAGAACGACTGTATGCACCGTGCAGCAACATGAGTTTTATACAGCTGCCTAGCTTTTTTAGCACGAAAAGAGGATTGAAGGCAAATGACAGCTTTTTTAATTTTTGCATAGTTTTCCATGTCAGCTTCTTTTGCTATTTTAGCTCTGAACCTTTGCTGTATAACTCCAACAGCCCAGCACAACTGTTTGTAATTTCTGTGTTGTATGTACCTGCGGTAACTAGACTGTATCACAGTTGCTGACTCATGCATGATTTTCAGTTTCTGTCGTTGCTTCATGCCTCTATATGATGCTTGAATAACAAGAGCAGACCTCTTCACCATCAGGTATTTCTTTCGCTGATTCTTTCCTTTAACATAGGATCTATAATAGTTCTGTATAACAATAGCTGCAGTTCTCATATTTTGATAGGACTTTCTGTTCCTGTGCATTTTGTAGGCTGACTGTATTGTTCTAGCAGCTAAGTGCATATGCTCAATATTCCTCCGTACTCTGAAGCCCCTGTACACAGCCTGTATTTGAATAGCTGCTCTGCGAAGAGAAAGATACTCTGAAGCACACTGTCTTGACAGAATCAAAGCTCTGTATCTTCTCTGAAAGACAAGAGCAGCTGCTTTAAGAGAGAGATATCGTTGACGTTCTCTAAAAGCTTTAAAATTTTTCTGAACAATAATAGCAGCACAGTGTACTTCTTGATGTTGTTTTTTTGCCCGCATGTCTCGAAAAGCCTTCTGAATACAAATGGCAGCTTTCTTTAATGAAGAGTAATGCTGTACTGCAATTTTCCTCAGGTTATTGGCTCTGTATCTCTTCTGTATTAGCTGGGTTGCCCACTGAACTTTTCTGTAATGTTGGTACTGCCTATACATTCGGTAGTTTTTCTGTATTGTAAGTGCTGCCTCATGTCTTCTCTTCAAGAAGCGTCTTGTTTCCATCCCTCTATAGGCAGCCTGAAGAGCTACAACAGAATTGTACAGCTTTAAGTACCTTTCTCTCACACACTTCCCTTCCCTGTAAGCACGATAACGTTGCTGTATGATTACTGAAGCAAGCCTCATAGCTTGGTAAGAAATGTAAATTTTATGCATTCTTAACGTTGCTTGAATAACTGTAGCAGCTTGATGCATCTGCTGTATTTTTTTTCTTACTACAAAGCCTCTATATGCAGACTGTATGGTAACAGCAGCATTAAGGAAACAGAGATATTGCTGACGTTGGATTTTTGCTAGTTTTGTTGCTCTGTATCTTCTCTGAATTACAATAGCAGCAGTCTTAAGGGAAAGAAAATGCTTTCTTTTGACAAAAGTCCTAAACCTTCTTTGAATAACTCCAGCTGATTCATTCATAGTTCTTACAAGTCTTCTTGTTTTCATTCCACGGAATGCAGCCTGGATATGAAGTGCAGCACTTTTCATAATCATATAGTTGTGAACTTGTATATTTCGCTCCTTACAAGCACGAAACCACTGCTGAATGCGCCTCGTTGCCAGCAACAGTTTTCTGAAATCCTTCTGTTGTTTGTGCATTCGATAACAAGACTGTATTTTTGCTGCTGACTGATGCATGACTTTTAATTTTTGTCTGACCTTCATGCCTCTAAAGGCAGACTGAAGGATAATAGCAGACTTCTTCAGTTCCAAGTACTTTTTACGTTGTACTCTGCCTAAACAAAATGCTCTGTATTGCCTTTGAATTAAAATTGCTGCCATTCTCATTGCCCGATATTTTAGGGTCATGCGATGCATCCTAAAAGTGGCTTGGATACAAACAGCTGCCTGATGCATAGAGTGAAGTTGTTGTCTAACTCTTACACCTCTATAAATTGCCTGCATTTTGACTGTGGCTTTTTTTAAAGACAAATATTTCTGCTTTTGGCGTTTAGCAAGAATAACTGCACGATAACGCCTTTGAACTACTATAGCTGCAGATCTAAGTCTTCCATAGTCCTTTTTGACCAAGTAAGACCTGAAGGCAGCTTGTATAGTTGTAGCAGCTTTGTTCAGCTTGTTCAATTGTTTCCTCACAGTCATCCCACGGTAAGCAGACTGCAAGACTAGCACAGCAGTCTTTGTTTTTAGATAAATTGCACGTTGGGTTTTTTTCATACAGTAAGCTCTGAAGTACTTCTGAATCACTACAGTGGCTTGTCTTAGTTTCCTATATTTTTGTTGATTTATATGCATTCTATAATAGGACTGAATAACTGTTGCAAGATTATGCTGCTTTTGAATTGTTCTTCTCACAGTTTTCCCCCTCCACACTGCCTGAAGATGCACTACAGAGTTACGCAGCTGAACATATTCTTGCCGTTGTTCCTGGGCTATAACACTGGCTCTGTAATGCTTTTGGATAGTTAGCACAGCATGCTTCATAATTCTGAATTTTTTCAGAGCTGAGAATTTTCTGAAGGCAGACTGTATCTTAGTAGCAGCTACACACTGTCTTTGAATCTCCTTTCGTACCTTCCAGCCACGAAATGCTGCCTGTAAAGAAATCACTGCTACTTTTGTCATCAAGAAATCCAGTCTTTGTCTGTTACCAGTCTTACAAGTTCTGTACCACCTCTGAATCACTACAGAGGCCTGAACCAATGCCTTATATTTCATCCTTGCAGCATGAGCTCTAAAAGCAGTCTGAATTTTAACAGCAGCTCTGTGTTCAAGTTTAAGCTTTTTGCGTGCTTGATGCCCCCTGTAGGCTGCCTGCAAACACACAGCTGCCTTTTTAACTTCCAAGAACTTCTGCCTCAGACACAGTTGCTTTTTGTGTGCACGATAATGTTTTTGAATGACCACTGCAGCTCCATAGATGCTCAAGTAACGTTGCCTGTCCCTTCTCATTCTATAGCATGCCTGGAGAAACACTGCAGCCTCCCTCCATCTTTGCATTTGTTTCCTGACGAGATAGCCTCGAACCACAGCTTGAATTCTTATGCAAGCTCCTTTCAACTTCCTATAATCTTCTTTGAGCTGAAGAGCATATCTATGAGATCGATACCTTCGCTGGACATAAAGTGTTGCCTCCTTTAATGCACAGTAATGCTTATGTGCCTGCCTCATCTTTACAAAAGCTTGAATCTTCACTGTGGCATCTTTCAATTCTTTAAATCTCTTCCTGACAACATAAGCACGGTAACTTGACTGAATTTTGATCACAGACCTCAGCATGTGAGCTTCCTTCCTAGCTCTCATTCCTCTGTAGGCCGACTGTAGGACAATAGCAGCCAGACGCATCCTCTGGAAAGCAGCAGATGCTTTTTTACAAGTGATGTACTCCCTGTACCGAGTTTGGATTACAGAAGCAGCATTTTTCATCTCCTTGTATCTTTTTACTTGTTGGTATTTTCTCACATGTGACTGCAACGTAACAACAGCTTTTTTTAATTGCAGAAATCTTCGTTTCTCTCTTTTCATTCTCCACAGTGACTGAACAACACAAACTGCTTTTGTTTGCCTGTACAGTTCACGTGCTCTCATACCTCTAAAAGCAGCTTGGAGAAGTAGCACTGCTGCACGCTTTTGCAAATAGTGCTCTCTTTCAGTTTTTCCTAGTTTATAAGCTCTGTAATACAGCTGGATTGTCACTACTTTTGCCCTTTGTTCCTGGTAAACTCGTCTGGCCAGCTGACACCTGTACCAAGCCTGAATTTTGATAACACTTTGCTTAATATGTAGATACTGCTTCCTATCTCTGTGCATCCTGTACCAAGACTGCAGGAGAAGGGCAGCCTGCCCTCTTTCAGCCAGTTTTGAAGATTGCCATTTTCGGAAGTAAGTCTGAAGCACTAAAGCTGCTTTGATTTTCTGCTGAATCTTACGTTTTCTCCATCTTCTGAATGCAGACTGAATAGTAAGTGCTGAAGACTTTAAGATTTCATATCTTTGCCGTTCTGTTTTTGCCAGCTTAGCTGCACGCAGACGTCTCTGAATTGTAACAGTAGCCCAAACAGTTTGTTTATATGCAGCAACGCACTTGACCATCCTTATCCTTGCTTGTACAAAGATAACATAGTATCTCAGCTGTAAATATTTTTTCCTAGCAGAGTGTCTCCTCCAATAAGCCTGCAAAGAAAACCAAAAATATTTAGCATTTTCTTCATGATATCTTGAGTTAAGCATACATTTGAGCACCACCAACCCCAGATTTCTTTATTCCTATTTAATGCCTACAAAGACAAATCCAGATAGCTAAATAAAATAAAACAAAACCCAAAACTAAATGCTTGAATCACTGCTTTTTTTCAGCATTTCCAATTCTGGCAAAAAGCTAAGTTTGCCCTGGCAACAAAAGATTCCCTTTCAAACTATTTGATAAATCAGTGATTCTTTAATCTCTGTTCCAAAAGGTCTTGGGAATCTAACATTTTGCTTTTGGTAATAGATTGGAAATTGTCTTGTGAAACTGAATGAACTGCCCAACTACCAATTAATAACTCCTGTCTGCCATTCTGAACGTGTCATAACACCAGAAGAGTCCTTTGATTACTTTTTTGGGGCTTCTGCAATAATGGTCAGCAGCTGCAAAGAGGCAAGCCAAAACAACCTGATCAGGCATTATATTGACTGGTTTGAGGCTCACTGTTTTAATGTTTATTGTGTAACAAAATATTCACCAATTATTGATTCAATAGCACATTACCATTTCTCCCTGAAGAAATGTACAAAAACATCTCAAAAGGGGCTGAGAAGTATTACATTTTCTGTTTGTGCTGTAAGCAGAACAAATTACCCCAAGCAAGCCATTTTCTTACAGGTCTCAAAGGGTTTCCTTATTGTGTAATCTCACTTTAAATCATATTACCTGAATGACCGTGGCAGCTTTACTTCTGGCTTCCATCAGTTTTGTCCTTTTCAGATTTAAAAAAATAGTCCTGGCTAAGTACCTTCTCCAGTACTTCTGAATCACAACTGCTGCATTCCCTTTTTTCACGATACGCCGACGAGCCAAAAAGTTTATTGCAGATTTTTGAATTATCCGAGCAGCTCTGTCTCTTTCCTACAAAGTGAATTTCCACTGAATGTTTAGGATTTGAATTTTCACTCAAATTTTTGATAAATTAAAATAATCATCTAAAGCAATCTTCTAAAAATTAGGCTTGCTGATACCCCAGCTTTTGTTCACTCTAGTAAAAGAACATTTTTTAGACAGAACATTTGTTTCAGCACGGAGTTCTTTGTAAAAGGGTGATATCCCTTAAATCTGCATCCTCACACCTTCACAGTTCTTCCTCTTTGTTGGTCAGTCTTTCAGCATTCCTAAGCAACCCATTTGTAAGCCTCAATATTAGTCATAAATTTAAAATACCCTTACTAATGAGATACACCAGAATGCTTTCCAGCTAAATTTAAACAACATGAGTATAAAGACGGTCATACCAGCTCACATCCATCCAGCCCAAAGTTTTATTGGCACATGCCAACCCGTGTTTTTACAGTAACCCAGAGACTGTAGCACATCACAGGAACTGATGTACATTAAAGGAAAAAAAGCAACAAGCAACTTTAACATGACAATATGTAAATCATCTTGTATGAAGCCTGCTCCTAGCCTATCCTACCAGAGAGCAAATTACATATGTGCACATTCTAAGATGAAATAAAAATAATTAGTACAATGCTTATAGGTGCTGGTTTTGGTTTCTTCCTCCCCCACACAATTTTTACTATTAGTTACTTAAAACCATTATAAAGGGAATGTTTTATAATCATCATTAATGTTGTGCAATTTTAGAAAGAAATCGGAGATGAAAAAAATCTACATTAACATAACTTTTGCCCCCTTCTACACCATAGAGTCTTAGAAAATTTCACTTGAACACTGTTCCAATGATATGTCTTCTCATTTGGATACAGCAGTGGCATTTATTATTGCTAGTGGTGTCATAGTTTTAAAATCATCACAAGATCAGGTATAACTCGTGAAAAGGTTGACACAAAATATTAGAACTCATGCACCTCAAATAAAACACTGGTGTATTTTAGCTCCTGAACAAAATTGGGAAACCCAGGAAGAAATTTAATTACTCACTTCATCTTTTAGTCATTAATGGGAATTAAAAATTAACTACCCCCTTTTTTGTTTTAAGGAACCAGCGCAACTATTTTATATTTGAAAAACAGGGAAAAGGGTTTAAGGGGTGATGTGCTTTAATAAGATAATAAAAGAAAAAACAGCATCTTTTCAATAAATGTAAGCACTTCAGAGTAGTCATTGTAATATTTTTGTAGCAGATTAAACTACCAAGAAGGCCATGTATTTATTTGTATAATAAAAATTGTACTCACTAACTTAAATGTATCATTCTAACAAATCTGTATATTCTAAATAGTGAATTTATATTCTCTGCGTAGTATTTCTCAAAGTTGAATCTGTGACTATTGCACAGGAGAAGAGTACCTGAGAAAGTTTCAGTTCCCTTTTCAGCCTGTAATTCCTCCAAGCAGACTGAATTACTCGAGCAGCTCGAGCTTCTTGTCGAAGATCCAGAAGCCGCGAACAGAGAAATGACAGGTAGGTAATAACAACCTAGAGAAACACAAAGCACTGCAAGTTAAGGGCTGTATGGAAGAGCTGGACATGTTCAGATCTTTACATCAACTCTAAAGGTAGCTTACCTTCTCATCAGGAATTGTATTTGACATGTCAGAATGATGAATCATTGCTGGTATTCCACCTAAATCAGAAACTGCAGCATTGATCAGCTGGAAGTTTTTCCTTTCATTGTCCAAGAGTTCCTTGTACAGGACAGAGGCAGTGACAGCTTTGCAAAGAGAAAATGTTTGTCAAATCAAATTGTACATAAAAGAAATAGATTTAACAGGAGCTGCTGTGGGTCAAAACTCACTTTGATCAAACATTCCTTCCGTAACGTTTAGAGAAGTATCAGACTCTGAAGAGGATGAGGAGGAAGAATTTAGTCCCACTGTATAAGTTCTTGAGCATTCTACTGTTTGAGTTGTACGTTGGCAAACAGCTTCCAAAGGCACATAACACGGATGATAATGATGAATCAAATGACATAATACTCTACCATCTGAGAAACACACTGTGAAATTCTCCACCTGTTAAAAAAAAAAATACAGTAAGATATAAGTTCCTTGAAATTTTGTTACCAGTTAAAGAGACAGAAATTGTGGTCTTGTACTTCTGGAAGTGACTAAGCAGATTTTTTGAACAAAATATATATGAAAGTAGTGCTGCCCTTCAACATTTACATGAAATGTATGTACAATGACATACAGCTGTGAGAAACCAGAAACAAAGATGTGAATCACCATACAGTGAATCTCCAAAAGAAACTTTTAAGAGGGACCCCTCATTAACTGCTCTAGAGATCTTTACACTAGGTATTCAGAGCAGAATTAATTTTTGAACTTAAAGAAGAAAGTGCTTTACTTTTCACTTCAGAAAAAAAATAGCAGGTGTGACTGTATTCTGAGCAGAGACATGTCTCTGAAAAGGGCTTCTCTTCTTAGGTGGAATTAACGACATGTCACTCCTAAACACCTCCTTGAGGGAGAGGAAAGGAATGCCACTTGACTCAACTATAGCTTAATTCTCACAATTCCTACATATAGTAAAGCTTTTATGCACAAATACTTTCAGGATTAAAGCTCATTAAAAAAACAACAAACAAACAACCCTCAAGCAATCATATTTTCCAGCAAAAATACATTTTTGAAAGGCATTTTTATGCATAAGACTAAATGAAATGGGAGATCCTTTTGTACAAATTTGTTTAAAAAGTGTTGCAGCTAAATCCACAGAAAGATGGTTATTTCAAATCAGATTAAACAAAGTCCAGAAGAATATAAACTGATTACTACTGGCTGCTACTACATACTGGATAATTTGAAGAAATCTGTTTGATGCATGAGCAATCTTATGACTGCAAAATGTACACAAAATTGTTTACCTTAATATTGTAAAATCCACAAACAGCATTAACCCATGTCATCAGCAGCTTCACATTTTCACTGTAGCTTGGAGATGAGGAGTTACTGCTATGATCATCTTGTACACTAAAACAACTTGGAAAAGTCTTTAGAGCACCCAATCGTGTTTTTCTCATGTGTGCATTCTTTAAAAACTCAATTTCTTCTTTTAACTGTTCCACATTAAGAAAAACATCCACCTATTAGGCAGGAAAAAAACCCACATTATTTATGTCACTACCAGTCTGACGTGCCAAGCAGCTGGATGCAGCACTTTGAAGAGCCATTGTTCAGTGAAATTATTTCTTTAATCAAAAGCAATGCAACTGTAATACATGCATACATTATGTTGTTCTGGCTCTCTGATAGTTTGGTGGCTCTAGTGTTTGCTTTAGATATAGTTAATTGTACTTATATTCCTGACTACTTAGTGATGAAATTCCACTTCAACTTGTATCTTATTTTACCTTTAATACTTCATTCCTTCCAACTGGATTTGCCAGCTGTATACTTACTCAAGTTAACTCTTAAAACAGCCTTAAGAAAATTATTTTTGCTTCCTCTGCCAATTTTTTCCACTGGCTTTAAAATGCCATTGTAGCAATTCTTATTTCAAAAATTCTTATTTCAAGAATGTTTCTTCAAATTGACCATTTCAGGTACATGGCAAAAGAAGAGCTACAGCTTCAGAGCTTACTCTGTTTATTGCCTATCAGTTTAACTTCAAAATGTCCTTTTCAATTAGTAAGAGCATTTTGAGACCAATTTTATTTTACTATTAAGTATCAATTCTGTTACCCATACAGCATAAACCCAAAAGTTTAATTTTTTTTTCAAAAACTTGTATGAATGTATAGGAGGAAAAGCACTTCTGAACTGTATTGTTAGAAACAGTTAGCAGATTTAAGTCAAGTCTGTAAGGCACTGCACATACAAAAGAATTAATTTCATAGTTGAAATTTTGATTAGTAGAGGCTTTCACAGACAACAAATGCTCCTAAAAGACTAATGTTTTCACTATATCTCATTTGTAATTAGTACCCAATAAAAAAATAAATAATTGAATAATACCTGGAAGGCAAAGACAATTTTCCACAGGAGTGCTAATGTTCTTTCTCTGTGTCTATCCACAATATCTCTGGAGTCAATTGAAGCACCTATCAAATAAAACAAGGGATTAGTGTGCACTAGTCCTCTGATGCACTTAGAATAACCCTGATGTCTAGGCCTTACCACTGTCATCTTTCAAGTGAATTCCTCGTTCTTTGAGGACATTAAGAACAATGTCAACATTATGCATCTTCTGCAGACGACTTATGGCAGGAACTCTCAGTTGTTTTGAAAGATTCCAGTTTTTGGTGAGAAGTTCCATTGTTCTCCTAACAAAGGGAATTTCACAGGTTAATGCCTTAGCTGAACTCACATTAAGTATTATACAAAGGAAAATAAAGAGCTGAAAATTATACTGTATCAACGCACACAAGACGAATGCCACATTGCAAGTCCACAGCCAGATTGGTGACAGCAAAATCAAATTCATCAAGTGGAGTTTGAATATGACTGACAGGCAGTCCTAAGAAACCAAGGTGACGGGAAAGGTCACCTTCACCACTCAGGAAGTCTCGAGAAAATGCGAGCAGAAGCTCTTTGCTAGCCTGAAAGATAAAAAAAAAATTAAAAACTCTTAACATTGCAGTATATTTGTCAATAAGAATACAATTTTCATCCCTTGTCCCCCAGACTGCATTCTGTATTTCCTTGCCTTACTTAAAATTTTAATTTTTAGGCTTAAAAAAACCCAAAACAACAGTTCAGCCAACTCACACAGATTAATTTTATTTTATGTGGTTACCATTTCACTGAAAGCACCACCAGATTCAGGAATACTTTTTTTCTCAGTCTGACCAAAGTGGTTTTATTGGAACATAACTTGTTAATCAAAGCCTTTGTAAGACATATGCTGTCTAGTCTTTCTTATCACAACAAAACAGAAAAAAAAAAAAAACCCAAACAGAAAAGCTCAAAATGAGTTGCAGTTTAACATCAGCTGCAGAGCACAGGGGTGGTGTTTTAAAACAGTGAGGAAGCTTAGATTGAGAGAGGGAAGCCAGATAACACGATAATCAACTCCTTCCTACAGGACTGGCACCTCAAAATTCTCTTGGGAATTTCTTTACCTGACCATGAGGTGATATGGCAATAATGTTCATGCAAAAGGTCAAGACTTTTTAATGAAAAGTACATAGTTAAATAAAAAAAAGAATAAAATATACAGATATTACCTCTGTTGAGGTGTAGTACCATACTGGAGATAGAGAGCTGTGGTTTGGTGTCTTACCTTGAACTCTGCATCCTTACAAAAGAGACAAGGGTCGTGATCAATCATTCTGGACCGTTTGGCACAATCCAAAAAGCAAATTAACAGGAGCAATTTTTTCAGTGTGAATTTTGACAAAGCTTCTTCATGACCTAAAAAGATAGAACCCATTAAGTTCTAGTTCAAAAATTAAGTGCTACAAACAACCTGGTTTTGGGAGTAGAAGTTACCTTCTCGATAGAGGTGAGGCACAGTGGGATGTCTGTATTCAGCTGCAATGTCAGGGTTCCAAAGCAAGCGATTAAGGATAAATATTGCTAAACCTGTAACATCACTGTTACTCTCCAGAGCTATCAGTTCTCCATAAACAGTCTGATACGAAAGGAAGAGAAAAAAAGCAGAACCATCACAAATTACCTCAAAAACTACCAGGATGTCTTTTTTCAATAATAGACATTACTGAAAATCTGAAGCAATAAGTGGTAATCAGCCTCCAAAAATCAGCCAGTCCTTTAAATCAGATACTGAAGGATAAAACTAAAGCAAATTTCAGAACATCCAGTTTCATTTCAAGACATGCGTAAGTCATCTGCATCTGAGGAATCAGTCAGGAACTTCCTTAAGATAACCTCATTTTCTTCTAGTTTTGTAAAGAGTGGAACTGATAGGAAACTACTTCTGTGGTATTGGTCAGGGAGTTAACTTAAACTTTCCTCAATTAAATGTTTTTCTTTTTAATGAGGTAAGCACTTTTTTAAAGAAAGTGTGTTATAATAATTTAAAGGGACATATGGATGTAAACATTCTAAAACTGAATGAACCTACCTGGACTACTGTAACAGAAGTACACAGAAAACTGAAACCTCCCCTACAAAAAGAAAATTTCTAGATGCCCTTTAAACTTTGATTATAGACAACTAATTGGGCACTTACCTCCAGACCTATCCGCAGCCACAAAGGGTTGTAAGACAAAAGCCAGTTAAGGATTTTCTGCCTCTCTCCTGCAAGAGAACATCATGTAAACACATCCTATTACTGACAAATTTTATAACGATTAATTTTCTGTTAAATTAATTTGGTGTTTGAACAGCGCTTCTTTTACTTACAAGAAAACAGAGGATGCAAAGTGATAGTATTCTTACCTACATCTTTCCAGAGGTGTCTGTCTCTACGAACTAGCAGACGTCTAGTTTCAATCTCAACTTCCAGTTTCTTGATGGCCTTAACCATTGGCTCAGACGTAAACAAACGGCAGGCATCGCGGCGTAACTTATTCAGCTTACGATGAGCTGTATAAGCTTTTAGAGATGCTTCATCTTTTGTTGGTGCTTTGGGAATACTGGTTTTATGATGGTTCTCTTCTCCCAAGATAAGAGCAGCTGCATTTACTATTTAAACACACAAAAAGTAATCTTTTACATCTGGAATAAATGTAGGGGAAACAAAACGAGGTGGGCAAAGCTAAGTTCACATTTGTTGTTTTCCTTCTGACTAATGATTTAATTCCCCAGATGTCTAATTATCAGCTGTTGAACAAAGCATATATTGCCAAGTACATGAATACTGGTCAAATATGAAATATGATGACACTGATTTCATAAGTGAGTGGCACTAGTAAGTAATTAATTTTACCACCTTAAATTTTTTAGATTGAAGCTAAAGGAAAAAGTATGTTACCATAATTTCAGTAAAGTGATAGCTGTAATGTTTTTAAGATGGGCATTCCCTACTTGACTCCCATTGAGGAGGGGCACAGCCACACACTCTGTTATGTATTTCCTGTTGCACAGCACACTCCCCATTCAGGTGTTTAGTATGCTGTGCTTAGTATCAACAAGTGTGCCATCCACACTTATCACAAGGGGAAAATATGACTCTGAAAAGGATTAGATAGTTACAAAATTCTGCTGGGATGAACAGTGGTGTCTTCAATGTGAGAATGGATTTGTTTTGGCATAGTGCCCATTTTCTAGCATAACAACCACTGAAACACATTACCAAATATTGGGTTAATGATTACCATGGCATTAAGTCTAAGGTTGAAAAAGGCAACATAGGTAATATATAAAAATTAAAAGCCAAAAATCTACTCTTACATAAGAGCTTAATGCTGTACAAATTAAAGCAACAAGCAGGGACTAGCTGGGTTAAGCTAATACCACTATTCATTAATTATTAATAAAGCACATCATATAAGTTTAAGAATATTAAAAGGCAGTGAAAATTCTTGCATTCTTACCTTGAGAGGTGTTTGTTTTTACGCTGAAGTCATCAGGGGTAAGTACAAAATTTAACCACCAGGTGAAACCACGTTGCTGCTTCTCCTTCCAGCGTTCATCATAAAACATGTTTTTAGCAGCAAAAGGCATTGGGTGCCTAGGGATGACTTAATTAAAAATAAACAAACAAACAAAAAAAGTAAGCCTCTCCAGTTTGATAACCAGTATCACTTTGTTGTGGAAAGGTTAAAGTTTTAAACTTCATTTAGCAGTACAGCATAAAAACGCAGATGGTTAGAATCTTCAGTGACTTGCAGTTCAGACATCATTAAATAAATTTCAGTCACAAAGGATGGATTAAGTTATTAAAGCACTAGAAGAAAGACAAGATTTCTAGAACCCATGCTATTTGCAATGCACATTCTGGGACACAACCAAGTTGAGTTGGATTACATCTAGAAAGAATAATTTTATAGTTGCCTTTTTCTGATCAGATCAACTTAATATTATTAGCACTCTGAGATCAGCATCTTTTTGGTAAAATGTTTCCTCTTCTTAGGTATTCTGTTGTATCAAAACGTTATCAAATACAGAAGATTTACTTTGCTGATGAACAACAGTCAGGTGAGAATGTACCTGTAACGTAGCTTTGACACTTACAAGCAAAACTGAAGAAAAATTACGTTTACCTTCAGCTGGCCATGTGTTGCATCTAACTTTCTTATAAGTAGTCCAAATGGAATATGAAAGGTTACATATATTTTTCTAACAGATAGTGATTCATTGGAGGTACAGCCTTCTATTTCATCTCAGCTCTAACCAGTTGATTTTTACCAGTCCCAGGCAGTGCAGCAGTTGTGACACCCAGTTCAGTGTATACTGTTTCACTGAATACTAGAAATCTGCTTACCTGTTTTCAGGGGTTTCACAAATGTCAAGTGAGACTGAGCCAATCCAGGAATGGGTTTACTAATTCTGTTGGTAGTTTTAGTTGCTTTATGAAGTGAAGAACCTATAAGCATTAATACACAAATATCAACAACAAACGTGCCAGTAAAGTTCACATATAAAAGCTTGTATCACTTAGAAAGCAGGGAACAGGAGTAATTCCCCATAAATCCATACAAATAGTAGGATTCTCATATTGATGGAAACACTTAAGCAAAGCAGTTTCACTAGTCAAAAGGGAAAAATAGTAAATACTACTAAAATACCTAGTAAGCAAGAGCTACTGTATTTCATATTTTTTCCATACACTCAGGAAACCTACTGTTTCCAATTCATTATCAAATGGCTAGAAACTTATTGGTAAAAACATTCATTAGAACATGTGCAAGTGTGTATTTTATGATCACCAGGGTAAGAGGTGTGATTTTAAAGAGTGTGAGACTCACCTCTTCTCATTTAGATAGCATGCTACATTGATATTCATTTCAGAGTAGCCTGCCTTGTGTTAGTTTAGGCACCAAGATACGAAAAAAATCAGCATTATACACTATATAAGGATAGAAAGGCTTAAATAAAACACACGGAAAAAATACAGATTTAGGCTTTCTGAACTCTCAACATATAAAACACCAAATGAAGGATTATGCATGTTGTTGCAGGTAGACTATAGTTGCTGCCTGACAATCCCTGACAAGATGGTACTTCAGAAACAAAAAAGAGACCAGAAATTACAGGTTGTACTCTCCTGCCTAGGTCAGGTAATGTTTTTCATAGAACAGTCACTTCTAGAGAAGTAAAGAAGTAATTCCAATTTCTCATACTCTTCTAATAAATTTTAAATACATTCTGATATATCTTAATAAAGTTGGATCTCAAGTAAATTAAAATAATGATGGGCATTTCAGAGTTAACTTTTAGAAATTAAATATAATTTTTCTTTGTCAAGCCTAGAGATAATGTCTATGCAATTAAAAGAATAACAGGTTAAACTTCTCAAGAAAAATTATCAAGAACATAAAGATGTCACCATTTTTTGCATTTTACAACTAGGATTAAGAGACACCAAAGTAATTTTGGGTTCACAGACTACTTCATTCTCCAGCTCACCTAACCTTACCCTAATGGATGAATAGAAATAACCCACTAGATAACACAGCTTTTCCTACTGCACACTAACACTGGTAATGTGTCATGGTTTTATGTACATCATCTTAAAATCCAAGTGCATTATTGAAAGACCCAAATGAAATCTAGCTCACAGAACACATCACTTCAAATGAAGAAAGCAGCATGTTATTTTGATCTGAAAGCCATGGTATTTTTTCCTATTAGTTATATTGCTGGGACTGCATGAAGACTCTGGAAATTAAATGCTTGTTTCAGTTACAGGCCCTCATTCTTTCTATATTCCAGAGCACATTTGGGAACTGAATCTTTAGAAAACCCAAAATACATTGAAATACAGAAAGTCAACTTCTGCTAATCTTCCAGCAACAAAATATTGGTGACTAAAAAGACAGAAAGATGTACTTAAGGCTGACAAACAGCTAATTACAGACAGTAAAAAAGCAGGCAGCAAGAATGAGACCTCAGAACTAGATTTTTGGAAGTATGTGACCATATCAGTGGAATAAAATATTCACAGTAGTACGTGTACATATCACAGAAATCTCATGCAATAAGTTCCAATTAAATCTTAATTACAAAACAAGGGCTTTGCTGGAGAGCTGACAGATACTCTTCATAGAATCATACAATGTTAGGGGTTGGAAGGGAACTCTAGAGATCTCCTAGTCCAACACCCCTACCAAAGCAGGATCACCTAGGGCAGGCCACATTATGAAAAAAGTTATTTTGAAACAAATTAAACATCCAAAATTTTGAGCTAGTTTTCAAATGTTTAAAATACAGATAATACCTGACAAGTTGAAAAGACCCACATTTCAGGGATATGAAATACTCCTGAGTGTTGCAAGGCACTTCAGTTTGCTATACAGACTTCATCATCAAGTGCATCTTTCAGAAAGTGGTAAATGAAGGAAACACTGCTCACCTGCTCTCCTCCTCTGCCCTGCTCTCTCTCTGTTTGTGGGTTTGGAGGCTGAGGGTCTCACAGCAGTACACATTTTATTCTCCCCTTTAGATGTAAAGGTTCGTTTTCTTTCCACTTCTTCCACATCCACTGGAGCTGTCAATCTGCTGTTTGCTACATGGGTTTCACTTTTCCTCTTCCGACACACAGAAGTTGATGCAGTAGGAGGTGGATTTACTTTGTCATTGTGACACTTATTTTCAGCTGAAATGGGCTCTATACATGGAAGGTATTTAGACATCTCTGCTTTTGTAATTACAGGCACCACATTAGCACATTCCCCTATTGCCTTACTAAGGCATTTTTTAGATTTTGGCTGGAGAGTTTCCTTTCTTTTTTCTTCAGCAGCAGGAGCCTTATTTTTTATGACAGTGGCAGAAAGAACTGGACGCTTTTTTGGTTTGGTTTCTTCTCTCTGAGAACTGTGAGTCTGAAGTTCCTCAGCTTCTGCAGGTTTGTTACAAAGTACCTGTGATTCTACAGTATGGATCTCAAAGGCTTCATTTAAGTTGTCTTCTATATGAACATGTGTTTTTGTCCCTACCTCTCCATTTTTTTTCCATTTTGAGGGTAGGACTCTCTTTACAACGTAAGTCTCTGTACTAGATGGTATTAAAGTTGCCTCAGGTTTAGGAGTCTTTGTTTCCTTATTTGACAAGCTGTCTTTTACAAACTGATCAGGTGACAGGATTGGAACAGGCTGCTCTAACATATCTATATCCACTTGATAATTGCCATTTACAAAAGAATCTGGGCTTAAAATTCTCCTCGTACTAAAAGCAGGCACAGATGCTGAGTGCTCTGGAGTGCTAACTGGAGAAAGTGTGCAATTAAGAATCACTTCATTGGTTGAAACTGGCAGTTGTGCTAATCCAGTAGAAGTGTATGCACTTTGAGATTTTAATTCATTGTGCTCATTAGCAAAGTTCTTGACATTACAACTGTCCACTTCAGGCAATAACTCTTCATTTACAGGTACAGCAATATCAAAGTATGTAGTAGATCTTCTCATTGCAAGTGGTGTGCAAGCAGTATTATGATGTTCCTCTAGCACTGGTGAAATAGGAGAAAGAGGTAATTTATTTTCAGAGTCAAGAAGTGAGTCATTGCCTGGGGATTGACTATTTTGTACTGTGTTCTGATTTTCACATGGCTGAAGTGGGCTTCTAAGTCTATCCACCTTCTGGGAAACTTGAAAAGTTTTATTAACACTTTTGACATCTGAAGTACTTTTTTTAACTTTCTTTGAAGCAAATGTTTCTGAAGCATTTTTCTTTTTTATAGTATCCCAAAGACTCTTCTGAAAAAGAACCATAAATAAAAGTTAGTATGCTGTCTTTCTACATACTTCTATGAAGGTGAGCATTACATGTGTATTCATTTCAAGTCTAAAAATACTGTAAAAAAACCACCCAGTTCAAAATTCACCTTATTTCCTAACACAAAACTGACTTCTTGGTTGCACTTTAGTTTTATTCCCTAAACAATACTGTATCAGTATCTACTTTCCAGCCCAGCTGAAAAATCTTGAAGACAATGGGAATTCCCCAAAACATCATAATATTTCAAATTTTAATTTTCCTTCCCTGAATCTTCTCATAATAAAAGCAGTATCTCTGTCAGTTGTGCCAAAGTTATAGAATTAAGATGCATAATAAACACACACCTTTCTCTTCACAGGCTGCTCAGCAACACCCAGGAGCACAGCTTGATGTTTTACAATGCCATTAACAATAAAAGTTACCAATTCTCTGACTTTTCCTTCTTCTAATGGTGTCCATGTTACAGAGACAAAGATTCTTTGCCCTGACTGTTGGAGAAAAAGAAAGGTTTAATATGTCATATTTTGGTATACTTACATAACATTAAAAACAAGAATAATCAAATCAAGTGAGAAGCAGTATACAAAAGTAACATATGCTCTGATAACATGAAGTGATGAATAATTAAGTGTTTAATTGTCAAATTTTCTCCTCTGATGTGTAAACTTAAACAACCCCCATTAAAAATGTCGTATTAAAAGGGCACGTAAATCTCAGTGAAACTGTAATGGAAAGCAAGCATGAACATATAGCAGAAAGGCTGAGATTACTAAATTTTTTGCACATATTAACAGTGTAAGTCCTCTCAAGTTATTTTGAGATAACTATATTTGGACTATTAATCAGAGGTTAGGAGTTTTAGGACCTTAGCTTGATCTGTATACAAGTGTCTTTTTTTTAAAAAAAGAAATCAAGTGACCTGCAAAGATGAGATTTGACAAAAAAGGTCATTGAATAAAAATGAAGACCCTGCAAGTAAGGAAGTTGTGAAGCTATGTATGACCCATGCACAGTGACCTTCACTGAATGGTTTTGGTGCTCTACTGCTATCAATACAAACAGACCAAAGCTGTACCTCAAACGAAATGGAAAGGAGAGAGTGAAAACAACCCAACCTCTTAAGCATTTGAATGAAAAGTTCCATCTCCTTGGGCAGATGCTTTTAATGAAAACATACAAACTAATTTATTGCATTAGTTTATAGAACAATTTATAGAAAAAATTATAGAACAAACAGTATTCATTAATTACTACAAGCAATTGCTATTCATAGACTCAAACCCGTTTCTACAGGTATGTTGCAAGATCTCCAGAGCTCCTTTCCCACAGAGTAGGGGACCAAAGACACCCGTTTGTACAAAGTGTCATTTTAGAAATCGTCACTGATTGAATTCAGGATAGTTTGTATTTCCTTGTGAATTGCAAAGACTTATTGCCAGACCAAGCCTTCTTCACCCCCTATTATCTTATTAATTAACATGTGAGGAACATGGTAATTAACATGAAAGAACAGTGATCACCCACCCTCTGGGGAACAGCTCCCTCAGCCTCTAACTAAGCAGATATCGTCCACATTTTTGAAAGGTCTTTTTAAGCACCTCTTATTCTTCTGTCTGTCTTCACAAACACATTCCTCATCCACAATTAATTATATTTTTTGCATCTTATTACGGGGGGGAAAAAAAAAAAGCGCGAAACAATCAAACAAAACCAAACAAACCCCCTCTTTTAAGCCAGGATTTGCCTCCGGAGCCTGCACCAGTCCCAAGACCCCCGAGAGGTCCAATTCCACCCTACGAAGCGAAGGAATACGGCCCGGTGCAGCCCGCCGGGGACCGGCTACGTCACACCGCATCGCGAGGCGCCCCGGTGAGGAGTGACGTGACGTCTGCCGGGGGAGTGACGTAACACCCCTCAGGCCGGCGGAGGGGCTCGTCCTGCCGCCCGGACCCCCTCCAGCCCCAGCCCAGCACCCCGCCCGCAGGACACCGCTCGGGGTCCCCTACCTCCACAGGAAAGCGGCGATGCTCGAGGCTGAAGCCCCTGGCAGAAGCTGGGAAGCGGTCGACGACCACCTCGACGTCCTCCGCGTTGGGGTTGTCGATGCCCAGGAGGCGGGTGCGGGAGGCTCCCACACGCAGGCTGCCGAAGCTGAGGAAGGGCGGCCGGGAGAAGTGGCTCAGCACCAGCACCGCGGGCTCTTCCTCCGCCTCCTCCTCCTCCTCAGCGCCCCGCGTAGCCCAGCGCCGCCGCTGCCGCCGCCGCGGACTGCCGCTGAGCTCCCACACCACCGCTCCCGGCAAGAAACCCGCTGCCATGCCCGGGGCAGACCCCGCAACGGCACCAGGACCAGAACCGAACCCAGCGCCGCTCACAATCTCCCTCCGCCGCGCCACCAACGGCCGCGCCCGTTCAAACCCCGCGCCCGCCCCGCCCCCTCGCCTCTCCGCCAATCAGCGCCGCGCGTTTTATTTAAACGGCACGAGCTCGCCGCCGCCCGGAACCGGGGGGCAGCGGTACCGGACACCGAACGCAGAGCTCCGGTACCGGGTATCACCGGACACCGAACGCAAAGCTCCGGTACCGGGTACCACCGGACACCGAACGCAGAGCTCCGGTACCGGGTACCACCGGACACCGCCCCTCAGCATTCCGGCACGGAGCGGGTAAGGGCAGGCGGCCCCGTAGGCTTAAACGTGGATAGACCCCGTTATGCTTCAAAATAAAAACCACATTAAAAAAAACCCAGATGGGTTTAGCGAACCTCCACGCCAAAAATATCTTTTTTTAAAAAAAACAAACAAACAAACAAACAAAAAAAAACAAAAAAAAAAAAAAACCAAAACACCCAAACAGAAACGAGAGGAGCCGAGTATTTTTCTAAATAAATTTAATTTACAAAAGATTTAAAAAGTAGAATAAGACGCACACAAATGTGGTGAAAAATTCTGCCTGATCTGTTTATCTTTCGTGAGCTTTAAAACTGAAAGATGCACAGAACACTGGTCCCCCCCTGCTTAAATAACGGGAGGGCAGAAATCAAAACTCAGCAAGCACGCCCTGCAAGAAATCCTGTGGAGCAAACAATGTTAAGACAAAAGAACTTTACTTTTCAGTAACAAACAAAATTACACGTAGGACTGATTACTTCTACATTTACAGCACACTTCCTAACTTCCTTACAGCAATGGAAAAAGACTTTACTTAAAGACTTCCATCTAAAATATCAATCTATACAGATGACATTTAAAACACTATCTCATATACCAGTGACAAAATACTGAGTTTATCTCACCTTATTATTTCATATAAAAAGACCAACATTTAGACATGATTTAAATGGTTATGGGGGACTGAAGTTGTTTTGCCACTGTTATCTTTAATCCATCAAATCCTTTTAAATTAACACACTTTGTATGAACCATGAGAAAGATCCTGATGGGCTTACACAAAGTGACTGCCCTGCATTATGTTCTGCCAGTGTCATTCTGCAATGCACACCATAAAACAACTACATACTGTGAGGTGATACTGATGAAGATCCCGTGTGACAGCAGTCACAGGGACCTACAGATAAATGCACTCTGATTCCCTTCACCTTCAGTCAGATCACATTAGTTTTCTGTGTATGATCAACACAGAAAAAAATATCACACAGTTTTCAGGAAAAAAAACCCTATTCACCTACAACAGCCTTCTCAGAATTCATTCATTATTCTACATTCATGAACTTCTACACATAAATTATTTTAAATTTAAAAACTTGAGGGTCATTTTCATGTTAGATCAAGCACGTTACACGGCGATTCCTTTGAAGCATTCTTCAGATGCTCTTCCACATTTGTTGTTAGGGAAATAAGCTTAGATCTTTGATGGTATCAAATAAATCTTTTGTCATTGTGGTCTGGCATAACTCATCTTTAAAAATAACGACTTGAATTACAATCCAGACTAAAGTAGCACTGTATTTTTCAGGAAAATGCAGCCTTATGGAAGATATCCTCGACATTACAATTACTGATGTTCAGCATAAAAAGAACCCAAGAGCCACACCTGTAGGAAAAGTGTCAGTGCTTAAAGAGGAAATTCCAATATAAATAAATAAACTTAACATAAAATCCATTTAAAGAATTAAAGGCTGTAACCCCTTCAACAACCAGAAATCTGTTCAGCAGAAAAATACAGAATTCAATGTCTAAACAGAACGAGTGCAGAAAGTTCTCAGAACCAGCAGTTTATGGAGTACCAACACCGACCCCACTCTTGTCCCCAGAGGTCAGCATGTTGAAAAAAACCCAACTTCTTGCAACATGCCACTGATCATTCTTCAGAGAGATTTTTGAGACCTGCTTTTTTCCTTCTTTGGCAACAAATGGTCAGCTGAGTCAGTGGCTGCCAGATAAAGCATAGCCTCTGCTGTAAAAGTGCCCTCCAGATCAACAAGATGTGCACTCCTGGGTGATCACATATACATACTAGAATGGAGGTACCTATGGAGTTTCAGCCCATGCAGCTGAGATGCAGATCTCTGTCCTTCAACTCCTGTCCTGTCAAGAGGAACTGTCCCCTATCAAGCAGAGATCAGCTACTTCCACCTACAGAATGAAGTATCAGTCCATGAAAATTTAATTTGCTCATATATGAATTTTAAATAGATGAAAAGCTGTAAGAATTAGAGCTCATGATATTAAAAAAATAAAAACTATGTATCTAGCACATAAGCTTTCCTATTCTCTTTCACTGTCAACTGGCAATGATCCAGCCTGACCAGCAGGTAAAAACACTAACTAGTAGGGTTATCTGCAAATAAAAGAACGCCAAAGAACTAGTAGGTCATTTTTTCCAGGAATGCCTAGTAATTCTGGTCACCCAAACAGCAGATAGTGCTTGTTTTTCTGAAAAACAAACAATTTTATAATCTGTTTCTTGTTGGGCACCCAAAAACATGAAGCCCTTTGGAAGATACTGACCTTAATGTTTTCTGAATAATCAACTGAACTAGACATAAAGCCATTATTCAGAATATATATAAAAGGCACAATCATGAAAGAATTTTTAAAAGGACATTATCAAGTAAATATGCTCCAAATTCCATTTCAGTATTTTTCCAGTGCCTTCCAAAGAGGCTGGATTTTAAAAGAAAGATTAGTTACCATTTTTAAGTCACAGTTTTGTTAAAATCCTAAAATACTTTTTTATACCATAGGACAGAAAAGACAAGAAATAACAAAAGTTACGTTTTCTAATCTGAGAACTACACTGACACAATTGATGTTGAATTATTTCTAACACTATAATTACAAATGCTGGAAATCATGAATCACATCCACATTTGGTTATACAAAATGATACAGTTATGTCTACTTGAAAACTATACATAAACCAGCAGTTTTCAAGCCATGGAGTGTAAAGATGGCATAAACAGTTTTATTCTGAAAGGAGGTGAAGGTAGAGATAGAAAGCAGGGCAGGTAGTACTTGATAGTGTCCTTTCAGAAGGTGGCATTCAATGGCCTCATTATTGCTGTGTATTTGCTAGTATTCAGCTTCTTACCAGATACATTTACAGCATGTCAGTCTGAACATTCCCAGAGCACAGCTCTAAATTTTACTTTAGAGATACACACATAGAACAGTTAAACATATGTAGTTCTGTTTTAGAAACTGAACTTTTAAAGTTTAGGACTTCTATTGTGCTTCTTTGGCTAAGTCCTACTTAAATATTGATAACACTTAAAATTCTATAACTCTGCCACTATTTATCAGCTAACAGAAATCTTTGGTGTGTTTAAGTTAAGAGTCCATTAGGGAATAAGCTTCAAAATATGAACATTCAGGCAGATCTGGCCCCTTTCCTGCAAACTGCTCAACACTGAAATAGGTGGGGATTAAAAGAATCAAACAACTAAGTATTTGGACAGGATTTAAAATCATTTGCACCATTTAGATTTTATAGAACTTGAAAATGACCTTTTCACCACAGATCTCTCCTGCTCAGGTCATTGAATAGATTTAAGTAACAATAAAACACATACATACAGTTTCCCATTTTTAAGATTCCTTAAGATAACCATTTAAGAATGGGGAAAAAATGGGAAAAAAATGTGTAAGTCTTGTGAGCAGTAATGAAGATCATAAAATTACCTCAGACACTTTTCTTCGGTATAACATTTACCAAACAAACACAGAACAATTATTTTCAAAGTAGGCTTAAAATAGAAAACTTGATGAGGCTAAGTTAGAATAGATTTCATGAATTACACTAGACTTGTAGTTAAAAATGTATGTTGTTTTTTTTTAAATAATGTTTAGTAAAGGAAAAGTTCAAAATAATTGAAGACAAAATACTCTTCAAGAGCCTGACTTTGTTTTATAAACACAGTAAAAGAAAGTGAGAAACAAACTTTCATTAGCAACTCACAAGAGATTTCTAATTGCTGATTTATTTTTTTAATAGAAGTTGAGTATTGTTATGGAAATAACAGACTTTAAATTTTTCAGTGGGGCAGACTTTAGAAGACAAGATTGAAAAAGCAAGAAAAAACGAGTATTGAAATTATAAAGGAGTAACCATTGCCTGGATATCCCCACATAATTCAGTATTACAGATCAAGGAAAAATTAAGAAGCTAAATTTAGGCAGCTTAATTATACTCAGGGGGAACACCAAACACTCCATTTAGTGTCTTCACAAAACATCTGAATCACTTTTCAGAAGAATCTAGTTCCTGTGTCCATTGTCTAGAGTCCGGCACACTTTAAACCCTCCAAAAATGCCTCAGGGTTCAAGTAAGATTATATTTTAATTTCTATGTAAAACACAGTTTTATATCCCTGCCTGCCTTTACAACTTTTAATGGATTTAATATAGTCCTTATTCTTCTCCAATGCTTTCTGTTACACTTAAAACATTAACTGAATGTGAGGTGCAGAAAGGCATTTTTTTTAATACTAGCCAGATATGTAACCATATTTTTCAGCCACTGTCCTTAAAAGATATTTCAGAGCTTAATTCTTAAAAGACCATCTATAAGATTTTTAAAAACTCTTAAAATCACAAGCACTCTTTCAGTATACATCAAAATGTTCCTAAATGTTCAAATATCATGTAAACAAACCTGTTTTTCCAAAACTATGCCGAAGACTCATGAGTCCAAATAAAATATAAAATATAAATCTTAATTGCCAGATCAGCCATCTTTGGCTAATGGCTTAGTAAGTTAGGTGGAATGTTATGGTCAGATCATGAATGTTCATTGTTTGAAATATTCTGTACAGTAGGAGCTGTATCTAGCCCCAGTAAAGTTCCAAGATATGACTGGTCTCTAGGATCCAACATTTGCTCAGGCCTTACAGGATGAACAATATTTGCAGGTTGTGGAGTAAGAGTGTATTTCTCTAGAAATGACAGATCTGCTGCTCGCTGGTAATCTGTCTGCTCAGGCTGTGGAGGAAGAATCCCATGGGACTGAGCAGTGTGCTGTACTAGATCAGCTTGTGGGTCAGACATCTGAACTGGTACCAGAGTCACAGGCACACAGACTTCTGTAGATACATTCTGTAGCAAACTTTTGGCTTCTGATTGATATGCTTTGGATTGTTCCACATACTGCTTAGCTTCAGTTTCATAGACTTTGTCATCAGAGGTGTACTGCACTGGCAAGGACACCAGCTTTTCCTCTGAAGAAGATGTCAATGCCTCTTCTGCAGCCTTTGATCCATGAACATGATCCATGTGATATTTCAGCTTGTCTTTCCGTTTAAATGTTGCATTGCAGTGCTGGCAATTAAAAGGTCGAGCATCTGAATGAATAACCATGTGTTTTGTTAATGTCTTCTTAATTCTAAAAGACTGATTGCAGACTTGACATTTGTAGGGTTTCTCACCTGTAAAGACAGAGAAGGATTACCTATTCTAGGTAACACCATGTCACACATAAATATGCAACCACATACGTGGATTATGGCTTAGAGACCCAGTATAAAGCAATTTTACTGAAATTTTGGAATTAAGGGAGCCATTACAAGTTTGTTTAGAAGTTATATTAGCATACTCTTCTCCACACATGCAGCCCTCTCAGTACCTGAGATTTCTCATGTACACAAGAAGACAATCAGAATGTAAACAAAAGAAGAACAGTCTTTAATCTGTTATGATACTGGTATCAAAAGTTTGGGTTTCTATGCATTTCAAAAGGACAGTAATTTCCCTGAACATGAGGCAGGAAACACAAAGTGAAACATATACAGACGAAAACCTTTCCAAAGGGATTTCAAATCCTTGTTTTGATTACCACTTGAAATGTAACATTCTCTGGACAACAAAAATCATGAAAAGGTCTTGGTAAATTTGGAAAGGACAGTCACTGAACTAAACTAAAGAAAGAGCTATAGAGAGTATACCACAAACCTGTATTGAGGATTATCAATATTTCAACTGATACATCCAGAAAATAGTATTCAGGAATGACCAACATAGAAGAAAGAATAAAGTCTTGTTTCTTCCTGCTACTCTTGCTCTGGATGCTCAACAACCATAATTAAATAAATAATTCCATCAGTGCTGATGCATAAAAATACATTCCTACATGCTTTGTGGCTCTATTGAGCTTTATTTTATTTTTACCTGAGTGTGTCCTAAAATGCATTTCCAAACTTGATTTCCCTTTAAAAACTTTCTTGCAGACTTCACACTGGTGAAATGTTGCTTTGTATCTTGAAAGAAGAAAAGGCATTTCATGTTAGACAGTTTTATTATTAACTGGTTTAAAAAACCCAAAACAACTACTTACACAGTCCCTTCTGAAATCTTTAACTGAAAAAATAGCTCCAAGTTTGCAAGTTTCCTCTCCTACATTCATATTTCCAGTCTTTTTATGCTCAGTCTTATTCTCTGCTGGGATTGGCACTTAGCATTCAAAGAGCAGAAACCACTAAAAACATCTGACCCCCAAAATATCCTAAAGTAACAGTTTTTGCCCAACATATACAAGAGGCATTCACTTTAGCAGAATTGTGCCATAAATAAATCACCAGGAATGGTTTAGGCCACTGGCTACCAAGAAGAAACAAAGGAAAAAAGACAATGTACTCTACTTTCAACACAGGCATCTCCATAATGGCCTCTACACAATGCTAACTAGCAGTAAAACACATTTCCAAAACAACTAGGTCCCAGTTTATTTGAATTTAAAATAATTATTATGAATTTAAAAACGCTACTGCATTTTCAGTTTATAAACATAATTCTATAGAATAGGTCTATAAAGACAGACTGTTTCAAAGTTTTTACCTACCTTCAGAGCCACTCATCTGCTACTAGCTTCTAAAATATCTAAGAACAGGTAATTCTCACAGTGCTTAAATGCTGTCTAATAATTCAGTCTTAACCACTCTGCAATGAAAATATTACAGGTACACGTAATTGACAGATCAAAATTTGATCCCTGTTTATGTTTTAATTTTATTTACTAATATAAATTAAAAAGAAAAAGATCTTGTTTAAACTGTGAAGGCAATCTTCTAACCTCTACTTCAAACCATAACAATGATATTTCTATCAAGACTAAGATAAAAGACATGACACAAACACAGACATTAAAAGAATTCTGCATTAATATACAAGTCCCAACAAAATCAGTTACAGTACAGAAGTCTTTACATAATTATTAAAAAACCATGCTTACTTCTGCCAAACTTTTTCTCCCAGATGGACACTTTTATAATGAACAGTAAGGTGATCTCTACGGCCAAAACATTTTCCACATTCCTCACACTGATGTGCTTTTTCACCTACAAGAGAAAAGTTCTGGTTTTGGTTAAATCTTCTGGAACTTATTAAATGTCTAAGAGCTGTAACTGTAAGACACATGGTAGATCCATGTTCACAAAATCCAGCCAAACAAACTCTCCCATACCTTACTCAGGGTAGGACTCTGTTATCAAAGCACAAAATCAGTAACTAGGTAGGTTCTATCAGACTCATGATTTTTATGACTTGTTTTCTATGACTTTTACTGACCCTTTGTCATTTCTACAAAGAAATTCACATTCATGATTTAAGGGACACTTTCCCACTCACTGCATGAAAGGTACAAGTGAATGACCAGGAAATCACTCTCATCATTAAGACCCAAAATCTGGTATCTTCAGGGGCCTCAAAAGGGAAGCTTACTTAAACATGCCAATTACTTTGGTAATTTTTAGAAATTAAAATTAATAAAAATTAATAGAAATTAAAATTATATTGCAGTATTTATATTTTTAATTATCCTGTTAGTTACCTTTTTGCTTTAATGCTCCTGTTTAAAAGTATCTTGATTCTTTTTAGTCATCTCGAGATCTTCCACAAAGTGTCACAATATTTCTTCTCATCTAAGTAGGAGTGTGGACAGTCAAAGAATGTAACTTTCTAGAAGGGGGAAAAGCAAATAGAGTAGAAAAGAGGATTTTTTTTTTTTTTTGTACCTGAGTTTTCAAAGATTTCTTTATTTTATAGCAGATATTATGCTTTTAAACACCAAAAAAGAAGCTGTCTTTCAAAATAAAGGCTCAGAAAGTTTAGACTCTGATCACTTTCATATTTTCATGATGGTACCTCCTAGAAGGCCACATTCCCTTCAGATTCTGTTTTGAAAAAGAAGTCTGGTGAATCTTCAGTCTTTCTCTATGTTTGATAACTTTTCTGCTCTCAATGCAAAAGAAAGATCTTTCTTCTTACTCCTATCATCCCCACTTGGCTGTTCTCAGGGCTGACTTCCACCACCCTCCTTCCTTCCCTCTTCCCATAGCAGAGACTTCAGAAACACCTCTTTGATGTTCTTACATAAAAGTGATCAGTGTACAAACTTTTGACAGACAGACTGTGACAGCTTCTTCTGTGTTGTGGTAATAATGTTTCAGAAAATTGCTATTAAAAGAAAGAAATCTGAACTCATTAAAAAAATCCTCCTTTTTCACTTTTGCTTTTTTTAATTATTATTATTTTTAAAGCAATTCACTGTTACATGTTTTTGACTGTCCCTGGACCTTCTATGTTAACATGGAGGAAACACTAGGCTTTGAAACCTGGCAAACATGTAAGGTTAAACCTATTTTAGTAGACCTTAAAAGCAGTGAGAGGAACTTTTATCAGATCTAAAACATTGCACATACTGAAAAATAAAATCCAAGGTTAATTGTTATTTGATTTTATTTCAAAACAGTAATTGTGAAGCCAATTTTCAAAGAAAATGCCTACCTGAGTGTATTTTTTTGTGTTTTGTTAGATGGTCGTGCCGAATAAATGTTTTCCCACATTCTTCACATTCATACCTCTTGTCATCATGGTGGACTCTTAGATGAAGTCTGCATATTTATGGTCATAAATATAAGATGCAACTTTGTTAACATAATCTGTACTGCTAGTTAAATGCAAAAACACCAGAGAACACTCTTCAATGATTCACACAACTTTCAATTGAGGTATGCTCAAACTGCTCTTAGAAAACTGCTTAAGAGAGAAAAGAGAGAGACTCTCATATTTGACATTAACTTATAATAAATTACATTATAGTATCAAGATATAGTCCTCTACTTATTTTGTCTTTGAATAACAAACACATAAAAGTTTTAGATGTGCAAGAAAGTCAACTTTGATACAAGAGTTTTATGGGATTGTGTCTGTTTACACATTTAACATCTTGTATTAAAAATTAAATGACTTCTCACAGGTTATCAATATATTTTCAATATTTAAGCATGTTTAAAGCATGACAAAGAATTATGTTGATACACATCTGTGTTTTCAATCACCAAATAAGCAAGACAGTTTTAGCTTCTTATTTAATAAAAATCTGCACCTGTAAGAACTTCCATGACGAAAACTCTGGCCACAAATACTGCAAAGATGAGGCTTCTCTCCACTGTGAATTCTCAGATGTTCTTTCAAAGTTGTTCTGTTTAATAAAGACAGTAAAATTTAATTTTAAATTTAAAAATTTAAGCAAAGTCACCGTTGCTTAAAAGTGAGACAGGATGACTACCTGTTTCTCAATTTCTTTAACCCTGATGGATCACAATAACTGCATTTATTTATTCAGATACACACCCACATACATTTGGACAACACACAAGAATTTTGACACTGTTTTCTATGTAATAATTTCCTTGTTAATATGTGTATACAGGCAGAGCTTTAAAAACCAGACTTAAGAAAATCTAGATTATGGATGTTAATTTAACTTAACTTGATACAGGGCTTATTTGAACACATGTATTGACAAATGCATTCATACATGCATACATATTTAAGTCTGTTATCACCTTTTCCCTGTAAAAAAAAGGGTACTCAGGTGAAAATGCCTCTCAAAGAAAGGAATTGGAGGATAAAATTTACTGGATATGGAGCTGGTAAGAGTGTGAGCTAAACAGAAAAGTATTTCATCTCCTTCCAGTACTTACTATAAATATTATTTTTCAAAGACATTTTTTATACATTACACAAAAATTTGACCTTTTCATATGAGAGGAGCTATATTTAAATATTCAATGCCTTACATAGCATAAATGAAACTTGAAATGCATAAACATATTGACTTTTTTTGAACAGAAATTCTTCTTGCAGTTCCAAGGGAGCTTTACAGAACTGAAGGACTATTTGTACTTTATAGATTGTTTACTGTCTCATTATTGCAATATTACATTTTCTTTCAACACATGCATGTCCTCTCAACCAATCTACTAGAAAATACACACCACCACCAAAACCCATCAGGGACAAATCTTCCTCTTACAGTGCTCCCAGGGGTCTTTGCCAGTTATTGGAAAAAACTTAAGATCAACAAAACATACTGCAGTGCACAAACTCAGCTCCTTTCATACTCCTCAAATAGAACAGAACTAGAATCTTAGTCACAGATTGAGGTGAAGCTCTACTCTGTCAAAATTAAAGAAAAAAAAACTTGTTTCAGAACCTAGACATGATTCACCATTTTGAAAATGTAAAAGATCTCCTTTTTAGAGCAGTGTAAGACACCTGCACTGAAGGTATGTTAACATCACTGAAAATTCACATTTTCCTCCCTCATACATGTAGAATAGGAACAGAAGTGAAAGGAATCTTATTTCTACATCTTTTCTATGCTTTTTCTGCACTGGAATATGAGACAACTTTTAGAGCTTCCAGTTTTCTTATCACTAACTTAACAATTGTTTCCTCCATACAGAGAAGCAGCCACAAAGGTTGTACAGTTCTATTTCATCTTCTCTGACACAATGTTTGTGGAAGTCAAATTTCTTCAAAGTTCAGTTAATCACCCAACACTTGCAGCAGAAACCTCTTTCCCAAACAAATGCAAGATGTTCTTGCACAATACAGAAACCTTAAGTGAATCAGAGGTTAAGTGTTTCTTAATATAGTTCTGGCTCACAACTAAGCACCTACAGCTGTGTCACCCTTTAAGGAGCCTGACACAGGCTCTCACCCCTACCTTTTAATTCACTAGTCCTCTGAAATGATCTATGTTAAAATATCAAAGCTAAAACATAATCAAACAAAGCACACTAAGTATTTCTCTGTTCTGCTGAAGTCCAAGCAGTCACACAACTTCTTACCGTTCCCTCACGGATTTTCCACAGATGAAACATGTCCATTTTCTCTTTCCTCCATGTGTACATTCTATATGGCGTTTCAGATTTCCTGTATCATTAAATTGGCGGCCACAAATATCACAAGGAAAAGGCCCTACAACCAGACAGACAGACACAACAACACACATAGTACTATTAAATGTCAGTTAAACCAAGCAAGATGCACAGACTGCTTACTTGTCAATTTACAAAGCGAAAGTTTTGTCTAACAAATGACTACTGGTTACTGTAGTAAGCATGCTTTAACAGGACTGTGCACCTTCTGCTTAGATAAGTTATTTTAACTACTAGGTAGAAAGTTTCATGATTGCTGAAAAAAATTTAGTATTAACAGTAAAAACATAATAGAGACTGTTTAGACTGTTTGAAAAACAAAATTCCCATTACTCCCAATCTAGTTCCTACCCAGCAGAAATAATTATTAATAACAAAAAAGTCTTTGAAATATTTCTGGAAAAAAGAAAAAGGTCTTTGGAAAACTTCAGGAATAACCTGACTCCATAGCTGAGAACCAATTTCATGCAAAAGAAATTTTTAAACAAAACCAGCCTTTGTTCTCTTTCCCTCCCAGGAAGGTAAAATACAATGCCTCAACAAGATGGCTGAACAGAAAAAGTAAAAAAAAAAAGTTAAAAACCACAACAAAAAAGCCAACACCCAACTCCCCCACAAAACTGGAAAAGAGAGAATTGGAAAAAGAGGTGAAGTGGAAACCAGACTCATCAGGACATAGAACGGCCAAGGAAGGTTTTACTTTAAATCTATTGTTTACATGTCAGGAGGAGGTTTCTATACCGAGATGGAATTTTTCTTGATGTTTCAGTCTTGCAAATCGTGATTTAAAGTGCTCTTCACAGTAGGTACACTTAAATGGTTTATCCTGAGAGTGAAGGATCATATGCTCTTCTAAATGAGGTCTTCGGGTGAAAGACTTCTTACAAATCTAAAATGATAATGCACTTTGTCAAAGATACATCAATTAAACCCCATTTTTTTTACCCTAGTCATGAACTCCACCAGTTCATCTGCTCTCTGCAGCAACACAAGAGAAAACGTGTTATTCAAAAAGCATACTCTATCCCAACTTGTAAAGTCTTGCAATCAACATATACATAAACTCTAGTGGAATGAAATACATCAATTAGGATGCTGACCCATGGCAACCTAAATAAAACTACTAGGAACACATGCATAAAGTTACATGTTCCGTCCCTCTTTCTACTGACTCCAGCCCCTACCAGGCTTTTTTCCTAGGGTGTTTCAACACACTAAGTCATCAGAAAATAATCCAGTGGGAAAAAAGGAAATAGCTTAGGAAATAGCTTTGGCTTGGTTTTGCTTGCTGAAAGAGGTCAGTCCAATTTGACTGTGGTAAAAACTCTTATAGTACATGCTACTGTAGAACTGGAGTCATACCTATTCCTTTATTTCCTCTGGGAAATCCTGTGACAGCATGCATTAAAAAGAAAATGACAATACCAAAAACGGAATACCGCAAAATATATTTTAGAGACATGGAACTTTTGCAATGTTAGCATTACATAAGCTTTTGAGGACTGTTCTCATATTAATATAAATCTAAATGTACAGGAATGGCTCGTAGTCAATAAAATGAGCATGCAGTTCAACTACAGAACTGAGGCCCCAGGTCAAATTTAGACATTTAAATGGGTATTAAAATTTAACATCAAGGTCTTGTGCTTTAACATAAATCACAATAGTGCTCCCTGAGTTCACTGTGAAACTTTTGCAACTGTTCGCAACAGCTGAATTTAGTACTACCTAACTTCCACCTATTATATTGTGCAGTTTCTCAGAGCACACATGAATAACATTATTCTAACCTCAGAAAATCAGAAGCAGCAGCTTTATTTGTTTAAAAACTCATTAATGCTATATAAAAGTCTAAGAAAATCCTACACCTCTAAAAAGTGTAATAACCTTCTTGCTTTTCTTTACTCTTCATACTCTACTGTTTCTCTGAATTTATTTGCTCATATTCCTCAAAGATTAAAGTGTGGTCACAAAATCCTGGTGCTCATGCATAGACTACAGCATAAGCCTGCAACTCAGAGAAATCCTGTACTTTACATTTGTGGCACCTCAGCCCTCAGAACATACTAAACAACCTGAAAACAAAGTCACAGTTCCTTGGGGTTCTGCTCATTCTCCAACTGCTATAAAAGCTAAAATTCTATCTCTGCTTTTAATTCAAGTCCATTTACAACAGGCATGTACAGTAGAAGAGCAGTGACTTTCTTTTTTAAAATTTCAACTAAACAAAGGTTTGGGGTTTTTACCCCAGACAGCCAAGCCACGAAGTGGAGTCTAGTGAATAATCCATCCAGTAAGAGAAATAAATATCAATCATGCTGCACTATTAATCTGTTTCATCTCTAGTAACAAGTAGAACCTGTAATATGTTCATACAACATAACTCCATCTGGAAGGTAACACCCATTGGCCAACCATGAAATGATCTCATTCCCAGCAGATGAACACTGCAGGTTCTCACACTTGGTATGTCCCAACCTCCTACTAAACATTTTAAAGTGAAAGTTTGCAAAGAAAGCAAGTTTAGTAACTGTGATACAGGAGACCTAGTATTACAGGCATAGGGGGGCATTTAGCAGTTTGCACAAACAAAACAGCTGACATGAAAAAAAAAAAACACCAAACAAATAGTTAAGTAGTTCACTAATTTGAAACTTTAAAAGATTATTTGGTGCAGAGAATGGAAGTTCTACAAACTCCTTTTTACAGTAGATGTAGCTTCACACACATACCTCTCCTAGAGAAAATCAAGAAAAGGATTCTATGAATTCAGATCTAGGTGTAAATTTAGTACAAATTTACAACTTCACTGATGTGCATATTCAGCTGAGAAGGTTTTCCACATTTAACATGTATTTTCCTCACTATTGAGACACAATACTTCACTGTGAGGTTTTGATGGGCTGTATATACAGAATAAAGTTCAGTCTTTAAACCAGGATGCAAAGAAGGAATTTATACCATCACTTATAAAGCTGAGATGTCACAGAAACACATACCACATTTTAAGTATTCAAGTCACAAACCAACATAATACCCATATGAAAAAAAATACTGAAGTATTACTTACATCACATTTCCAACCTTCACTCTTTGTCTTCTTGATAGAAAGAAATTCTTGTACATTCTCTGGATGAAACCTAGGAGGAAGGCAGAAAGTTATAACTACTGTCACCTTCTAAGATGAAGATTATCCAAATGATAAATATTAATTTCTGAACTTTACATGTTATGAAGGTCAATGAACAAACCAGCAGAACAGAATACTGGTAATTAAACAGTTACAAAGGCATGAGTAACTGGCAAGCAGTGTTGACTACAGATACCTTTAGAATCTCATATAACAACTGGTAAGACTGATAAGAGTTTCAACTATAATGCTTTATGGATATTTATAATGCAAGGAAAAAATGGTATTTAAATAATAATACTTTATAATTAGACCTGTCATAAACAAATCAATCACTTGAATGAATCTGCATGAAAATGATTTATCCATCTATTATCATCAACAGTACAGCATCACATCTAAACCCAAAGAAGATAACCTATTCTTCCTCCAAGTTAAAAGCAACACAGTTAATTAGTGAGAGTTGCATTCTGACTGACTGTGCTAGGATGGTAAATTTTATGGCAAAAACCAACAGAACTCCCACAGGACTGCTACTGCTATTTAGTCTCTAAACATTCTTTATTGCAGGTCAGTTGATGCTGCTCATCCCCATAGCCTTTGATAAGATACTTATCTGAAAAAAACAGTTCTAGAAACAGTATGCTGTGGCATACACACATTTTTAAGGAATGCAACACAAATTTACTCGTACTTGCCTCTTCACATGCTTTGCTAAAGTCTTTTTGCTTGCATGAAGCTTATTGCAGTAGGGACACTTGTGTTCCTTTTTATGAAAGTCAGTCTCACTGGAGTGTTTCTTTCTGTGCACTGTCAGGTTGGACTTTGTTGAATAGCGCTGGTGACAAATATCGCACTCAAAAGGCTTCTCACCCGTATGCACACGGGTATGGCTCTCGTATTTGCCTACACAACAAAAATATCTGTTAGCAGAAACTACAGCAGGTATCACCAGCAAATATACACACTTGGGGTTTGTTGTATAATTTGTCTCTCAAATGTGGTCAGGAGAGAAGTACCTTCCACACTCCTGTGTGGTTTACAGCACTGAAAACCGCAACAGTGACCAGATACAAATACATGCTGGATTCAAGGTTCCTCCACCCACTTCCACCCTTAATTTTTTTTAAGACAGAGAGAAAATGAGAGGGCTCTGTATTACAGCTAAAACAATGTGAGAGTCCCTCTTGTTTAATCCTACAGCATATTCTGTTCTCAAGTACTGAAGTGACACTATTCCTCTTGCATTACACTGATCCTGAATTGCCTTTTCAGAACAGGGAGCAGCCTTGCAACAAACTGGTACTTTCAAATAACAGAACACTGAATTATACAAACTCTTGCAAAAGTTGTATATTTGGGACTTGAAATACTACCATAAATGAGAATCCTACTCTCCCATTTCTTACACACCACTTGGATTTTCTCTGCTCTTTGCCAGTTCTGTTCTGAGGACAGAATTCAGACCAACACCAAGGATCCACCTACCTAAAGCCAACAGCAGGCTCTCTGATTTGCACTAGACAATGATTTTCTCTGCAGAATATGCATCATACTTCTGGCACTTAGATACAGAAAAAAAAAAGTCCTAAAGCTCATAAATTTAAAAAACTAACCAATTATCTACAATAATACAAGCTAATGAAAAAATATTTTATGTATCACTTTTAATGCTACTTCTCATGTATTTTTTGAACACAAAATTAGAATTCTAAATCATGAAAGACATGCAAAGAGAAAAAGGCTTCCAATGGGTGCAAAAACCAAATACACTGTTACAACCCTACTCACAAACCACTTATTTCTTCACAGTAGCCTTTCAGTATTGGTAGTAAAACTCTCAAAATTCAGACATTTTCCTATTGTTGCTTATATTTTATGCTGTGTTGCTTATATTTTATTCAGCAGAAGTATACTTAGGTCCCCATTTTAAATGTTAAATTTAATGTTCAGTAGCTTCTACAATGTAATTTGTGACCCTGGAAAATCCATTTCACCTCATGCAGCCACGTACACTGTGTGTGAGTAGAAATTAACACACACACATAATTTATAAAGTTTCAAAACTATGAATAACACAATGCATATATTGTAAGAACACCAAAAATGTCTAAACACTACAAGGAACTGTTTCTTTCCTAAGTAAGAAAGTCAGTATCTTACATGACCATAATTAAACATTTACTCCAGCTGAAAGGATGCAAGAATTCTGGAGTACAGTAGCAATTTACTTTTTATGTGGGAAAGGAGGTCAGAAAAGCTGGAATCTTGACTCTTCTGATACCACAAGTAACTATAGATATGACTGTAGACAAGCAATCCCAACAGAACAGGTTAAGCTGACAAAGTATTATGTGGTGTAACTTCTTGGTAATACAGACCAGAAAAATGAAGACAGAAGTCAGGGTGACTAGGTCCCAAGCACCTACACAACACGTGAAATAGAAAACTCTCAGGCTGTCTAACAATGATGCTTTTTTACTTTAGCAATAATGACAACTTAATTTGCCAGAAAAGCAGTGAATGAGAAATAAATTTAGCATTTGCAGATTTCTCAAATAATGTTCACAGTTCATTTATACTAAAACAGTTTAGCCACAGACAAAACTACTTAATATGTTCAGAAAACTTAGCAGCATAATGGATCAGTGAGAGGATTCAGGAATTATAACCTTCACTCTCTAAAACAGAGAAAAATCTGTTTATTTCCCATACAAATAGCACCACCACATGGTAAGAGATCAACCTAACTTGCTCTTACCTATTCGATCAAATTTTTTGTCACACTTGGGACACTGCAGTAGCTTTTTGCTGCTGCTCTGAATGATGACTGGAGCTAAGCCTTCAGGAATATTTCCCACTGAATCAGCTGCCTCAGAACACTCTTCAGTATCATTCTGTTCTTTTTCACTTTGCTCTTCAGACTCTGAATCTTCACCTGACATTTCCTCTTCCTGTCCCTCTTCATCAGCATTGCATTCACTTTCACTGTCTTCAAATTCACTTCTGTCAGATGTTTCCTTGTCAGAACTGACTTTTTCCAAATTGCTGTCAGAGGCATCACCACTTTCATTGTCACTGTTATCAAACTTAGCTGGACATCTACGGCTTCTCGTAGAACGTCGAGTGGAAAAGTTTGCTTTCTCAAGCATTTTTAACCCATGTTTTCTTTCCAGTGAAAGGGATCTGTGGGTTCTAGCCAAATGATTTTCTAAGGACTTCTTGTAACAGAAACTTCGACCACAAAAAGTGCACTGATGGCTATTTAACAGCTTGCCTGTCAGTTCATTGAGTGTTTCTACTGGTGTAGGTACATCAGTTACCACATCAGTCTGTACATTAGAAACACTTTCATTGTTCAATAACTTCACTGCATCTATGATGTCTAAAAATTTTGCTGCTTCCAGCACTAACGGAATTTCGTTTTTATACACAAAAAACTCAGAGGTGTAGAGAAACTCAAGCAAATGCTGAAAGACAGAATGAGTTACATGATCTAATGTGACAACATCAGTGCTTGGATTTTTGCTCAAACAGGCATGAAAATAACTGCTCCCAACAGCCACAACAACTTTGTGAGCACTAAACTCTTTACCCTCTACAATTATGAGTAAATCACAAAATGATGGATGTTTCTGTCTATCATCATTTAAGTATTTAAGTAGATTTTTATTATACTGCAGAGAGCTTAGGAGCTTTCTTTGTTCTGATGATGGTGAAAGTTCTTGGGAAGATTCCAGTGGATCTGCAGGAGCTATTTCTGCAGACTTTGAGACAACTTCTTGTGCGCAGTCTACTACAAGAATGTGTTCTGAAGTATCTTTCTCATGGCCAAGATGAACTTTTTCCTTTAGATTTGCAGCAACTCGTCTCCTTTTCTTCATTGCAGAAGTGCAACTTTAAAACCAGGAGCTTCATAGGTGACTGGCAAAAAAATTCCAGTGAAGACTTGGTGGTGCTCCAGACCTTCAGAAAATACATAACAGCAATTTCATCATCTGCAAAAGAACTATGATAAAACATTGCTCTTAGCACTTAGTGCTTTTATTTAATTTACACTTTTTGTATTTCACTCTTTCACATCTAACTTAAACTTCTATCCACCTAAAACTTTTATTAAAATTACCAAACTCGCAAAACTTCCTATTCCTGAGCAGGGCACAGAGCTACTCGTAGTGCACCAACACATCCTATTATTAGACCCCGAGAGGCGGCTTGGGGCCGTCTCTGCCGTCTCCTGGACGCATATAGCCCGCGCAGCGGCCCGGCATGGGCGTGAACTGTTGTTATTATTACACCAAACGCATTCCCTTCCCGTTTAACCCCAGCCAGTCCCAATCCCAGCCAGCCCCAGCCCTCCTGCCTTCCCGGCAAGGCGCCCATCCCCTCAGGCAGCTCGGAGACCTGAGACCTTCCCGGCGCGGCCCTCTCCCCGCGTCTGTCACTCCCGAATGTCAACTCCGCGGTCGGGCTCCCGCCTCCCTCGGCCCGTCCCGGCCCGGCCCGTCCCACGGCCGGTGCCTTTGTCCCAGCACCACCAGGTCGGCGGCGGAGCCGAGGAACGTCCCACGGGGGCCCTACAGAACCAAACCGGGAGGACAAGAGGGCGCCCCAGAC
>JAAWXA010000008.1:7545761-7604071 GCA_038090715.1 Florisuga fusca
GCAAGCCCCTTCTGCCTCTCCTCCACCCCCTGTCCCCCAGCGGGACATCAAATGGCCGCGCCTCCGCCGTCCCTCCCTACCCGCAACCCCGGCGGAGCTGCCTGACGCACCTGCGCGGCTCCGGGCGCTCCCCGGGGCCCGCTGCACCCTGCCCCTGCTACCGCTACCGCTACCGCTTCCACCCCTTCCAACGCTTCCGGGTCCCGGCTCCCTGCGCAGCCTCGCTCCGTGCGTGAGGAGCGGGCGGTGCTGAGCTGAGCATGCGCGGGCGGGCCTGGGCCGGGGGTACCGTTAGCAGCAGGCCCGGCCCGGCCCGGCCACGGAGGGAGTTCGGTGTGTCTGTGACGGTGGAACCGTCCCGCAGCGGTGAGGGCGGGCAGCGAGTCACGTCTGTTCGATGTGACTCCCCCCGGGCAGCCTTAGGGCGAACCGTGCCGAGGGAACGGCGAAGCGTTGGCAGACACCGTGTGGGAGCGAGAAATGTCAGGCTGGAACAACAGTTCCGTACATGGTTCAGAATCTCCAAGCTCTACTTTTCCCTCAGTACTGTTATGCACTTGCCGTGTTCTTGAGTATCCTGAGGGAGTCGGCAGCCGTGCTGCTGCATTTCCCGGTTTTCATCCTTCCTGGGTGGCAAAAAGCTGAGCCCCGAGTGTCCCACGGCTGAGGGAATACCCACTTGGGGGTGTAGTGCATCAGCATACCAGAAGACATTCATCCTCGTATTAATCAGATTTTTAGTTTTCCAAACATAACTAACTGCTAGTGACAGCCTGGCACTGAAAATGAGTTTGTTTTTATGGGACCTTTAAAGACGTCTGTCTAATTTTAAGGAAGGATAAAACTTTATTCCGTATCATTTGCTCTGTATTTATGATTTGTGAGTTGACACTGGTCACCACACAGCATAATAAACACCCCATAACTGGATGTTGCTTGTGCTTGCCCAACTTTCATGTCCATAGAGTCACACTTAAGCTGCACATAAACTATAAAAATGTGTCTTTATTACTCTAATCTGAATAGCAAGATTCATAAAAACATCATTTAGCCAGGTAACTGGTTTGCTGGTTTGCTTCTGTAGCAAGTATCTTCAGGTTGGAAGTAAAAAGCTCTGTGCTATACGAGTTCTCATGAGTGAAATACATCAGGGAAATGGGACTCAGTGAGAACTGTTTTGCCAGCAAGTGTAACCAAGATAGGAAATTTTCATGGAACAGACCTGAGACTTTCTTAGGAGTCAGAGTGCTGAGGTGTTTTTCAGTCTGTAATTACTATATTGCCATGAACCAGAATTTTCCATACCTGTTTCCTGCCATGGAAAAATTAATACACATACTCAACATACTTAATTTTTTTTTTTTTTTTTTTTTTTGGGAGATGCTTCATGAGCAGAAAGTTGAATTGCTAATAGAAGCCATTTATTCCCAATTTAAAAAAACAACAAACAAACAAAAAAGCAGGCTGTCCTTAGATGTAAATATATGAAGAATTATGACCAAATAGAAATATTCTGTACATAATTACATCCATCAGCAGAATTCAGAGTTGGCATCCAGTGTCCCCACAAAGAACGTACAAATTTCACCTCTGCATTACAGCATGGACTTTGGCCCAGTTATAATTTTCATCCCATTGGGCTTTAAGAAATAAATTCATTGTATTTGCCCCTGCCATTTCCTTCTGCTGCATTGTTGGGCTTTGTTGTTTGTTTGGTTTTTTTTCTATAGATAACTACCTGGTTTTTATTTATTTGTTGCTGATACTATTTACTGTGTGTTGTTTCTTGGCAGTCTACAAAGCATCTACATTTGTCCTAATTACCAAAGCCGAGAAGTTCAGCTTGCATTTTGATTTAGCACAAATCTAAGTAACACTTTCTCTTTTGCTGTTTTATGTTACATGAAGGATTTATTTCAAAGAAATATTATACAATGCTAAGTGATCCATTACCATGGCTGGCATTGCTACAATAATTATGCCCTGGAAACAAAATGTCCTTGAGCTCTGGTTGATTATACTTCTTTCACCATTAATTCTTTCATAGTTTAAGTGGTACAGGCAAAATTTAACTACATTAATCCTTTTTGTTCCAATGCTTATTAGTGCTGAATTCTCTTGCCAGTTAATAGAATAACTGTCACTCAGATTAAAAAGCTGACTTTTACATTAATTAGAGACAGCACCAACAAAGGAATAAAAACTTGCTCACCTGCATGAAACTGTACATAATTTGGAAGTCCAGCTGTTAAGATTTGTCCAAGAAGATAGTATATTATCAAATAAATATCACTGAATTATTGGAAATTAAGTAGCTTTGTGCAAGGGGGTTTGGTGTTGCAGGAGGTGATTTCATCTTGAAATACTTTTCTCCTGCTCAAAGTCTGCAGCTCTGAGATACAGTGAAACTAGAAATCACAGATATTTGAAACAAACACAATTTAAATAGGAAAATAGGGAGTCAACTCTGATGTTAAGCACTTAGCTGCAAACCAAACAGAAATAAAATTATATTTAAAAAATAGCATGCGAGTTGTAAGACCTGTCTGAGTAATTTCAGTTTATTGCAGTTATATTCTTTAACAGCTCTTCACTGTAGGTATCTGGTTATAAAGCTTGTGGTATAATGATTCACATCCCCTTTTAAACAGCAGCCTTCACTTTGGTTGTTGCATCTACCCAAGGTAAATGTCTATCTCATTTCAAAGATAATTTGCCAGGTGTTGTGGTGTATAGCACTGCTGAAATATGACCCATGCTGTCATTCCTCCTCTTTGCATCCCAGATGTGTCAGTGATGGGTGGAACCCACAAAGCCTATATACTTCCTTTATCTGAGATTTTTCTGTATTTTATTGCCAGTCACCTAATCCACACATATGTTTTAGATTAGGCTGTGAAGTGAAAGGGTTATAAGATTATCTAGAGACTCCAACAAGTTTTCTAGCCAACAGTGCTGCTGCTGCAGCCATTGCCAAGAAATTATTTCAAACAGGCCATGAGAAGACCACCCCAGTCTCCCAGTTCAGGTCTCTCTGGGGTACTAATCAACTGGGGGCCTCTTGTTCTGTTAGGGATGTTTGGCATGTGAATCCTGAGGATCAAGCTTCTCCTCTTGTCTTCTCTCTAAAAGTGCAGCAAGGAGATCAGGCTCAGTCTTACTGTGTCAGCCACCCTCACTCCATCCAAGAAGTTTAATGCAGGGAAGGGTGGGCCCTGTACCTCTGCTGTGTTCTCCTGAGTCTGCTGTTGGCAGGTATGCATTGAGTAACAATGATCTTGGCAGCTGCTGTCTTTTTTGGGGGGATTAATGCAGCATGGAAGTTGCAGAGAGCTGTATGGCTACAGACATCACACAGCACTCCTGGAACAGTGCAGCCCTGGAATGAAATTAGCAGGGGCCAGGAATAAGAAATTCTTTGCTGTCACAATAATGCAGAAATTCTGTTAAGTCTGAACTCAGTACTAGGTATTTTCTACAGGTAGGTTCATAGATGTGCTGTTTCCCTTTGTGCTTCGAAGAACACCCCATGCCTGCTCCACCTGATCCACTGGTGCTCAGCAATCCAGGGGAAAAGAAGGAGAGTAAGAGGAAAGCTGAATATCAATAACAGCAAAGGAAACACCTGGTCTTCTCCTCTTCTGTTGGAAGTCTCAAGCAGTGTTACAAAAATCAATGTATTTTAAACTATACCCCCTGCCTGAAGCTGTGCAAAGAAGAAATGAGAATTTACATTGATTTTCTGTTAGGTTGGACCATGCTTTCAATGAAACAATTATAACTTTAATACACTATGGCTACCAAAGAGGTATTTTCCTATAAGCAAGGCAAGAACTGGGAAGAAACATAATCCCTGTTACTAGTTTAGATTGTTCATGTGACCATCTGAATTAAAACCAGAGCAGTTTGGGGCACATGACCTCAAGAAGACTTCACGTGCCCCAAATCACTTTTATTTTTCCATCCATATCAGCTTTATTAATAAAAGATATTGCCTCTCCCAACAAATCTTGCCTTGCTTGTAGACTTAGACAATCATGACTGCAAGAATATTATCAAACTTCCAGTAAAACAAGCACAACCAGCCTTTTGTGTGCAGAATTAATCCTTGCTCTCAAACATCCTTGTGTTATGAAAATGTACAGGGTAAAGAGCTTGAAAAGGTTTCTCTGTGGCTTAGATTGCAGTGTGTGACAAGAGACCTATAAATGCTGCTGGAGCACCCTGTGTGCTGGGGCCCTGTTATGATAAACAAGAGTTTCCATAATGAAGGGTAGTGGAGAGCTGATGTCACTGTCACTTTTTTCAGTCAACCAGAAACTAATTATCCCTGGCTGACAGGCCCAATTAAATCATTGGGTAAAGGGAAATGCCAGCTATCCTCCCCTAGAGTTAGGTAATTGGGGTTTTAGTCATGGCCAGACCCACTGCTGTTGGTTGGGCCACAGGATACAGTGAGTAAGAGCTTCACTCCCAAGAAAAGTTGTTTCTTTTCAAAAAATTCAAAAAATGTTGATTAGCATAAAAATGCTAATCTTTTAATATAGATTCTCTGTCATAGTGGGAACCTGAAGGCCAGGTTCATAGAGAATATGAAGCTAGGATTTCTGCCACGAAAGGCCTCAAGTGAAGGTTTTGGAATGATTTAGGTCTAGGTCTTTTATCTGGTACTTTTGCAAGGATATGGAAAGTTTTCAACTCAAAATACTTTGAAACTTGAGAGCGTATTTGCCATAGTATTAGACCCATGTTCTGAGGGTTGACTGGTTTGCTGTACGGGTACAGCAGAGCTGAACTAATGAGGCCCTGAGTATGCCAAGGTCCTCTTGTTTGGGTATGCATTTAGTGGTGGCCCTCCAAGGTCTTACAGAGGGAATTTGCTTGTGATGACACAAGGAAGAGTCACTGAGCTAGCTAGCACATTTCAAATGACCAAGTTTAAAAACTTCTTTAATATTGTAAGCAGGCCAGCTACCTTAACTTAATGAAATTAAGGTACCTTAATGAAGTTCCACATGAGCTAAATGCTCTGCATCTATTTTCCAGCCCATTGTGCGTAGGCTATGGCACAATGCAACCAGATTATTTATGCCTGGACACAAATTCCTTGTTGAATTACATATGAAACAGAACTATGTTGAAGGGGGGAACCATCTCCTGCGTCTTTCCACAGTGCAGCTCTTGTGCACCTCTCCATCCCATCAAACCACAATTCCTTTGCCAAGGCTTTTTCCTTTGCTATACTCGTAGCCCCTCTGCCTGTGCTGTCAGAGGCAACCTGTGGCTGCTTGAGCTGAAGGAGACAGATGCTGTCCCATTGGAGCCAGTCATATACTTACAGAAGACCTAAATTACCAAGGGTTTGGTGCACAGGTTAAGATACAACTACATATGCATGCAGAAATGTGTACAATGCGCTCAGTAATTTCCATTTAAGGGAAAAAATTTATTCCCTATTTAACACATTTTCAGAAATGTACAATGCATAGAGGTTTCTGGATGGGGCAAAATGCTGGAATACTGACCAGTGTATTTTGTTGGAAGGTTAGTGCACGAAGCTGACAAATTACCAGCAGGTTTTAAGCCTTTGTGTCTGCAGATAACGCCCACCATGTAATGACAGAGAGAGTGAGAAGCCGTCAGGTAGCCCTGCCAGCTTGGTGCTTATCACAGCTTTCCAGGGCTCTTCTCCTTCCCTTTGTGATGAACCTTCACATGGTTACAGTTGTCAGGAAACCAACATTCAGCTTTCTGCTAGAGAGGCCAAGTGCTTTGAGGTGTAGGGAAGAGATTAAAATGCTATTCTGTGCTCCCCTTGATCACTATCCATATTGTTTGTAGATGCTATTTTGTTTTGAATTCTACAGTTAAAGGTACAGACATATCTACAATACATTTTTCCCCAAAAAGTGGTAAAAACGTGAAGGATATTTTTGGGTTGTATGAGCATTTAAATTGTTCATTTGTCTGAGCCCAAGTTGCATACTCCCTGATGCATTGCCCATTAGGGTTAGGTTTACTCAGAGGATGAAAGGCTGCAGTTACAAACTTATGTTGTATTTTACTCTGATCACTGTAAAAAAACCACAAACTACATAATGAACATGTTCCATCTCCTCCTGAAGCATTCCTATGCTGTCAGAATTTCAGAACCCTCTCTTACTTTAGGTGACTTTTATTAGCTGATTTCTTAATTATACTTGAATAGTAATTACAACATTTTCCCAAGAAAATATAATTAGATTCTGCTATCGAGAGGTAGATAACAAATAAATTAATTATGCTTTGAGGACACTGTTAAAAACCTGCAGTAAGACAAACTTACTTCCAAACAATAAAGCAGTAGTTAAAACTGTCAAGCACACAGCCCAGAAGAAAAATGTTTAACAAGACAGAAAAAACTTATCAATTACATGGAAACTGAGTTAGTAAAATGCCTGTGTAAATGCAGTAGCATGATGAAGTCTTGTAGTCACTCCAAAATAATTGTAACACCATGAAACAATTACCTTGTAACAGTGACCTTCCTAAATGAAATAAAAATAGTAAAACCAACATGCTGCCTGGGTGTTGGTCGAGCTAAACCCATTTCAGTACAATATTATAATAAGTCACACGTGTCTCAGTGTGGTTAGTTATTATCCCAAGATTAATGTGAGTTCATTTTAGAAAGAGGGCTGCTTTTCTAGTAAACATAGCTCAGAGGAAGAACAAGTTCTTAAATTAATTTTCCTTTATTAGTAAAAACTGAAAGAGCACTGCAACACCTCTAAACAAAAGGCTAGGGCCTTTCCTTCTGGAGGAGTTACACTTGCTCATATCCTATTCTATAGTTACCACACGTCTGTTTGCTAAGAGTAGTTCATCTTTGCTGATCTCAGCTGCCCCAATTGGCCATGTGTGCTCCAAGAACCACTGGTGGTGACAGGGCTGACACATGCTTTGATGCCTTTAGGTACTACAGACCCACTATTGCTTTTTCTCTTATGAGCATTTTTAAAATTCTGCTTATATTAGTGCATTTTATTTGAATCAAGATAGGGAGAAGGGACTTCAAAGTGAATCTGGGAGTGAGAATGCTTTCCTCTCCTCCAAAAATATTTTCCTTTTACAAAACCAAACCACAGACTGAAATCTAGTATCGGTTTATTACCTTTAAAATATTTGATATAAGAAGTGCCTTGGATTAGTTGAAAGGTTTGGCTGAAGAAAGCTTAATTTATGCTTCAAACTTCTGAAAACACTTTAAAGTTATTTGACTTGTTCAAAGGAAAAAAAAATAGCAAGAAGGTCATACCTTTTAAAATTGTCAAAACAGTCTTTTCCCAGCAATTTTAAAATAAACGTGAAAAAAACTCCACAACAAAACAAAAAGCTACAACCCCCCACCCTCTTCCATCTAAAAGGCTCCAAAATATCCTGGCTAGCTCCACTTCAAAGACTGGATGGTTAAAAGAGACCACCATCTAACTTTATACTCCTACACAGTTTTTATAAAACAGCTCTCACATTTACATTGGCATACAGTCCAAAACACTTGTGCTTACTTTTCATGATAAAGGTGAATGGATAAATTTGCCTTCTGTTTTTGCTAGGGAACATGTCAGATTTGCTTCAAGTTTGGCCAGGTACAAAGATTTTTCTTCTAGTCTTAAAGTAAAAATGCAACACCTGTTTTCGGAATCAGTGTGGCTTCTCACACTTAAAAATATATAATCCGAAAGAAATGCTGAATTCTTACAGTCACATTACGTGGCCACAAATAATGTAGTCTGCTCAACTAGTTATTTCCATAACGACTTATGTAAGGAACACTTTGTACAGTAAGTTCTGAATGCCTAGACTTCAGAAAATTGATTCAATTTCTTGACCAATTAGCCATTTGTGATTACCATATCAAGATAAAATTTGGTGTAATTATTTACTTTAGGTTATTAATTTCCTCCCTTATTTAAAGAGACATATAGGGATATGCTGTATTAATCTACTTCATTAAATTAATGATGAAGTCTGCTGCTGCAGAAGTGGAGGAGGTCAAGGTTAGCATGGCTTGTGTTTGGTCTATTCTTCAATAGTGAGATGCTGCCAGAGACTGTTTAATTCACTACAATTAATCTTATTTAAGAAAAGAGTGAATTGTACAAGTTGTGTCTTTAGACTACAGTTGATTTCTACTATTTAGCAACGTTTAGGGCTATGTTTTCAAAAGAGCTCAGTGTTTGCTGTTTTTCAGGCATGTGACTTGTTTCCCTATCTGGGAATCTGAAGAAAAAGTCCTTCAAAATTTCTGTGGAGATGAGGAGTGTCTTCTCACCCTGTCACACCAGTGATAAGCTTCCTCAGCTCTAAATGCAGCTGAAAGCTGCCAGCACAAAAAGTCCCTGCCACCTGTACAGGCCCTTTGGATGGTGACTTCTTGTTTGCTATGAACACATCTTTTCCCATCAATGCTTCTGTGTGGATTGCTTATAGTCAAGGAATTGAAGATGCATGTTCTGATAGCAAAATGGTAATTCTCTAGTAGTGGTAATTAACTTTGAAGTGCTGGCTTAGAAACTTGTGTACTCCAGAAACTTCAGGGGCTCAGATTTTAGAAGTCTGAATCCCACTAAGCTGTTTGGTGAATGTCAGTGCTACCAGCCAAATCTGGGTGCTAAGACAAGACCTCTCAGCAGCTGCCCGTGCACAACAATCATCTTCACCAAGGCATTCACTGTACTGGAGGAAATTACTATAAAAATGCTTTATAGAAAAATTAAAAGGAAGTCAGAAAGTTGTGATACCCAGGAAATTAGAAAGAACTGTGTGAAATCCAGCCTTGTGCAAAGACCTCAGCATGCCCACATATAAAATTTAAGATGCAGTTCAGCAACAAAACACATGGTGATTTAAGGGGCCCTCTGGATACTAATAGAGAGAATATAAATCAATTATATCCATTCTTTTCCCCTCTTACATCCCAAATGATGCTTAGAGATCAAGCTGTGCCACCTCCATCCAGAGGACATTCTCTTTTCACTCAGATGGGAACATGGGGACATCATGTCAATGTGTATGTTGTCTTCACTGAAGCCAGTATCACTGCCAGTGATTAAAGTAGGTGAGAAATATTCTCAATCAACACAAGCTTGGAAGCCAGAATATTTCATTTTACCTTGTGAACAATATAATTCAAACTGACAAACTTTCAGGATTTAATTTAGTACAGAACTGTGGCCTTTAAGAAATGCATTGGCATTAAGATTAATGCTGTCTTAAGCAATACTGAGCAGGAATTTGATGTCCCTTTGGGGCACTTACTGTTACCTATTGTTCCCATAACATGAACTAATACTTTAGTAAAGATGCCAGGGTATCCAAGAGGAATTCAGTACTTGCCAGGACCCACAAGAGACACTTCAGAGATGCCTGCAGGGAATTCTTGCTTTGCACTTTCTGAAAGTCACATCCTTTAACTGGAAACATGCAAACCAGGGAGCTCTGAATTGTCAAATTCTGAATTTTTGCTTTTCAAAAATCATCAGAAACAGTTAATACAATGCCTGAATAAAGAAAAGGGGGGAAAAATAGGGGGTATTGGAGATTAGGAAAAAAGAAAAAAAATCTCTGTTTGCCTGTTACAAATATTACTTTTTGCTAAGTACTGTGTTTTGTGTTTCCATTGCTAACTGCAATACCTCACAGGGATTTATCACTGAAGACAAATGTCACTTGTCTTACCTGTGAGCACAGTGAGGCAAGGATCAGTTTCCTGGCCCCTAGCCCAGTGCTTGGCCTGTGAAACCAAGGAGGTTGTCAGCTTTCTCTATTTGCAAAGACCAGGATTCAAACAGTTTTAGTACCATCTCCTCCCTCGCAGCCTATGGGACTGTAATTATCCTCTTGCCCTGCCCCTGGGACACTCAGTATTTAGTAGAAGTACATATATATAGTGTGTGTGTGTTAAAATCAAGTGACCTTGGCTATTAATCCTACCTTTCTGATTCTTGCTCTTCCTCCTCCTTTACACTGTTGCCCACTGGAGTTTTTGGGTCCAAATTCCTTCTTTATCTACTTAGTATTGACCAACTGAATGAGGCTATATACTAATTTAAATCTTTTCCAAATAACTTTTAAACTGTTGCTTCCCTATACAACTATCTCTTCTGAGATTGATAGGGTTTTCAATTTAATTCCAATACTTACAGTTTTAAGACATTTTGGTTTGTTTTATGAGTTATCTCACTCAGAAGGAAAGAAAAAAAGAGAATTAGAAGAGGATTTTTGTTAACAGGTCTACTCTGCTGAAGTGGAAGGCACAGCAAGAAAGACTCCATTTACAATCTATTTAGCATTTAATATATCAGTGCCTTAGAAAAAACCTATTTGACTCATTTTGTCAAGCACTCCTGTAACCTTGACAGTCACAGGATGATTATTGGTACAGACAGAAACTTCCTGATGAGACAGTTCATTAGCAGCAAGGTACAGAATACTAATTGCAAATTTTCATCTTCATTGACAGGGTCTGACCTAGCATTCATCTAGGAGTGGAATTGCTTCCCTGGTGGTATCAGCCACACACAATACAAGAAAAATATGTTATTTCACAAAAATTCAAAGATGAAAACTAGTGAATCACACACTACTGAATTCTGAAGGTCTCAGGGGAATCCTGTCATACCTTACAGAGTCACTTGGTTTTGCCTACCTCAGTGTAAAATACTATAAGGAGAGACTTCATCTGAAAAAACAAACAGCAACAACAAAGCCAAACTAAAACAAAAAAACCCCCAGCTTAAACTCCTTGCCAGAAATGCAATAATTTGCAGTGTTCACCTTAGCTACTACCTGACCACAAGCAAGTGCAAGGTGCTGGCAAACACTGCTTGAAATTCATGTAGTTCAAAATACAGTTGGAAGTGGAGGCTGAGGTTTCACTCCCACCATTGCTGTCATGTCCAAAGTCAGATATTGGCTGGTGAACAATCAGTGAACAGTGAATCAACTTGACACTTTTCTAGTCTTTGGTTAAATTTATATTTTAGGTTAGGAGGTAGAAATCCTTCAATACTTAGCAGGAAAATGGCTACACAGGGGAGCAAGAAAAATTAAATTTTTAATTTTTTTTAAAAGGATTACATTTAAGGAAGCAATAGGCTTGGCATATCTTGCAAAACAATTTTATATTTTCAGATAAAGCCCTTCAGTTTTATAAAAACATTTATAATCTCCAAATCAGCAGAACTGGAGGCTTGTGCTCTGGCAGAGTCTTCTGGAAGAGAATGTTCTGTTTTGAGGAAGGAATAAAAGGAGCAAAGCAAGAGCTAAAGAGGAAAAAAGGATTTTTACACACGAATAATAATAATAAAAAAGAATTTCAGAAGAAATAATATTTGCAGAGTAACATAAGACATTAGAGATGTTAATAAAATATTTAGATGTGGAAAAGCATGGATCAATTATGTATGCAAAACCAGGGACTGGCTGGGGTTTGTGCAGAAAATCTAATGCTATATTCAGAGAATCATAGGATCCTATGGGTGGGAAGGGACCTCCAAAACCCTCTACTACAACCACCTGCTCAAAGTAGATCTGGTTTTAGATCTGGTGGACCTTGTCCACCAGAATTCTGCAAATCCAAAACCTCTCTAGGCAATATTATCTTCAGCTCAGATGCTCTTCTACTCATCTATGAAATCACCCACCTGCTAACCAGTGTGTTAACTGCCAGTGAACAAAAAGGATTTCATAAAAGCTTCAGGTTAATCAGCAACAAGCACTTTTTAAATTCACATCTTCCACTCTTGAAGGAATTTTATACTTTGTATGAATTATTTAACTGTTCCAATTTGCAGCTTAGATTAAAATTGCTGTTACATTTTACAGATTGAAAAAGAAGTACCCATTACTTAAGAAAATCACCTAGAAATGTATTTGACCCAGAAGGCACAGGATGGCATCAATAAAAATCACACTTCAAATCGGAGCAACTACTGAAACAATCAGTATACAACATGCCTAGCAGTGAGAGGGTGAAGATACACAACTAATTAGTATTGCTGTCATCTGAAAGCTGAAAACAGTGCTTTTATCAAGGAAAAAAAGTTGCTAGATAATGAAGTTTTTTGGTCAGAGATGCAGTAAAATATTCTAGAAGACATGACACTGACTAGTGAAGTCTTATACCACTTGCAGTGTAATTATTGCAAAGAAACAACCTGAACAGAAAAGGGCATCCTTTAAGTGAAAGAAAATGGCAACACAAACCTTTTTCCTGAGAAGATGGCATAGCCTCTGACTTAGATGCCTTGCAGAATCTCCTCAGAGCTAAGCTGTACTGAGAAAGTGTGGAAATTACATTCAGAAGTTGTGTTTAACTGCATACAAATGATGTTCATGAAGTTCCAGTGCTGAAGAAATTCAAATCCTCTCCTGTAGGCCTCTTCAAGGAACTGAGGAAGTGATAAGTTAATTAAGTTTACTCCCCATGAAGTTCTAGGATTTGAATAGCTCATGAGGCAGAGGAAAGATTTGAACCAGGCATTGAGACATGCAGCCCTAAGTTTCAAACAGGGTGAAAAAGCAGCTCTTTTGGCTATCCTGAAAGCAATAATGTTTTAATAACTTTCAGAAGACCTGTTCAAGCACTTGCTATAGGGCTAGGTATAACCACAGTTACTTGGCTGATTATTTAAATCAAATGCCAACACATGTTTATACACTATAGGTATGTTCTCAGGTAAGTCATCTCTGAGGAGTGATAAGCTTGCTTGGAGCAAAGATTTCACATATACTCATGTAACTTTCAGAAAACCATCCAGATTTAATAGATGTGACTGCTTCCATGCAGTGTTTACCATATATTACTCAGAACTGAAAAGTTCATCTTTGCTTATCAAGCATTTTGGCTCTTTATTTCTTCATATTTGAGAGTTTCCTCTTCTTAAATTCACTGATATAGTAAATCTGAAGGTCTTGAGACCAAATGTATTCTAACAATTGTTGGAAGTATGCGTTCTTAAACTTCTAGATTGGTGTTTCATTATTAAAGGTGAAATTAATTTAATCAGCATTCATAACCACCATAACATGACATATCAAGTTCCTGTTAATGAAAGCTAATTCCACAAAAAAAAACCAATGTAAAAATTGTTCAAAATTAGAATGGAAAATGTCCCTCTAAGAAAGTTACACAATAACAAACTTAAATTATAATGCACTTAAAGCAGACAATCAACACTGAGCTCAACTGCATAATTTAGCTCAACTGAAGAATTCCCAGATGGCTAAGTAGTATTTTCTTCTTCATGTTATAATGCTTATATATTTTACTAAATAATTTCAAACAGAGCCTAAAGAGGCAGACGGCAAGGAGAGGAAAACATCCAAACAACATTAAATGTACATATAAAACAAAGGAGATGACTAAAATAAAACTGAAAAATCCAATTAGCCATTTAAATACCTTTATTAGTATCTAAGTACTTTACCCTAGAAACTCAGTTCATCGTAGTACTCATAATTTGACTGGGAAATTCTGCCAGAGTTGCCATAGATGAGACCAGGGCTCTTTGAAGCCCCCTGAAGAGCTGTGGGTGTAGCAGGGGAGTTCAGAGGAGCTGGAGGCTCCCAGGACGGGCAGGAAGGTGGAGGACAGCTGAGAAGAGCCACATGGTTATCAGGGAGTGGGTGGCAGTTGCACATGAACGAGCTGGGAAAGAAGGAAAGGCCTTGCAGCAGGGAAAAATTTAAAATTATCCAGTTTACTGAGCTGAAAAGAGTGGATGTGAAAACTCCTACCCATTATAAACAACTTTCTTAAATTCATGTTGGCATCAATAGTGGCTCGTGATTCACCTGATGCCTTAAGCATGAGTGGTGCAATTGGCTTGCAACTCACCTGATGCCTTAAGCATATGCTTGGCTTTGAGTCTGTGCTTAATTCAGCTACGAGCACATTTAAAGTTAAACACACTACCAAGGGCTTCCTGAACTGGGGATTAAGATGCCACTGAACTGGAGAGGACAAGAGACAAAACCCAAATCTATTGTGCGTTGTCTGTTTTGCAGCAATATAATACAGAAATGGCCAAGTAGATTTTTCAAGGTTTTTCCTGGCCTTGGAAATTCCTGGTCTCTGCACTGTGGCAAGAAAACAAGTGGGAAGCACTGAGGGGCAAGGACCAGAAACGCTGCTAGAAGGTGGAAATAGGCAATACGTATCCCAACAGGCAGCTCATCTCTTGGCAAACATTGGTATGTGTAGGTTACTCACAGCACGCCCTCAGACTTAATGTGCCTGAGTTTTTGAGGTGCCAGAAGGCCAAAAGTTGTAGTGGGGCTGTTGCTGTCTTCATTCCCTTTCCCTTCTGCTGGCCCAGGCCAAGATTTTGGTATCTGAGAGAAAAGTTGTAATTGATGGATGAGGGATTAGACACCAAGGCACCTCTGGGCAGGAACAGGCTCTGCCTGGGCCATGCAGCCTGGCAGAGTCACAGCATGCACTGCCATGGCACCTGGGGAGGCTTAGCTGAGCACAGGCAGACTCATTGCACTTGCACCAGCTCCTGTTATCTAAAGCCTGAGCTAGCTGGAAAGAAAAGGAGTCCATCCTCTGCTCCCATTCCCTGCTCTTACCGGTCTCACCACGTCATCCCCTGACTCTGTGACAGTCTGCAAGTGACTGCTCCCCTGTGAGCAGCTCAAATTTACAACGCAGCCCAATGAAACTCAGATGATCCGTCCCAGCTCCCAGTTGTTTTGCTTTTTAGTGGTTGTAGAAGCACTTAAACAGTGTAAACAGTAACAACAAAAACAAAACAAAAAAGACTGTTGAAAAGAAAAGGCTAATATCTAACCAGGAAAAAAAAAACAACCATTGAGAATAGGGATGTTGCATCTTTTTACTTCATGAGCTAATGAGTTAAGATACAAAAAAACTGCAGTAAGCAGAAAGTGCTTGTGAGCTGATGCTCTTCAAGAAAGATAAAGTGTTTGTATTTTGCAGCAGGAGGAGTGTGACGTAGTGGAGATTTAGTAGGAGATGCCTTGTGATGTGTTTTGAAAGCTGATGAGATGAGGAGCTCCTGTGGCTCACCTGCCGTGCGGGGCCAGCACGCAGCTCCGCTGCAGCCGCCCGGGGACAGACTCCAGTCCAGCTCCCAGACAAATCTGCACCAGGTTTGAAAAATCACTCGGATCTGCCAAAGTAAAACCTTAACAAGCACGACTGCCTCCTGAATCAAAGTCTGTGGGTCTGCAGGGAAGAGGCTGATGAGGGGCACAGGCAAAGATGGCTTGTAGGGGACAGGGTGCCTGGGGTGTTCCCTTAGTTTCAGAGCTGAGGAGAAAGCTGTGAGCCTCAGCACCAGACCTTTGGACAACAGACAACTCGTCAGAGGATGTCCTATCAAGATGAATATGGCTCATTCAAGAATTAACTCTCTACTCCTCTTCTACCTCAGTTTTTTGCTGCTCATCCATTTAAAAAGTAAGATTTTAACTTTTTCTTATTGTTCTGACATGTCCTCTAGGTACAAGGCTAGATGCGCACTTCTAGCAGGAAGCTTGTGTTGTCAGAAGGCTTTAAAAATTTGATGGGATGCCAAAAAGATTTGGTCCATGAAACTAAGTTGTATGTATGAACTCATTGCATGATAGTTTTCCTTATCTTCATACTTTTTTTTTTTTTAAAAGGAAGAATGCAGTATGTTTAATACCTTTCCTTCATGTAGTAAAAGTTCAGCAATAAAATATTCTCTCAAAACTGTACCTTATTAAAAAGTCTGTTTTGATACTATGCATCCAGTAAATTTAAACCTATCTGATTAAAATCTAGATTAATTTATCCTTTGCCAAACCTGTTTATGTTATGCATTCTAATAGCTCCCATTGCTTTATTATATAAGCATTTTTAATCACAACCTTTAGAAATAAGTTATCAAACAACTGTGGTGTATTTGGTGTTCTAAATATCTCCATTAGGAGAAAGTATGAAAGTCCAACTATTTTTATAGAGACATACACTCTTCCAACTTCCCCATAAACAGAAGCAGCAAAACATTGGAAGTCACCATGATAATTTTGTCAGATGGCTGTGAGTAAATACAAGGCAAGGAGACTAAACGGCCTCAGCTGGTGAGGCTGCTATGTGTTTATGAAAAGCAGTGGCTCTTAAACATGTTTAAAATGAAGACAGGCAGGATGTCTGAGAAGCCTGTTTGATTTGTGCCTGCTGAATGTGAATCACAAGACAAAGCTCTGAGCAGCTGCCATTGAACAAGAAGACTTGGCATTAGCATGCAGCGTTGTGTAATCTGGGTCACCTTCTGTTGCTGCATCACTCAAATTGTTACTTGGACAGTTTACAGCCCAACATAAATTAAAGACTGAAATGCAAACAGATGCAGTTGGATCAACCCACACTGAAACAAAATAAAACAAAAAACAACTTCCACCACTTTAAGATACAGGGGAAAAACCAGAATGTCATAGAAACATAGTTTTCTTCTTTGGGGATGTACTGATGTGACCCAGGGAAGCCAAAATGTTCTTTCTAAATTAACTCACAACAAGACATATCCTGGAGGGGGAAAAAAAGAGGAAAGGGAGAGAAAATGGATCTCCCACTTTCAAAAAGCAATTTTTAGTCTGTATACTGTAGAATAAACAATCCAAAAGTCTGCTATCTAACTAAAATAAAAAAAAACAAAAAACAGGAATAGTGTTAGTTTAAAAAATATATATACGAGGCAGGCAAATTGGAACAAAATATAAAAGATTTGGGAAAGATAATAAAAAGCTATGTACTTGTAAAGTAAAAAGGTAACATTAAAAGCATCACACACAAAGAAACTGCTGCTAGAATGTAAACAAGAAAGATGCCCCCAATGAATCAGTTAAAAAAAGAAGTTAAACACAAGTTTTGGATTGAACCTTGGGTGAGCTCTGCTGAATGCAGGATGCCAAAGGAGGGAAAGTAGTTGTGTGTCATTTAGTGCCTTTTACGCAGCACAGTTGGCTCAGATGACATTTCAGATGTGGTATGAGTTTTCACTGGGTTATGGCCATATGGACAGTCTCAGGCAGGAGGCTTTTCAGTCTGGGAGGACTCTCCCCCTCAGGATTTGTGGCTGTTGAAAACTGATGTGATACAGATTATTAAACCAGGCTGGAGCAGCTACAGTGGGAGCCAGAATCAGGCTCAGGAATGTCTGTGTCTATGGATGCAGTATATTTAATGAACTTGATTGGTAGTTCCTTTTGAAAAAGTTTTCACACTATTTGAAACTGCTAACAATTTACACAAATAAAAGCATAACTGTGAACAGAAAAAAAAAAAAAAATAGAAGCAGAAGAATTGAGTACAATTACTTCCCTACTTAAAGCTAAGAAAAGCCAAGATGGAAAAGCTGAGGATAAAACAGAACAGAGATGGTCACTGATAGTTATAAAACTTATATTAAACATTATATTTTTAAAATCAATTTACTGCACTTATCTTCCCCTAAGCATCCTAATCTTAGGTCCTGCTTAAAGTGTCCCATATGATTATTTATTCTAAATAACTTGGAAAATAAATACTATTTAGCCACAGAGGCTTCCTAAAAAAATACCTGTATATAACTTTTTATCAGGTCATCCATTTTCCAGAGGTGAACAGAAGGATGCATACATTGAGAAGTGTCCCGTACAGACACTAGGTCTTTTAGTAATAGCTGCAATTAAATTAAAACATTTTTCACAAATATTGCTCCATGAAAACAAAATATTTTAATAAAGAAAAAAATGCATATGTTGAACTAAAAAGAGATAAGAAATAGTTCAACTTTAATTCTGCCCCCTTCTTTGTAAAATAGCTCGTGTGCTTTGGAACATATTATGAGATATTCTAATTCTTGTATAACACTAAGTATTGAGTAGATGGTAAACTTGAATAAAAGTCTTCTGGTTGCACATAAATCTTCTGTAATGCTGAAGACTAAGGTGTTAAAGAATGTAGTCCTGTCACTTGTGGTTCCTTTTGAATCCCCAGGATTTACATTTATTGTCCCCTCTAACAATACTTAACATCAAAAAATACAGTGCCAGAGATTTCAGCCTGTATATCACAGCCTTCCTACAAACAATGGGGGTTTTGTTGTTGCTCTTTATATACCAATGAGTTTCTCCAACCCATAGGTGATCAAATCAAATATATAATACTATGTATGTTTTTTTTATAATTCCCTGCATTTTTTTTTATAATCTCCAAAACACAAAACATGAATACGTCAGACCAGATAGAATGAATTATTTTTGCCTAAGGACTCTATAAACAGAGTTTGAGCCTTTGTCTAAAATTGCAATCATATGAATATATGAAGTAGTCTTCCCCATTCCCTAAATGTGAACATAGTGCTACAAATCTGCAACTGCATTTATGCCTTGTGCCCATGGTTATGAGTAATGTACACAAGCCCTCAATACAAGTTGGTTTTATAGAGTGTTTTGTGGATATAATTTGTGGAAACAAATGATACCAAATGAACTACTTACAGAAAATTAATCAGGGAGGTATCCAGAGATTGTCATCTCTGTAAGAGGAGGCCCCACAAATCATTATGTACAGTAGGTGACAGGAAGCATGTCCCAAATCCAGAAGAACATTGATAACTAATTGGTGCCATATTGTTGCCTAACAGGAATTGCCAGTATGTAACTCTGGGCAGGGTTGCTTGATAAACAAAGGAAGAGAAATTATAAATACAGGTATATTTAGAGATGGACTTTGGAAGTGATTCTGTCTAGGGTCAAAGTTCCAAATCTTTTATGTTAATACAATTATTTTTTTAAAATAAGTTTTATACTGGATTATCTATCAGTGATGCAGAATTATCTCTTTTTTTCTAGCAAAAATTCAGAATAAAATTTCAATTCCAAGATAATTTTTCTCCATTTTAGTGACTTCATGACCTTTCGGCAGAGCCAGAAAAAATTACTATTTACTTCATAATAGTTCCTCTAAATGTTCATGAATTAAGAATGGGGTTTAATTTGGGATTGCTGATAATGTGAGCAAAATCTGAGCTTTACTTGCACCCCTTTTCCGCCCCTCTGAGATGTTGGCACTACACAGTTTTTCCCCATGGACAAGATCTTTTAATTCCCTGAAACTGTTCCCATTACTCCCACAGCTTCCAATTACTGCTTAATTACTGTGTTAGGAATGAAGCTCTGCTTACAAAGAGATTTGTGGGTTTGCTCATCCTGCTCATCCCTTGTGCACACTCAGATGCTGCAAGCAGCTTTCTAGCTCCGTATTGTTCGGCTGCACATCTGATGAGTTCAGAGCAGAGTCTGCACTCCAGCAGAGCCTCATTAGCCCATTGGGGGCAGGGGGCCTGTCAGAGCTGCAATCACCACTGTCTGACACAGGCACCAGAAGCCCTGCAGCTTTCTTTCTGTCCTAGCTGTCTGACATTGCATCTATATCATATTAAAAATAAAATATCTTTAAGAGGTTTCATATAGTCTTACGGGAGTTTAAAGCAACAGCTTCTAGACCCACTTGTAAGGATGTTGGCTTGGGTTTGGTGGTTTTTTTCTTTGTTTTGTTGTTGTTTGTTTTTTCTCAGTTACCTGTTTTATTATGGATAACATCTCCATCTCTGTAATTAAGGAAAATCCCAAGAATGTAAAGTAGTAACTCTGATTTTAAAACAATAACATATTGTCTACAAGATGGATCCATTTGCATAGAAGTGACATTAAGAGCATCCCAATCACACCTGTATTTGAACCTTTCAATTCAAATTTTCAAGAGGCATCTTTAAGGTACTACCCCTTAAGGTAGCATTCCACCATTCCAATGGCAAAATGAGACTGTCAGGTTACAGACCACTGCCCTCCTCTGTGCTTCATAAAATGGGAACTGTTGACACTGAGAACCTCTGGATGTTAAACATTTCCCCATGTCCTGCATTAGCCATCCAGAAATTACAATGCAAGAGATCAGCACCTTTGAAAAATTCAGCCCTCAGGTGACATTAATTTTGGCAATACAGGATAAAACACTGAGTGATGTACTCACAACCAGGGAACGAAAAGGGAATTCTGCAGCAAGGACACCAATCAATCTCTGTAAGCAGGTGTTGGTTGTGACTAATGATCTATTAGGAAAGAGGCTGATGGAAAAGAAAGAAGGTTGGGAAAAAGGGTGTTTATCACTCATGCTCAACCAGCAGCACAGACCTTGCATGATTCTTGAAACAAACACTGTGCAGCATCAGTGATAATGTACTGGAGAAACTCATGCTGGAACATTAAAGTGTGTCATACAAGCAGAGGACATAAACCTAGTGTCTTACTATATGCATAAACCTTTCAAAGGTATCTCCTCCCAAAGTCTGCATCTATATCTATATCATCTATATGTATCTACCTACAGGTTTTCCCCCATTACTTCTGATGACACTTGGGGACTCCTGTCCCAGTACAACTCCCCACACCTTTTCTTCTCTGCAAGACTAAACTCAGGAAAAATAGCACTTTTTAGAGCATGCTGAAATCCTGATGGCCAAATTGAACACTTTCCTATTGAAAAGATATATGGAAAGGGAAATATTTTACTGCTATGTGTTGAAAGGAAAATGACATGTAAGACACAGGAAAGTAATCAATCGACTATTCAGTACTTGCTATATGCAGTTTTGAGTGCTGCTGTGAGCAAGAGAGAGGCAATTAGGAAAATGCTATAAAGGGACAGCAAAAATAGGAAGGCATTTAGAAAGATGTTCCCTGTTAGAAAGGGTCACTGGAAAGGAAGCCTGAGGGAGGACTTGATTACAGTCTTACCTACACAAAAGAGAATAGCAATCAAGGAAGATGAGATCGGTTTCTCCCCGTGACCTTTGGAAGGGCAGGCTCTGCAAAATCATAGATTTCACATGCAGCAAGGAAGATCTGAGTGAATTTTCCCAGTTGAAGGATAATTAAATCTCTATATCAGAACTTTTTAATGAACAGGTTAGATAAATATCTGCCAGAGATTGTCTGGACTGCTATTTCCCAGCTGGTGTTACACAGATGAAGGAAGGGCAGAACCACCTTGAGGGTGATCTGTGAAGCTCTCAGGCAATGGAGCCCCAGAGAAGCAGAGGTCCATCCCTGCCCCAAGGTATGTCACCCAAGGGCTGTGGTGACACTGAGGCCCCCGGGCAGCTCAGACACAGCTCCTGGGCTGGGCAAGCAGATGGCTCCCTTCCTTCCTGCACCACAACTGGGGATTATCTGCTGTTCAAAACAAAGGCAGTGCTGAACCCAGACCTGGTTGTGTCAGTAATGATAAAATTGTTGCCTTAATTTCAGTTATAGTTTAGTCTCACTCTGTGGGATATCAAGTACCTAGTCTTTATTTTTTTGGTACCCTAGGCTTTAAATAAGCTCTGGCTATTGAGGGTGCTCAGTGGGGATAGATAGTATTCCCATGTAGTTGGATTTCAAGGTTTTGGAGTCAAATCGCTTATCTTTTTACTTGAAATTTGAATATATTTGATTATTGGTACAATGCAAGAAAAGACCATTAATGACTGGATTATTAATAGTATAATTTCATGGTCAGAAAACTTGATAAGGAATGGAAAGCATGGATTGTTGCTGCAGCCAAATTTTACAGCCAGCTTCTCACTCCATATAAAAAAAGCAATCCAAGACTGGAACCTACTGCACCAAAACAAGTAAATGGTTTCCCAGGAACTTCCTGATGTGGCCTTTCTGAACATATTACAACAAATAAACTGTTCTAGGAGTCTGCATCTCAGACTCCTACTTCATCTCAGAGAAGTTTAAAGTTTTGTTTTTATGGCAATAAAAATCACTCATTTATAAAACATTAAGGTGTAAAAAATATACATATATGTCCTACCAACTACCAGGCAACAACAAGATATGCATTAGTCCATTTTCCTTAACTCCTGATATTTATTGCATTCCCTCTAATAACTAAGTTAGATAAACAGCAATATAAGTGCCTTTGATACTGCCTATATGGGTTTGCAGACAAAGACTTCTCAAGGATACTTCTACTTTTGGTTTGTTTTTTTTTAATAATTCACATCTCAGCATTAAGAAAATCATTTAGACAATGAGTCAATCCCTAGGCAACCTTGATCACTGCCTTTGCTTTCTGTGGCCCAAAAAAGGAAAAAAGGTCTGGACATTGATGTTTTCTAAGGGAAGCCTTTAAGCCTAATTGACTCACCTAGAGTCACAGGCAGGAGTCAGCAAGTAGATAAATGACACCTATTATTTTCTAGATTGATACTGCAGATTAATTTCTTGTGTTTAGAGACTGACATGTTTCACCAGCTCTTACTGTACTTTTCTGTTTTCTCAGCCTTTCCCACTACCATATTGTCCGGAAGCCTTTCCACACCAGCAAATGGCAGAAAAACCCTGACCCAGATAAACCTTTTTCCAGTGAGATTCTTATGTTTACTTTATATTGATTAGATTTTATTCACCCACAAAATGGGTCAACAGAAACTTGCTTCCATCTTTTGACAGATACTCCAGCTGACAAGGCTTCTCTGCCAGCAGCTCGAGCCACAGTGACACTCACCGTGTCACTGCCACTGGCGCTCTGAAGGACTCCTCCAGGCTGAGTAAATCTCCCTCCTCTCCAGGCATCAACAGAGCAAGGCTGTGGCTGCTGCTACAACTTCAGGGCTAGGGCAGCTTCTGCTTCCCTGCAATCTTATCAGCAGGGACAGAAATAAAAATACTTCTAGGGCTAAATATTTCTGTGGGTAGAGAAGGGGCACGGGCTGCTAACCCGCTGCATCGTGTCCCCGCTCCGGCAAGTCAGGCTCAGGGCACTTGCCTGGTGCATCCTTCTGTGCTGGGGAGTGCAGTGCTTGAGTAATTGTGGCCTGGGTGGATGCTCAGGGGAGAAACTCCTTGCTGCTTTTTTACTGCTCTTGCTTGCCTGCCCAAGGCTTAGCATACTGGAATCTGGTTTCCTTAACCTTTCCTTGAGTTATGAGATAGACGAAGCATCTGTAATTGCATCAGGCAGGGAGTCTGCAGACAGGATGCATTCCTTCAAAGTGCCCTCTGTCCCAGTGACTGGGATCAAGATTGTGGGTGAACAGACCAACCTGCACACCCCAACCTAAGGACAGACCATGGACACAGTGGCCTGACATTTCCCTTTCAGGCAGTTTCTGAGAGGTACCACTATGTTTCTGTACTGCAGGACAACCAAAGGCCAACAGCCCTCTCAAGCAGGTAGACACTGGGCCATTGTATTTCCCATTCACACTGCCAGCAGATGAGAGGCAGCAGACATTGGTCATTTTATTCCCTCTTGTTCCTTGTTGGGGTTTCTAAGAGGGATGGTACAGAGCTCTCTGTTCCATAGGGAGGGCCCAAGCTCTGAGCTTGACTGTGACACATTTCTTTCTTCCTCTGAATGCCAGCTAGAGGACTTTGAACGCAACATAATTTGACAGGAAGCCAAAGCAAGGACTTACAAAGATAGACAGTCATCAGTCTGCAAGGACCCAAGCAACTGCAATTTAAGTAATACACAGTGATGGATTACTCACAGCAAGGAATCCAAAACTCTCATTGTGATTGATAATTTAGCCTTGAAAAGATCGGTATACAGCGACAGCTTCAGATGTGTTTTGCTAAGTTTTGTGGCAATTTTAGATACTTAAAAAGCAGCTGTGGTACTGCTTGGCTAACCACACATGAAACGGAATGTAGTCAAGTGTCCACACAGTTCAAAGAAGAGATTAAGCTCTGTAGTCAGCAAAAAGTCTGAAGTGTAACTCCCCAGCACCCTAACAGATGGAAAAATCCCCTGAGAGTATGTCTGAACTAATACATGTTGCTGTGCTGCTGCTTGGACATCAGCCACCTCTGGTGCAGAACTGGTGTGGGGGTGTTAGCATCATGCTGAAGCCAATACTGTGTTGAGAGGCAGAGCATGTTAGATCAGGCACTGTGCCATGCTAATACAGAAAAATGGCAAATCAGGGCTGGCTCAAAGCATGCAAAAAGGTGTTCTGTCTGCACCCACCTATCTATACCTTCTAATTTATAGAGGAACCTTTCCAGGGTCCCTCTCTCAAATACCAGCAGGGAATGTTAAATATACCACCACACTCTTCTAGTGATCCCCTTTTGGTGGGGTGGAAGAATAAACTAGAATGGAGAATTATGTTCATTATGGGGCACATGAAATGCAATTCAATTGCAATGACCAAGATACAGGCATATGTTATGTAGTTCATCATTGAGTCTGCTGACTCAGGAGTCTCAAGAATGGCAAAACCACTGCTGAGGTCTAACAGTGTAAAGAAGTCCATTCCAATGCCTGATGATGTGAAGAAGGGCTTCCTAATATCCAACCTAAACCTCCCCTGGCACAGCTTCAGGCCATGCCCTCTTGTCCTGTCACTCCTTACTTGGGAGTAGAGCCCGACCCCCACCTGACTACAACCTCTCTTCAGGGAGTTGTAGAGAGTGATGGGGTCCTCCCCCCAAGCCTCATCCAGGTTACACAACCCCAGCTCCCTCAGCCTCTCCTTATAAGACTTTCCCCCTGGTCCCTTCACAGCCTCATTGCTCTCTTCTGGACCTTCTCCAGCACCTCAATGTCCTTCTTGAAGTGAAGTGCCCAGACCTGGACACAGTACTCCAGGTGAGGCCAGTCCACGGGGAGAATTGCATTCCTAGACCTGATGGCCACACAATTCCAGATGCAAGCCAGGATGCCATTGGCCTTCTGGGCCACCTGGGCACACTGCTGGCTCATGTTCTGCTGGTTGTCAACCAGTACTCCCAGGTCCCTCTTTGCTGGGCCACCCCCCAGTCTGTAGCACTGCACGGGATTATTGTGGCCAAGGTGCAGGACCTGGCACTTGGTCTTGTTCAGCCTCACAGAGCTGGCCATAGCCCATTGACCCAGCCTGTCCAGGTCCCTTTTCAGTGACTTCTTCCTACCCTCCAGCAGATCAACACTCCCCCCAGTTTGGAATCATTCATTCTCTCATGTTCAACACAGCTGACATTCATAATTCTTTTTCAATACTAACGGTACTGCACATTTTGAAAGCCTCAGTCCATATAAAAATGCCCTCTGCTTGATAGAACAACTATCTTTTTTCTCTTGACTATGTGTAAAATGTCTGATACATTTTAGTCTAACATCTACCCATTTTGGAGCTCATTCAGAAACTGCAAAGTGACTAAGGTAAACTTTTATTTATGCTTTCCAAAGCCTGTTTCCAAAGAAAATTAGATTTCCTGAAGAACAAGTAGAGAACTCAGAACTTTCACCACTGTTGTGGTAGTGAAATGCCAAGACTGAGAGGTCTATGGAGCAAAATTTTCATGGAATTAAACAGATGAAGGAAGGACTGACACTGAAAACCTTTGAAGAATCTGGATTTAAGATTCCCATGAGTAGCCTTCAGCAAAGTTTAATTTCAGTTTTACTTATTCTAGTTTAGGTTTGTAAGCCTGCTCATTTCTGTGAAGATGCTGCTGTGCTGTGTCCAGTCCTGACCAGCGTGGCTTTGCTTTACATGAACAGGAAGCTAGTGGTTGGAATCCAGAGTGATCTCTTTTCCAGCAGATGGAGAATGATGCCTTTTAAGATACTTGAGATGTATCAGGACTATATTCTTTGATCTTAATTAAAGAATTTGATGACTCAGCAACAATGACCTCTGCTTATTATATCCTAGCTCTTAAATTAAACTTTGAGGTAAATACATTCTTCATTTTTACTAGAAGTAAATGAAGACTTACCACAGTTTACAGAGATTTTTGTGCAACAGATAAGCAGCACTCAAAACTGTCTTTGCATCCTGAATAGCATAATTTCTTATTTTGGGCTAGCATAAAAATGGGGCTTTAGAGAAAACACACACAGTGAATTGCCTATTTAATTGTGCCTCAGTTTTGGACATGGTGTGTCACCTTTCCTACAGACAGGGGAACCCTTTCCTTACTTTTATGAACATAACAGTAAACTTCCAGAGAGCTGAGAGACTGATATTCCTGATTTCTTTTAACCTGCACATAGTTTTATGCCATGGCTCTGAAACAGCCTGAAGAATTCCAGCTCTTCATGGGTGACTGCTTCTTTTCTGCAATCACTGATGAGCACCAACACTCCCATTAACCACAGGCATGTGGTTATGCATGCTTACAGTAAAACTGGCTCCCTGAAAATAAGGAATTTTTATTAAATCATTATAGAAAGTTCTGAGCAGTAGATCTATCAGAGGTAACAGGTGCCAAGATGTCTGCTCTAGGGATGCAGTTCTGAGCAAGCTGGACTAGAGGGTCTCCAGAAGTCCCTTAGAATTCTGACTGTTCCATGAGAACTGTTTTCAGTTTAGCTGAGCTCATTGCTACAGTCCTGGTAAAAAAAGCCATTTCAGGGAGTATATCAGAAGTGCTGTCCAACCCATTCCGGAAAATTTATTACCTTTCAGTAATAAAAAGATCATTAGAGATTGTGGGAAGCTGGCTAGTGACAGGAAAAATTGGTAAGTACAAAGTATGAGGAAAAAGGCTGCAAAGTATATTTCAGATGTCATTAGAAAAAAAAAAAAAAGACAGAAAAATCAGTTACTAGCTTGACTGTTTCAAAAAAATCCAAAATCTCCACTGTGTTATCACTCAAGCATGGACTTGGCGACTGTCTCCTCAGGACTCCCTGCATAGCAGTAGGAATGTGAACATGGTCCTGAATAATACCCCATGCTCAGAAATGTATGCTGACATCAAGGCTGCAAACAGTCTTTACATAGGGGAAACTCCTATGTGCAGAGCAGAACTTGAATGCTGCAGTGAATGTTCTGCTGCCACAGGAACATCTGCAAAAGTTGTCAATTCCCTTTAAAAAAATTCTAGTGTTTTTAAGATCTTGACCTCGATAAGTCCAGTGATTCAGCCTTTCATACTGTGGTCATGCCCTACTCCAGCTCCTATGTGCCTCATTTCTGTTAATCTTCTCTAATTAGTTCTGCTTCTCAAGTTGAGAATATTTTTCTGTGCTAATAGTGATGGCTTTGCTTTCATGTTCAAGGCCAGTCCAGAATTTCACATTGTAAAATGCATTTGTCCTCCTAAACTCAATACACAAGTGTGAGTGTTTAATCATCAGTTTAAACTTTCTCAAAGACTTTTAAGGACTTTAAAGTTATCATTAAAAATGTGAGCATGCCCAAAGCCAGTAATGCAAATGAGGAGGAAGAGGCTTCTTTTGGATTCTCTCTCTTCCTTGCAAATGTGCAGAGAAATTTTTTCCATAAACATACTTTCAGCTTTATCCTCATGAGATGTATTGCATGTTTTACAAAATATAAGCAGACTGAACCTCACAGGCTGCAGCAAAACAGCATCTCAATTTTACAGGTCAGAATGCTGAGCTGGAAAAGGGTGAGGTGAATACCTTGCTTGCAATAAGACAGTTGTGAATACAATTTATATCATTTCCCCATTGGAACCTCTGAATTCTAGATCTTATGTTTCTCACTTCATATGCTGTACACACATATAAAGATATGTTGGATATATTGGGGGAAGGGGACACACTTCTCTAGATTTTTGTTGAGCCTGCAATCAGTAAAATAGCAAGTATTTTTTGTTCTCACTTTAAAAAGATAAAACAATTAAGTGTTTATTAATTCTTACAACAAATTTTGGCAGTCCTTGAATCTGCAATTTGTGTTGCCAACTGTAAGGATTTCCTTTGTGTATCACTTCTTTTCTTTGATAAATCTTAGCCTTATTTTAGGAAGGGACAAATACACTCTTTGTAGTCACTAAATTCCCATCCTGTGGGCTTCCCTTTGTGAGGAGCAGTGAGATTCAGTGGTTACTAGAGGTACATGATGGCAGAGGTGTAAACACTAATGGGAGGAGGCATCTAAGCCTCGGGCAAGAAACACATTCTTCTCCAGCTGATGCTCAATTCAAAATGGCAGACTATTTTCAGGTTAAGAAAACTTGACTGGGCAAGGGGAAAAGTGAGCCCTCAGCAACACATAACTTAGGCTACAATCAGTTCAAACAGCTTAGAGCATTGCTGCTGTGACTATGGATAAAATTTGCAGTTCATCTAAAAAAGTCACCCTAAGTTAGATATTTTATATTTAACATTGACATAAATTGCAAATAGACATAATACAGGAATAGAATAAGAACAGAGTAACAATCATTTCTATTGTTATTTTCAGTTATTTCATAGGACACAAGAAAATCTGTTACCTATTCAAACTACTTCATTAGAACAAATTACAATAAGCAAATACAGTATTTTGAAAATATGACCTTTTTAATTTAAAAATGTAAACATCTAATTCTTACATCTGAAAATACAAGCACCAAAGTATTTTGAGGAGTTTATGGCACATTATTCCCTTGAAACAATTTAGTAGTTAATTTTTAAGCCTCTTTGGTAGCATTTATTAAGTGATTTGGAAGCCACTAACAGCGGGGGTTTTATTTTTCCAGAATGGCAATGATATTGACTAATGTCCATCTAAACCCTCTTACATCTGACTATCTTGATGTACAAAAGCAGAACAGAAATAGTGAGAATTAAGGCTTTTCTTACTATCTCTAAGGCTCAGGGGGAAAGCAGAGAACACATGCACAAAGCTCACAATCACAGACTCACTACCAGACCACTTCTCAATCTGAGGTCCTGAAAACTGCTTTAAAGGTCAGCAGCTCACTGTGCATGAGCCTTCAGCTGAGCAGAAGCACTGCTGGACAGAGCTTGGGTGACAGAATTTAGTCCCCTGTGAGCTGTAAAACTGCCCCTTGTTTACCCTTGTGAGAATGTGTGTTTTCCAGGGATGTTTCAGTGAGACTGAATTAAGTACGCATCTGAATTCTGCACTGACATGGATACTCAGCACCATGCAGTGAAGAACTCTGAATGCAATTTGATCCCACTCAAAACTGTTGCCACAAGCAGATGTTGTGGTTCCTGACACCCAAGAACATCAAGTTCTGGAATTACATCAAGCTGGAATACCCTCCATCTTCCTGTAAGTAGGGAATAGCATATCTTTCCACACTGAGCTATACTTTTTAGAAAGAGAAAAAATACTTTTGAATCCCTATTCTTTGACTTCTGAGAAAGTGTGCTTGTTAAAAATTAATATACCAGAAGCTTAAATCAGAATGGTGCCCTATAGATAGGGTAACTAGGGACTCTAACATATCTAGAAGATAACAGGGAACAAGAATTTAGAAAGAAAGGCAACCTTGCAAAGCGCTTTTTTAAGTCTTTCTTTAACTCCAAGTTGTCACCCAGACATGTTCATAGTGCAGTAACCATCTCCACTCTCTCTCTCCCAGTGCATGGTGACAATGGTTTCATCATTGGAATGTTTTCTCTACAGAGCACTCTGAATTCTGACAGCTCTTTTCTCTTTCCCTCCTTCACACTGTCACCCTTCTGTATTTGCCTTGACACTGTCTTCACATTGTCTTGGCATTGTTCTGACAGTCATGAAAACTCAATCACTGCAGCCGACAGCCATGACAATCCAGAGAAGAAAAAGGAAAAGCACTCTGAGAATTGTTAAGAAAGTGTGAAGAATTACAGCCTCGTGAAAACAAAATCTTACTTTTTCAAAACCATATTCCTAGCGAGCTTTTAATAAAAACTGCTTTGTAAAAACTTTAGCCCAGCAAAAACCATCTCAACAAAGTCAACTGGCATTTATGGACTCTGTACCTGAAATTCAGATGTTCCTGGGTGACAACCTCTGTTACTGCCATGAGCTCAGGTCCTTTACATCAGGTAATAGATCCCACTGCCCAGGGAACAGGACAAGCTGGACTACTGTAAAATGCTGATTCAAGGAACTCTTCAGCTACACTTTCCCTAAGCATGCTGTTCAAACTGGGATCCTTCTGGTATCTCAACCAGGAAAGAAAGGTGGCAGAGGAGGAAGAATATCACAAGTTAGAGGGCACATTATTTCCATTTCTAATAATAAAATAGAATTTTGTTTTGATGGTTCACAGCTTAGAAGAGAGTAGCCAAGAAAGAACATTACTCCCTAGGAATCATCAGGACCCATGCAGGGGCTTTGGTGGGTTTTTTTTTTTTTTTTTTTTTTTTTTTTTTTTTTTTTTTTTTTTTTTTTTTTTTTTTTGTGTTTTGTTGTTGTTGGTTTTGTTGTTTTGCTTTTTGCTGGAAAAAAAAATCCCTGGATATATGCAGTTTTGATCCTAATTCAGATGCTTGGTACCCGTAAGAATATTTAGGCAATACAAACCTTACATTTAAAAACTACTTTCTATTATGGTTTCATGCATACAATCTGCATCTGACCTGAAGAGAGTAATGGAAGGGCATCCCTTGCAAAGCAGAACAGAGGGGAGGGTGCACTGACACCCAAATAACGTGGCAGAAAGTTGGGCTCCAGAGCCATGAGAAACTTCAGCCATCACCTCCCTACCCCCATCAGCTCCCTAAGGAGCTGAGGAAGTGTAAGGGGCTGGAGGTGCTAATTTGTAATCTGCTGACAGATCTGTACCTGGCTCTGCGTATCTACCCCAAGACATTGCTAGGGAGCTAAACTTTCTTCTTTCTAAGATGTATTCTATGAAAGCAATACATGGAAAATACAGTATTTCCTGCATGTAGCTCTAGCATATATATTTAAGATTGCAGGGTGATATCAGAACTTATAGAAATAAACCTTTCTTGGTCAACAAATGTAATTTGTGGATGACAAGGATGAATTAGAACATATAATAAAGAAGACGATGCTAAGAGTAAACTGAGTAGGCACATATACAACCAGATGCTTGTCTGGTTAATTCTGTGGCTAATTTCATATATTCAATCAGACAAAAACAAAGCAGAGGCAAAATTAGCCTAAAGAATAATTAGGAGAAGCAATATGCTTCTGTTTATCTGGCAAGGAAAGTGAGCTTTAAGTGCATCTCCCTGAGATCCTTTGGTGAAGCACAGGCTGGATCCAGTTAAGAAAAATGGCACAAGGGAGAGGGCTCCACATCAGTGCAACCACAACTGAGCTATAGACTATAATCCAGTCTAAATGCTGCACTGGATGCTGATACTCTGACTGGTGTGGCAAGCTGAATGACAGACATTTTGGTGCTTTCTTACTGTTTTGCCTACAAACTCCCTTGATTATTACTGGAATAATATTTGTTACCGTAGGCTACTATGGCCAAATGAGTATCAAAGTGTCTTGAAGAGACACCACAGCTTAACCTCTAATTAAGTAAGATATCTGTCCCTTTAAAATGAGTCACTTTTTGAGGAACACAGCAGTAGTGCCTTGTTCTGTACAAGACTATCTATAATTAATAATCCAATGATCAAAGAAATGAGAGAAAACACATTTCTGCTTTTGAGAATCCCCAGGTATTAAGTACTAAGAGTTACTATGCAATCTGTCCTGCAGTCTCTCAGCACAGTATATTGTATGATGCCCTTTGGAATCAGGAAACAAACCCCCTCTTAGAGCTCTCAGCAAAAAAATCTCCCAGGAAGATAGTTACGAGATATTTATCATGTATTTATTATTACCATCAAATTCTACTTAATTTTTTCCTTGCCAGGCCTTTACTGTTACACAGATCTCATTTATTTCTATAGCATATTTTACCTAAAAGCAGGATCAGGATGCTGCCCTATGATGCATTCTGCACTGGTAAGCCTGAACTGGTATCATTGTGAGGAAGATCCCTTCCTCAAAATAGTTTCATCACTGTATGGGACCAAAGTTTCTTCAGATAGAGAAAGCTTCTTGACATGAAGCTGTGGGGGCTTCAGTTCTCTCCTGCTTGTTAATCTTCCCTTCCACTCCCCAGCCACCACACCACCACCATCTCGAGCTCTCTCTCTGTCTTAGAGCAGAGTTGTGTGATACAAAACTTTGCTGTCACTGAAAGAGGGATGGTTAAAGCTGATATCCAGGGAATAGCAAGCCAGAGCATTTTCATTGTCTGGACAGCACTTCAACACAGCTCCAGAAGCATGATGCCTTGGGTGCTGAGCTTGTATCCTGGGGCTGCAATTACTGCAGGCTCACTTACCAGCCACACGAAGTTACTGTAACTTCTCATTCCTGCTCTGTAAACACAAGTCTGCTTTGGATCAGGCCTCAGAGGAAGGAAAGAATGATGCATAGAAAAATATCTAAGGAAGAAAAGTCAGAACTAGGAGAGGAAGGAGGGAAAAGGAGCCAGATCTCCCTCTTACATAAATTAAGTAAGCAGAGGAAATGGAGAATATTTACAGGGAAATAAAATAGATTTTAAAAATATCTCCACAAAATTATACCACTAAATGGTTGCTTTGAAACAGTGTTTACTTATTCATGGTTCTAAATTTTTAATCATTTTGCTGGCAAAAATCTTAGTGCTCTAATTTTGGTGAATGCTTGCTGGATGGCTCTTCATTTATGGCAGATATTTAGTGTCCTAGTGACAGGTTTTATTACAAAACACACCACCACATTAGGCTTATAAAACCAATTTGTCTTTTAGTGATATTCCTTTAATATAAAAGGCTTATTACTTACTGTGTTCCCCACGGAAAGCTCCAGGGAAAAAGGAAAGCTTGCCTTCCAAGGAAAGCTCACCTTGGTACTGGTGAATATTCTGGTTTTGCTTTACTTCTGCAATGAAACATCTTCCAAAGGTTCCACAGAATGGCAGTCCTACTTTGGCAGTGTCTTTTCAATACCTACTCTTGTTCTTCCTTTGGGTCAGTCACTCCTCCTCAAAGAATGAATGCAAACTGGAGACTGGGATCAGTGTTGTGAGGCCAAGAGATTCCCTGCTGATCTCTGACTCTGCATGGCTCATGCTAGCACAGTGATTGCAATTCCTGGGAACTATATGATGCTCACACAATGCCTTCAGCATGCAAAGTGCTTTGAAAGCATTAGCACTTCAGTGGAACACTTAAAGAAAACCCCAAAACATGTCCTTCTTCTCCACGTCTGGCACGTGTAGGTTTGCAAATCGAAATGTTCTTATTTTAAACTGAGAAACTGAGAAAACCAGTCCAATCTGAAAGGCACTGGGAAGCAGCAAGTGTGGATGCTCTAAAGGATGGAGCAGGGACAGCAGAGCTGGCTGTACCTAGAAGGTATCAGTCCTACTGCACCTGAGCAAGGCAGGCAGAGCAAGGGAGGGCAGCCCAGGGCAGCCCCAGCCCAGGGACTGCCAGAGTGATGCTGCAGGCATTAAATCAGGATTAGGATCAGTTCTGGGGCACAGTAATCAGGGTCAAGCTGTGGTCCAGTGATCACCAGACAGGTCCATAGTGAGGTCAAGCCTAGGTCAGGGTCAGGGCTTCATCAGTGGAGTACAGGGCCAGGCAGATACCAAGGATGAGAGCCTGACCTTAAAAGTATCTTCCAAGAAAAGGAGAGCCAGGTCTCTGCTTAGGCTTCCTGAAGACACAGGGTTGTGCTATCAGTGTTGGCCCTGAGCTGTGGCAGCCAAGTCCCCAGAAAGGCAGACATGCCCCGGTCGTGACAGGAAAGAAGTTTCAATGAAATCCTGTACTTGGGTTGTGGGTAGCTACGAAAGAGAAAAAAAAAAAAAACAAAAAACCAAAGACAAAAAGATGGATTTGTGATCCATCACATCAAGTGAACTTTGGGATACAAGGCCAGCCCTGCTTTTCTGATACTTTGAGTTAGAACAGAAACTTTAGTATTTTAGAGACATAACCTGCTGTAGAGACAACCTTGGCTTTGGCTATACTGCTAAATGATCTGGCACGTCTAGGGACAATGTACCATATCACTGAGCTGAGTAGTTGTTAAAGCTTGCAAAAATCAGGCATAAAAAGGACTCAAAGTTTTTTTACCTGTTGTCCCACAGTCTGAGTTCAGTCCAAGTTCTCATATAACAGAGAAGACAATGAGATCTGCAGCTGCCATTGCCTTGGCTTTTATTTAACCTCTCCTTTAATTTGATTGCACTGCATTACTGTCAGGTGCAGCTGAGTTCTGGGGTGTGATCAAGGGTGTGATCAATCAAGTACTTGGCTAATCCACTCTAGGATTGTATTATGAACAAAGAGAGGCTGGTGGAGGGTCTTAGAGAAAAGGAGAACTGGTGGAACTGGTTTTATAGTGTGTTGAGGGTGGACAAAGAGTTTTACCATTGTTCAGCAAACAGTTCTTGAAATCTAGGGAGAGGAAAGCATGGTGGCCTGTGGCCTGAAACTAGTAATTGCATATCATAAGCTTGAAATCATTTTAGGATCTGCCTCTGAGATTTCTATGCAAATAAAATCTTGTAAAGCCATGAAACAAAGTCAGTAGGTTTTTGTGATGCTACAATACAGACTGTTTGCATGTCAGCAAGGCTGCCAAAGATGTGTCAGAGCCATGATCATAGTAAAGCTTCATTGTTACATGAAAATGGCATTCAAAAGACCAGCCCTCTGCAAGAGTTCCCATTATAGCATCCATGTATTTGGCCCATGAGTTATTTCTAGCTGGATGGTATCACTGAGAGTAACTTGTGCAGGTCATGATCATAGCACTTTTCTTCCCCCAGTCTCAGTTTTATGTCACTGTCCCTGGTGGTGGCTGCTCCCAGCACAGGAGCTCAGCCTGAGAGCAGGTTGTGCCCATTCCCCTTCTTAGCCTCCAGCCTCTACAAAATCACAGGAGCTGCAACTTTTCCCAAGCAGTTACTAAATCCCAATTGGTAATTAGGTCATGCAGAGCTAATTGTAGGTGACTTCTATTGAGAGGAATTTAGTAAATAACAGAAAGGGCTGGAATGTGAACTCCTCTACAAAGCCTATGCTGGAGAAGAACGTCCTCACTGTGCATCCTCGCCACACTGAAGCTTTCTGCTGATTCCTCTGGCATTTAAATCAGAAAGCTCTGTATGTACAGTGACAATTTCTGATCTGCCACAGGGCTGATCACTTTTTTAAAGTCTGGAAAGCCAGGAGAAGCAGCATCAAGATTTTGACACGAGAATATTGCTACATAGTATGAAACTGAAATGGTGTGAGAAATGGTATGCATTCAGCAGGCCTGGAGGGTCAGGATGAGCTCTGGTGGCTGTGGATGTCAGTGTGATGCCAGCCCAAAGCTGGAGCTGATCTTGCTGTTTTGCTGCATTTTGTTGGCTGCAGCAACATTTAGTTCTCAGCTGTGGTACTGAGAACCTACTGGAGGCAAACTCAACATCTGCACACACAGGTACACAGCTGTGCACTTAGAAACTTTGAAACATTCATTTCTTTACAGGCTTCAGATCAGGGAGTAGTAAACCAGCTGGGAATAGAAATAGATCTATAAAAACTCTTATGTGTTTTGTCATGAGTTTTGTCCTTGTTCTGGCATGTTAAAAAACATCATTTTCAGAATGTGTGTTTTGTTGCTAGGGATTTGACTGGGCAGAAGGGATATGGGGCATCTGATATGATGTGCCTTGATGGATCTTCTGGTTATATGAATGCCATAAAAACAAGTGCTTGGGGAGAATATGTTAAATCAGGAGTCATCAAAACGTGGCTGTGAACATCCGCCTGGGTGAGATACTTGACAATAACATTTCCCCTATTATCTACTAGTGTAGTACATTTGACCAATGAGCATATATATATATATATATATTGTCTTGAAGCCAAAATGTAAGGGTGAATTACAATGAGCAAAATCTGATTTTCTGAATTCTTTGACTTGCAGTGTGGATAGGAGAATATCCCTCACCAAGATAAATTCTTGCCTTATGTTACAGGTTGATATGATGCATTTCTAACAGTAACCCTGTCCAATTTTGGCTGACATAAATCAAGCACATCTGGGTCAGCATCACAGACCTTTGAGGCTGTGTTTTAAAATCATGGCACCTTTATGTGCTACCGTCTGTTGGAATCACTGCTGTACACTGTTTTCATATTAAGAAAAGGGAGGAGGTAATGAAATAGAGGGCAGAACCACAGACAAAGGAGATTGAAGAGGGTGACTTCTAACTGCTCTCAAAAGAAAACAACACACGGGCACAGAATTTGGACCTGAAGTCAATTTTTTACTCAATTTTTCACCCTCTACTCCAGCAATTGGCAGCGTTTCTGACTGCTTTTTCTGTCCTACTGAGCACAGTGCAGCCCTGCTGCTTGCATGTCCTGGCCTAAATGAGATCTCAGAGCTGCAAGTCAGCAGCAGCTGGGCTGTGTGAGGGGCAAGGTGTCCCAGCTCAGCCCCCAGCTCCCTGCTGAGGCTGAGTTCAGTGGGAGCCGGGAGCCTCCATCTTACACAAAAACAAAGTGCTGTAAACTCTTTCCAGACTCCAGAGAAGCTGTGAGACCTTGTGTCTCTCAAGGTGAGATTTGGCCTCTTCGACAGGCAACAGCCCCTTTGCTCCCTATTTTCCACTCTTTGGAAAGAGTGGAAAACACCAGGAGCAACTGGATTTCACTTGAACTCACAAACCAACAGTTTTATGCTGTGCTACTCCCTCTGTGTTCCTGAAAATCCCTCCATTGATGCAGAAAGGAAGTGAGACCATGTTTTGGTCTTTCCACAACCCTTTTGAGTCCTAGCACCTTTTCCCTCATTATTTTGCCACATATCTGCTTCCAAGGTGTCTGTTTGAGGTTTCCTCATCAGCATAGCTGTGAGTACAGGTGGTACCTTTTGATCTGCTAGCATTGCTTTCTTTTTTCTATTTCCCCAGCACCACTTGCACCCCTCACTGGGTATTGATATCAGGTTTGGAAATGCCAGATTATGCTTCAATAGAGGCTTGGTGCTGTTGTCTTTGCACCCCTTGGAAGCAAGGCAGGAGCAACACCTTTCACATAAACCTTACCAATCCACCATCCAAACAGATTTGTCCAGGTGTGCTGAGAAACCTCACTAAGGGCAAGCATTACAGGCTAACTTTATAAAGTATAAGATGTAATTCACAACCCTAACTGAGCTACCTAGGTTTTCTCTCTTTGTTTCTCTCTATTTCTGGAAAACCTTTCCAAAGCATCCCTGGAGGTTTTTAAGAAGAGACTGGATGTGGCACTCAGTGTGGTCTGGTAACCACAGTGGAAGTGGGTAAAGGGTTGGACTTGATTTCAGAGGTCCCTTCCAACCTGGTTGATTCTGTGATCTCACAGGAGAGATCTTACCACATGTCTGTATCCTGAGCTATATGGTGAGGATGTCCCCAGCTTTAATGAAGCCTTAAGAGTCGTGAAAGCAGGAAAGGTATTGACTGAGTCCTTGGTAAAAATACATTTAACTTGCAGAATCACTGTATTTTTCCTATTAGCAGTGGAGTTTATTATCTAAATACAACTGTTTCAGATTTTGAGCACAGTAAATTTTCTATCTTCTTTGTCTCTAAAGAGCTGTCAGAAAGGCAAGCTTGAAGCTGACCCCCAGATTCTCACCTGTATCATGGTTGTTTCTCACCTATTTATCTCCCATGTCCTTGTAGGAATCATGTTCTGTACTATTCAAAATATATTTTTCTGTGTGAATAAGAAAAGAAATTAAATAAAGAATTTTTTTCACTTCAAAAAGGAGAAGGAAATCATGTTACACTCATGTTTAGTGTTCTGTAGGCTTAGAAGTTAAGACTGTGGAGCCATATTGTGAAATTTTAAAAAGGAAAGTTATATTCAGATAGAATGTACATCGTTGTGGGGATTGCACAGCAGAAATCAGTTCAGTTTCTACATCAGTGTTTGTATCATGTGCTGTAATGGGTATCAGCTGCCTTTTGGCTCTGATCACCCACTGTCCTGCATTTTATACAAACCAAAATGTCTGTGTTGTAAAAGCACAATGATCACTATGGTCAACTTAAACTGCAGTTCTCTAGTGCCAGACATAATGGTGAAGTAGCAGTGGGTAAACTCTTTTGTTCCCATTACAAACCAATCTCTCTGCACTGCTAGTAGCACCATGCCATGATGTCCAATTGAACCAAAAATCTTCCAAATTCAATCTGCAGGAGCCGTTGAGCTCCTGGGACTCTTTATTTTACTATTCCCAGCACAGACACTAGGGAATGATGTGAAATACAATGAGACCCCAAGAATATTTACTTTCAGAAAGAAAGCCTTTACCTCATCTTTGAGGGGTTTGTTTTATTTGCCCACTTCTGACAACACAACTCACAAGCTAAGGAGCTGCACCCAGTGCCCTGTTCTTCTCCAGCTCCTTGCACTGTGTGTGCACACCAAGCAAGTGCCTTTGAACAGGCACAGCTCACTCAGCATGGCAAAACTGCTGGCAGCTTCGTAGGAAGGGCTGTCAAAATACTGCTGTGCTTCTCATAATCAGGAGGTGCAGCTGTAAGGATGAACACTGCTGAGGTGCTCAAAGGGTAAGAAACTCTGGGACTGCACAAAGGTAAAAAATAAAGTAAAGGAAAATGACATCAGACATTGAGGGTCTTCATTCTTGGGCAGTGTGAGCTTGTAGAAGTTTGGAGAATAGCAAAATGGAGGAAGATTTAATAACCAGGTCTGTAATTTGAATCACAGATAGCTAATCTTAAAGTGTTTCCTATACAACATTTAAAAATTTTCATCCTATTCAGTTGTTACACTTACTCTAATATACAATACTTCTGCTTCAGAAAATAAGTTGTTAATTAATTTTCCTTGTTTTTGCTGATATAAATGTACTTGAAAACAAAGCTGGCTTTTTTGATAGAAATGGAATATTTGTATAACTGCCTTTTTTTCTTGTTTGCCTGTGTGCACTAGTGGTTACTATGGTAATAATTCTAAGTCAACATTTAAAGCCTGAAAGTGGTTTCTATAACAACATGCTAGGATGTTTTGGACACACAATTGAAGTTAAAGATTCAGGATTAACCCTTTATGATCACAGTATTCACAGACACAATTATGAGTGTTTGCCTCTTTGGCAAAAGTTTGTGTGTACCTTCTCAAGATGCACTTTTTCCTTGAGGAGACTGAATGACAGTCATGGGTAGAGCAGGTCAGGTCCTGAGGCTGGCACTTCCATTCCAGGTGAAGCTTGAAAAGCAGGAATGGCTTGAAAAGTAACTACAAGCTGCTCATTACATTAAATAATTAAGATTGTAGACAAATGCTTTGGTGGATGGACAAGAAGGGGGTAAAAGAGCCTCAGTGCAATGTTTAGGAAGTTTGAGATGTTAAGTCTGTCAAGCGGAACTGTGTGGAAACACAGGAACACAGATATTGTCTATTCATGGAGAATCTCAATGGAAAAGCTATTTTTAATTTTAAGATGGGCCCCTTACCTAGCTCTTTTATCCAGAATGGCATGGCTTCATGTCCTTCCCCATCTGCCAAATGCTGGTCCAGGAACAGCATCTCTGCCTTTCAGTCCATGGTGAAGTTATCTGATCCCAATCTCTGTCACTTCAGTTAGGCAGCTGTGCTCATCTCTCCCCTAGTTCTTCAAGATACATCAAGATTGAATATATATGCCCACCCACAACTTTCCAAGGTTGTCTTTGCAAGGAAGTTATTGTCACAGTGATGGAACTGTATTTTCTGTGTCATGGTGCACTGCTTATCAACTGATATGCCTGGTTATGCCAAAGCCAAGCACTCTTCAATGCCTCAGACAATATTTTAATATTTCCATCAAATGCTAATTATTTCAAGATCTCACTGAAGTCATGTATTTTAGTGACACAGATTCACACACTTGTTTAAAACCCCAGGGGAAGTTTTAAAGAAGAAATGAATGGAAGCATTGCAGTTTGCTAACTCCAGACACTGGGCTATCTAAACCCTTGCTACCATCACGTTATCCCATGATTTCTTTAGTGAGCTTATTTGATCATAAGGTAATCCTTCAGCTGTGAACAAAGGCTTTATGCTGAAGACAGTTTGAAATAATAGTACTAAGAGAAGCAATAGTTCCTCCACTTATTCCAATGAAATTTTATCATTCTAGTGACTGACCACAACCCAGATGTCAATGATATAAGCTATTTTAGCAAATTAAAACCAACAAAAGCCTTCACCCAACACGTTTTCTGGGTTGTTGTTTGGTTTGGTTATTTGCTATTCTAATTTGGTCATTTTTTTCCATAGCAGTATTTTAAAATTTTATTTCTCAACCCATAGACCAGCATATTGGGATTTTTTTTGCTATCCATTTCCTTCCAAAATATATGAGTGAATAAAAATTCAGGTTTTGCTGTGAACTGCTTTACCTGCGTTAGCTCATGCAGCTTCCCAGTTTTAATTCAAATGGATGAAGCACTAACCCTTTGTTTAAAAAAAAAAAGGTAAAGGAAAAAATGAAGTCCCCTCAAAGCACAGTAAATGTGTCAATGTTGATGACTATGTGGGCATCAAGAAGTATCTCTATCTTTGGATTTTTTTGGTTGTTTGTTTGGTTTTTGTTTTGGGTTTTTTTGTTGGTTTTGGTTTTTGTTTGTTTTTTTCCCTAGAAAATAGACAGGCCTTGTTAAGAGGAAAAGAAAGTCTCTGAAGCATGTTTAAAAGACCTAAAGCTGTAACTGTTGGGAGAGCTTCTGTGAAGCTGAGAGTTCTCCTTCAGGGAAAAAAGGCACATTTGAAGAATAGGATTGTGATTACAAGCAGCCTCCAGGCATGATGAGATGATTAACAAAGTGCAGGCATGACCACATCAGGTGAACTCTCGTTCATTACAATGTGATTAGTAGTGATTGAAATTTGATTTTAAATGCTGCTGATTATGATGTTTCACCAATTGTAAGGAGAGTCATGTCTGGAAAGAACAAGTCTTTGTTGAAAGACATTTCTGCCAAAAGTAACCCAGCACAGTTTGGAAGGGGTTTTTTCTATGGTTTTGAATGGCTGAGATTGCTAATCAGATTCTCAGAATTGAGGACCATCCATTGACTTTAAATTTGATCTATTTAAGATAAAATAGTATTTTGAAATGCACACAGACCTCTTCAGTTCTCTGATTCAAACGAAAAACCCAATAGAAAAATCAGGAGAGACGTGAGTTCTTCAAAAAACTATCCAATTTACTGCAGAACATGAGTTTCCTTATCAGGAGTCAGAGGACCTATGCCAGATTCCTTAAGCCCTTTCAAAACCCCTGCCTTGTTCATGTTAACTTTCCCACTAATTCAGTTTTGCCCTCCTATGGTCATTATCAGGCACTTCCAAAAATTATTTTGTATCACTTCAGTCGTTTCTGATTAGTAAGAAGTCTTTACCAGACCAAAATCATGATTTTTAGTGCTGGTTAGGTATATAAAGTCAATTATTCACACAATAACAACATCGATTTGATGGGTTTCTGTAAGCTTATTAAAAAAAAAAAAAAAAGAAAAAAAGGTTATTTTGCAGCATTTTGTTACATTTAATCGTTTGTTCCAACTTAAAAAGATGCTAGTGGCATGTTTCTAGTAGTACTGAGGATTTGCCAGTAGATGGCAACCTTTACTGCAAAGACTTTTATTGCCAAGCATCTTATCTGCATCAAAAGTACTTAACCATGGGGTAAAATGCTTGGCACTAATTCCTCTCGTAATTAGATTAATGTACCAATGTTTATAAAGAGACTGATAATTACCTCAAGTGTCAGTCAGTGTAAATCCAAAGTGATCAGCATTTTGTTTCCGTTTTCCTAATGCTACATCCAAGTTTTAAGACTGTCAGAACAAGTCACTGCTGAAGTGAACCTAATTGCTTAAGAATGAAAACGGCTCCTCCGTGTATCTGAGCTAGAACATGAGGCTTCTTCAGGTTATCCCTCTGCAACCTTAACAAAAATCAACCTCCCAAAACACTGAAATGTTTCTGCCCTCCTCCTGAAAATGTAATAGAGAATACTCTTCAACCAGCAGCTCAAACTGTGCCAGCCTTTTCATCAGAGACATCACGTTGCAGAGGATGGGCAGTTCACCTCCCACGTGCAATGGCCTTTTTCCTTTTCATTTCCACAGAGTTCTCAATTACTCAATAGGTTCCCAAATCCATACTTCCACATCACTCCAGAGGAGCAGGGAAACCGAGTTTCCACTGGGCAGGGAGGGAGGTGATGTAAACACCTTGTCCCAAAGATGTGAAAAACAATGCTCTAACTGGCAGCCAAGGATCCAAGGACTTTCTGAAGAAGTCAAGTCATTTAGGAACATGACTTTTCTTCAAAAAATCATTGGAATGTCATGGTGAACTGCCTGCCATCTGAAAACCACAGTATGATAACTGCATACCCTTTGATAATCACCTTTTTTGAAATGCAGTTTTGCTGCTGGGGCAAAACTACTGTGTAGCACCCCTAAGAAATCTCTTGGTCCTAGCCTTTAAATCACAAATAAGATAAAACTCAAGAGTGACTACATCTCTGCCAAGGCCTTCAGAACTCTTGTGTTCCTCAAATACTAAAAAATAATTTTAAAAATGGCATTGTGCATTAGAATGAATCCAAAAGCTTTAATGCTTTGCTGTAAACTTGTACTACAAATCAGACAAAAGCATCTTCTAGGGAGCATCGGATTAACTGAATTGTATGTTGGCAATTTCTGTGTAAGAAATTAATTTTGTAAAAGCCAGAGGAGTTGAAATTAAGATACTAGTTTTAAAAAATCAAGGAAAGGTTTTCTGTTTCATGTTTTTCCCATTGTGGTGTCACCTTGGAGACAAACTGGTCGCCTTCATGACAGACTGTGCTTTTAGGGCTTGCTTTCCTCTTCTCTCCTTTTCCATCCACCATTCCTGCCTCAGAGAGCTATAAAATATTTTAACCAGTGCTCAGAGCTGGTGTATGTTGCTATCAAAACTGCAGACTGGAAAATGCTTCAGTTTCACCCTCCCACAGACATTGCAAGTTGCGTTGTTGCATAGAATAATAGAATTGGCTGGGTTGGAAGGGACCTCAGAGATCAAGTCCAACCCTTGATCCACTACTGCTGTAGTTACTAGACCATGGCACTGAGTGCCACATCCAGTCTCTTTTTAAATATCTCCAGGGACGGGGAATCCACTACTTCCCCAGGCAGCCCATTCTAATATCCAACCTAAACTTCCCCCGGCACAACTTAATACCATGTCCTCTTGTCTTGCTGATAGTTGCCTGGGAAAAGAGACCAACCCTCCCCTGGCTCCAACCTCCTTTCAGGGAGTTGTAGAGAGTGATGAGGTCTCCCCTGAGCCTCCTCTTCTCCAGGCTGAACAGCCCCAGCTCCCTCAGCCTCTCCTCATAGGATCTGTGCTCGAGTCCCTTCACCAGCCTGGTTGCCCTCCTTTGGACCTGCTCCAGCACCTCAATCTCCTTCCTGAACTGAGGGGCCCAGAACTGGACACAGGACTCGAGGTGTGGCCTCACCAGGGATGAGTACAGGGGCAGAATCACCTCCTTGGACCTGCTGAACTTACCTCTGCATGCAACTTACCTCTGTAAAAGCAGTAATAATTACCTACATTTCTTCTCATTTCACAGTGTTCCTACTTAAGAAGCTCTTGGATGGTTGACCTCACCTCTTGTAGTTTACACATACAGTGCAATTGTTAGATAATGTTATAACTGAATCGTGGATAATTTCTTCAAATTTGTAATGTTTCTTCAAACATTCATCCTTAGTGAATTTTAGCCAGGTAGAGAGACTGAATGGAAAGCTCTTTAAAGCTGCTCAGTTCCAAGAAAAACATGGGATGCAAAAGTTCCTAAGGAATGCTGTTTTGCTCATTTTACTGCACTCTACGAATTGCAGTTAAATTCCTTATTTTGCAAGCTAAAGAAACTAAACACATGGGTAATATACAAAATTATGTTAACTAGGGCATCAGAACATACATGAGGGTGTATTGAGGAGGAGAAAGGTCCATGATACTGCTGACTATGGAGCAGATCAGCACACCATGACCAATGTCTTTAATTTTGCTTTCAGTGAGAGCTCTGAGCTGGGGGCAAATACAAGTGACACCACATTAAGATGAATGATCTGGTCCCACTGCAAAACTGAATGTTAACAAGTCTGGGGATGATCATTTTAAGGGCAGGCTAAATTAGAAGTACTGATGTTCCAGTTCTCCTCCTGCTAGTCAATGTTTAGCTTGCTTTCTTAGACAGGTCTAACAGCCTGCATTAAATATAGACCTTACTAGGAAAAGACCATACCTTTTCTAGATGTCTCCTCTGCATCTCTGGTATCTATGAGCATGACAGCAACTAAAAAGAGTTCAGCATTTCTCAGTTTTCAGTTATACATGCAAAACCTCAAAACAAACAATCAAGAAACTAATTCTGCATAATCCTTAAGACCACAGTTAACTTTAAATCATGACACTGTTAATATTGATGCTACTACATAAATCTCTATTCCACTTGTTCAAACCAGTATTAATTAGATATTTGACTCTGTAAATGTACCTGTTTATGAGCATCAATTCTGTTCAGACTAGGGGTTTTTATTCTTACAAGTACTACTGCTCCTGTATACACCTCGAGTCACAAGGCCCAACAATGAAGCACAAATAACATTTCCAGCCTTCCCATTTATTATCAGAGTGCATCTCTACATAGCTGTTTTTCCTAAGCTGGTAAAGCCTTCTGAGGCTTTCCTCTTCCACTTCCCCTTACTAGGGAAAAGAATAGATAAAATTACATCATGTATTAAAATTCACATCATAAAATACATTGCCAGCAGCCAGTTTGTATCCTCTAGCAGTCCCCAGCAGCTGCCTGGCATCCTCAGGTGACCAGCCTAAGCTTCTCAGTGTCCCAGCCAGGGATATGTCCCAGGACTTCATATGCACTGCTCATCCCAGTACTGATAAGCATCTCTACATGCTGCTTCTCTTTCAGTGCCCCATCTCCTTCTCTGTGGTGTCCATCCTCCTGAATCCTATTTCCAAGAACCAGGAAGAAATCAGATACTGGTATTAGATGGGTCTGAATTCCTCTGAGAGGTCCAGCTCATCCACAGGACACTGTTTGCACATACACTATTCTGCCTTTGTCTTTCAAGTAACTGCTGGAGAAGACACCTTCTCTTCCTATTTCCAAACAAGATTCCAGAATAAAAGTTTAAACTGAAAGAAGAAAATAGGATGTTGGCAGGACCCTTGTATAGTTGGTTAAATGCAACTTCCATTCTCTAGCACACTGGTCTTTCTATTTATGAACTACTACCCCACCCCAGGAAAAGAAAGAAAAAAAAAGGAACATTCAAGCTTTATTTGATAGATTATATTTATGTATATAGATTCTTGGACCAGATATGACTGCTTTTCCTTTTTTTACCTATTTGTGAGGCAGGCATATTTTTTTTTCTCTAACAGTATGCAAAATGTTTGCTTACAGTTTTACCCTCATATTTGGAGGAATGTCACATCATAATCACATTAGAAAGCTGATGGTATTCAGATGTTCACTATAGAGTAGAGGATTTCTTGTAACACATTGAAAATCAGTTGCAAAAGAAAAAAAATATATACTGGATATCTCTTACTGTGCCCCAGATGAGATTTTCTGGTGTGATCAGCGGGAATTCAAATATTTATGCATTTGGCTTTTCAGGTCAGTATTTATACAGTCCCTGACTTCTCAGTTATTTATGTCCATAAATAACTACTTGCCTTCCTTCTCTCCATTAATCTCTGTCTATGAGGTTGGATCTCCCATTGTTTCATTTTACTAGTACTAGTTTTGGGAGTGAACTCCAGGATTTCCTTCACTAGCCCCTCTTCAGCATTAAAAAGCTTGACTTTTAGGCCAAGATAGAGGTCTAGAGAAAACTGCAAAAAAGTTTGCAATTAACCCCATGGGTCTCACCCTCTCCACAGCCTTGAGTCAATTTATATGTAAAAATATTCCCAAACCCTGCAGGATGTGCCCTGGTGATTAATACTGTTTCTACTGCCCCATACCAAAACAATGGCAAGTCATGACAAAACCAGCACAATACTGGGAGATTAATTTAGTGATCAATAGAACCCCATTGCACTTTTCACCTATGTCTGTGCTGCTTTGGGGAGACCTGATTTTAGCCAACATTAAGAGCACACAAGCTTCAGCCTAGCTCACTCTATATTGTTGGCAGTGAAGCTGCAACTGCAGAGGATTCAGCCCAGGTCAGCACACCTACCTCAGGCACTTGGAATTTGGCACCTTGCTGCTATTGCTGAGCATGCCTAACACTGAATTTAAGGCAGCAGGTATATACTTATGTACATATGTTATGCTTTTATGAATACAAGCATTTATTTGGATAGAGACAGTTAATAATGATTTTAAATTATACAGTTTCACAGTAAAATTCTTGAGGTTTTTTTTTCTTTTGGGGTTTCTTTCTGCTAGATGAACATCCTTCACTACTCCCACTGCTGCAAATCCATCAGTGTTTCTCAGTTGTTTCTCAGAGCAATCTGATAAGAGCTCTCTCCCCCTTGATTGGGAAGTGAGAAGTAGTTATTGCTGTTGTCTGTCAGTCTTCACAGCAGCAAGGCAACTCCAAGTGGCCTTTAATTACTGCCAGGAGCTCTGCTCAGGCTAGGGAACATGTTTAGACTATGTTCACCATGCCCCTTCAGCCTCAGAGGCTCTCAGAGGGCTATTTTGAATCTAAGGTGTTTGGGAGATTCCTCGAGGTGGAAATGCTGCACAGCTGTGAAATTACTATTTATAATAAGGAAGTAAAAATCAAAGTGCATGATGGTTTGAACCCCTTACTTGAGCTATAACTGCGCCCAAGTCATTTAGCTTTGTTGAACTCAAATGCAAAGAGTTTCCACCACAAAAGAATATAAAGTGGTACTGAATGTGGTTCAACTCCTTTTTCTAGTAAAAAAAAAAAATATTGTATTAAATATACCTAAACGTATTCCATATTTTTGGATATCTGTTGACAACCATCAGTTCTGTTGCAAGTGTACTCACAATAGAGTGCTAAGCAATCCTTACACTCCAGGCCATAGTTGCTGGAAGAGGCAAGAACAGGAAATTACAACCTATTCATACTTTCATAATTGTTTTCATTTTACATTTAGTAGTCTACTAACATGCATCACACAGCTACCAACCCCATTTTCTTCTCAGCAGTCAACAACTGGAGCTTGTGGTTTTGAAGCACAGGTGTGTTAAGGGTTGCCCTTCTTCCACTGTTGGTTACTCCCAGGGCTGTGGATGTCCTCAGGATTTTTTGTGTTTCCTTTTCAGAGTCCCTTTGCATGGGGAATGAATCCAGGTGCCTGTCAAACTCTTGCCAAAAGAACTCTACATGCAGTGCTGGTCAGAAAGATGATACTTGCCCTTGTGCAGATCCCTCAGTGGACAGCGTGGAGGAACTCTGCAATAAAACCTCTGATCCTTGCTCCTCAAACCCTTGTTTTCAAAATGCTACCTGTTTAAGCTCTGCTGGGAACCTCAGCTTTACTTGTGAGTGCCCTGCTGGGTATAATGGACCTACCTGTGAAATAGCTGTCGGTGTGTGTGACACAAACCCTTGTGAACACGGGGGCACCTGCCAGAGCAGCCTGGCTGGGCCCACCTGCCTGTGCAGTGCAGGTTACACAGGCAAACTCTGTGAAATGGATTTGGATGAATGCATTTCTGAACCGTGCCACAACGGAGCAGTGTGCAGGGATGGGGTTGCTGAATACTCCTGCTACTGTGTCCCAGGATTCCAAGGCAAGCACTGTGACTTGGAAGTAAATGAATGTGTGTCAGATCCATGCCTGAATGGGGCAACGTGTCTCAACCAGATAGGACACTATGACTGCATCTGTCCCCTTGGCTACACAGGTAAGCACTATCAAAACAACTTCTTCTTTTCATCTTGGAGAACCACCATAATTCATGTTCCAAGTTCAGGTCCCCCAGTCACTCACTTACTTAGTCACAGCTGTATTGCTACCTGGCATGTTGGTGCATTACCAGTGTAAACTACTGATCTCAGTATTAAAGAAATCTCACGTTTACCAAAAAATACAAAGCAGTTTTGGGAACATCAACCTATACAACAGGACTATGTTAACTTTCCATTTAAAAGAAACAAATGTTCCCAAGATTCTTGTCCTCAGAGTGCTATATGTATTTTTTGATCCTCAGACAAAACCTATGTTTCACAAGTTTAAAAATTAGATCTAATTAGATTTGTCTGATTTGCTAATTATGACAAACTGAACTCTTAAATCCAGACATTTCTTGTTAACTTCCTCTTCTCTACTGTGCCCAGAGAGGAATCATTTGCAACTGGAACATAAGTTAAATAGAAAGAAAAGTATTATCATGTTCTCAAACTGCCCATTTTTTTGTAATCTCATCTTTTTACTGCTCCATTGTTAAGGTATGGATGTGATTTTTTTTTACCTCCTTCCTCTACTGGAGGGCATATAAACCTTGCAGGAAACTGTTCTCTTCAAATTTCAAAGCTGTGTTCAGAGCTAGAACTGCAAGAGGTAGCACACTGGGTCATTAAGAGGAGAAAGGGGAGGCATTTCAGTGATAGATTACTAGTTGGGTAAGCAAAGAAAAAGAAGATTCATACAGCAAAAAGGGGGGGGGAAACATCTCTTGCTTCAAGTGATTCAAATGAGTAAGAAATGAGCAATGTGGTTTACAGCTCCATCCCCCAACCTCCATGCAAGAGGGGAAGCAGAGGTAAAAAGCAGCTTTCCCCTGTCTGACACAACACTCACTAGAAGCCAGCCCTCAGTTAATATTCCTCATGAGCACAGAGAATGTTATTTGAAGGAAGCTTGTTACCTTCCCACCACCCTGCTGCTGCCAGCGGGTGCCTGAGCCCAGGCCAGCCCAGGAGAAAACTGCACAACTGGGTGAAAGCCAAAGAGCAGAAGGAAGGAAAAACCTATTAACAAGCAGCATGGTTACTCTGCAATGATCAGACCCAGCCCAGACCTCCTGTTGTATTCAGGAAACTGTATTGGTCTAACTGGCACTGTTGGTGGGGTCCAGGCCTGGATCCAGAGCCCAGGAACTCGCTTTGAAGCAGACGGAATGTGCACCTCAGAGACAAAGAGAGAGAGAAAACATAATAAAATAGTAAAGCCCCAAACAAAAAGAAATTAAGTTTTAGCTCAACACAAACTGCTGGAGCAAAATCACTCTGCTGGAGTTGCTCCACTTTCATCATGAAATTCTGCTGTTTACCAGGCTGGAGCTCTCTGCCCTCACCAAAAATCAAGCAATGTCACCAAGTACTGTCCACTTAGCACAAGAATAGTTAAGAAATGAGGAGAGAAACAAGGAAAAAGAGGTCCAAAATACAAAGCAGAAGCAGCTGCAGTGTTTTGATATACAGCTCTAACACTGCTCCCAGCAGCAGACCAGTAATAATGATTCTGTAGAGGAGTAGTGGACTGTTCCTCCAGCAGTAAAGCACCAGCTTTTAAAGGCTCCTTAACAAAATGATTTATCAGAAGCATTCTTTGCTGTTGTTTTCTGCACCTTGCTGTGAGTTGCACTAAATGGGCAAGCCAGAGGGATTACTGGATGAAAGCCCTGAGGTGTCCCCACTGGTCATAAAACCCCTCATTTACTCTGTTAGGGGATCTTGCCAACCATTAATATCCTGGCCTGACACCATGAATTACTGTGGGAAGTCATCCAACCTCATCTCATTTCCCTAAGATGTTAAAAAGGTTATATCTCTTGATATGTAGGTTGAGAATGTACAGTAAATCTACAGCAGTAATGTTAACCAAATGCTTGAGTTACTGGCTGTGGTTGCTACTTGTTTTTTCATGGACTATGACTGCTGTTTTGTGTGATTGGTATGCTGCAGCACTTCTTAAAATAGCTGAGAAATGTCACACATAATTCTTACACAAATGGAAGAGGTTAGAAGGCACAAAGAGCCAAAGACTGGAAAATTTAGCATGAAATCTGCAGTTTCTATGATAATGCTCTGCATGTGTGAAAATTATTTACAAGACATGTGTCACACAGCTGTTAAATAATGAAACTCAATTGGTTTGTTGAAGTTTTGCCGGCCACCTTAATCAAATGCATTTTTTTTCCCCTCCATTGCACTAATTGCACTAGCTTTTAATTCACCCCAACAGAGCTTGGTGTAAGAGCCTGTTATTACCCACAGCTGAGGGATGTTAATTACCTTCCTGGACAAAGCTGAAGCCAGCCTGCCACTGCCAGGGAGTGTTTTAGTGTGTGGAATCAGGAGTGCACGGCAGCTCCAAAAACCAGTCTCAGCCTAAGACAGGAGCAGGAGCAAGTGTTTCAGTGGCAGATACAAGAGGTAGCAATGGGCTAGGTTAACTCCTGGTGCAATACCTTTTATTGTGGTTAACCATATAGTATGAGGAAATTATTCCTGAGGGATTTTTTATTTCTCGTGAAGTTTTATTAATGATATGTATGCCGTGCAAGTATTTAGAGTAGATGAATAATAAATCTTGGGCACTCAAAGCACTTCAGCCTCTACCATGGGGCAGTGCACCTCAAGCACAGATTTGGCTCCCAACAAGCTCACAAAAGGGATCATTGTAGGTATGAACAGCAAATGGTATTATTGTCCATCCAACAGCAATTGCAAGTGAAGTGGGAAGTCTGTTTCCCTCTGCAGCTTTTCAAGTTTCAAACCAACACTCCTACCTCTGTCCCAGGTTATCAGCTTGCTGCTGGGATTCCTGACTGTGTGGCTGTGATGAGAGAGGAGCTCAGCAGTTACTGGCCACATTTCAAATGGGTTTCAAAATTAAAATTAGCAGAAAGCACTTAGATCCAAAGAGGGCTTGTCACGGTTAATAAATTCCCAACACCAAAACCTTTGATTTGATTTAGCCCCATTGTTCTCTGCTTGTGTCTAGTGCAGCATTACAAGATCCATAATACCTTATGCCTGTGCATGCATGCAGGTAACTGGTATGAGTGAGGACCTGTGTGCAAAAGGGTCCTTCCCTCTAGTTTTTCACAAACTCTCTTCCTGCCTTTTCAAAGCTAGTGCCTAGAAAATAGCCACCTGACACTCTCCATTAGCTGTAAAATTACTCCATAAAGATTGTGGAATTTGGGAACAGTCTTTTGTACCTGCCATGCCCAAGCACAGCACCACAGCACAGGAAAGCAGAAGGGATGACCTGGATGCCAATTTCCAGGCATATTAAGAACTCACATTTCCACCTGGAAATACACTGAGCCTGCAGAACTTTGACCAGAAGGCGACTTTGCAATATATCTGTAGGCAGGTAAATCTGAAAATGTTGGCTCTCTCTTTCATCCTTGCCTGCATTTACGTTTTATTGACCGGGGATGTACAAAGAAGCGCACAGTAGGACTCGTTTGAAAAGCAAGCAGTCTAAGAAACAATCTTAGTTCTTCAAAGAAACTGCAAAAGTTATAAATATCACTTATATCCACCTTCCCAGTCTTTTGATTCAAACCACTTGTGTGGCTTTATACATATCTGCTGGGACACTCTGCCTGCTGTAGCACAGGACACCTTTGCTCTTGGTGCTGTAGCCCCACACAATAACCATGGCACATGGCAGGGCTTGCTGCTGCTTTTTTCCCTTTTGGGCATATGATATTTGGCATGCAGCATAGAAATGACAGAACTTCAGACTGAGGTGCAAATGCATACCTAATCTTTTCATCTCTTCTCTTCACATATAAGAAAGCCTGAGAGCAAATTCAGCAGAGGCTGGGAAGGAATTCCCCCCCTTTGCATGGTGTATCACTGGGGCGGGACGCATCGCACTCTGAGAAGTTTTCTTCTCGGGCAGCATTGCCGAAGGCAGGTTCTGGGCTTGATAGATTAAACACATGAGCCAAAACAACAACGCTGTATTCTCCTGTTAATCGTCAGGCTGTTCTCAAGCCTGTAGTTTTAAATTTGGCTGCACTGAGGATCAGTTGAACAGGGCTTGTTTTGTCACATGATTTTTAGTGTTCGCAGTAAGCTGTTAACAAGCTCTGGCAGATTTACGGTCACTAGACATACTTCTGCAAACACAGTGTTTACAATTACAGTGAATTCACAGGGCAGTGATCACAGAGGGATTGCTCACTATATCTGGCTGTAATGTACATTACCATAAAGCCATAAGAGAGTGTTCCTGTGCTGGGGTCTCACAGCAGGCTCCTTCTGAAAGTAGTGGCTTGCTCAGCAGTGAACCTTCCACTGGAGGCACAGGACCAGTGACCACCAATTCAGGGTTCTAGATGCAGTCTCAAGAAACTATAAAAATATATTCCCTAAAATATCACAGCAGTAATATTTTTTAATTACTGGGAATATGAACCTGTACTTCAATGCTGACATCCAATCAAAACTAGTTATTTGCTAGCATTCTCAAATTTTGTTTTGCTCTTTTAAGATATTTCCACACATTTATCCATAAAATGGAGGTGGTTTTTTTTGGTTTTTGGTTTTTCTTTAAACAAAGATGCTTTCTTCAAAAAGCTACAGATTCTTTTTCAGGTAGGATATTCTCCTGAAAGCCATTTACTAAACTACATCTTCTATGGTAAGCAAAAACAAAGATAGGAAAGTCCACTTAAAAGCAGGTCCTTCATTATAATTTGCCATTTTGCATCTGTTTTGTGGCTGACACAAACAAATTGACTTGGCAGGTAAAAATATTTTTTTCAAAAATACCACTTTATTACTCAAAATATTAAATAAGTGCATAAGCCTACAAAACCGTGGAACAATCCAAGCAGGAGCTGCAAGGCATTTGTAATGAAATTTTATTTGTCTCCTAAACTGCTTGAGATAAGAAAAAGGAGTGTATATTTAAACTGCCAACCATCATAAACAGCTGTAAATTAATATTAGAACTGATTTAGTTCCATCAATTATCTCTGATGAGCAGCACCAACATTCTGACCTGTTGCAAACATGGCATCATAGGCTGATTACACATTGCTAAATCTTAACAAAAATGTAGCAGTAAAGGACAGATAGCTTCTCAGTGAATTCAATTAACTAATTGCAACTTTAAATGGACCTTTCTGAGGTCTTTAAGTTACTAGACACTTCTGTATAATATAAATAGGATAGTACTATGGTTTGAGTAATCTGACAATTAGTTTGTTCTCTTTCCATGTTCAAGCTAACACAGAAAGTTGTTATTCTACCTATTATTGCAAATAATGGGTGGTTTGTTCTTTTGTAAACTCTCCCAAGCCTTGAAAAAACTACTCTTGCATTGGAAATTGAGGAGGAAGTGCCTTTAGAAAATCAGCATTTGCTTAAAAGCCAAAAGATTACACGTGGAAACAGTCCTTGATGAAATCCCCAGAACTATCTCCTAAGTCTGGGGGGTTGCTTGGTTTGTTGTTTTTTTTTTTGCTTTTGAAGGTACTAACTGTGAGCTGGAAATAGATGAGTGCTCATCACAGCCATGCCTGAACGGGGGGACCTGTCGGGATGCCCTGGGGACCTTCACCTGCTCCTGCACACCCGGGTTCTCTGGTGACCTCTGTGAAACCAACATCGATGAGTGTGCCAGCCTGCCGTGCCTCCACGGGGGACAGTGTCTGGATGATGCCAATGGGTATGTTCCTACAGCTGGGTCACTCAAATGTGAGGTGCTATTAGCAGATGGGAATGGTGGGAGAGCCTCCCCCCTGCCAGGTGGCCTGGTTTCATTTCAGATTGTGGATTTCACTCCTTGATCCCACCCTGATTTCACTTCCAATTTGAAAACAATGAAAGAAAGCAAGCCTAGTGTCAGAGCCAACAGCACAACAAAATATTTATGGCAAAGACTGGCCATGGAGTACATTTTTCATGTTTGTTTTGTTTTGTTTTTTTTACTTTAAATATATACAACTTATTGTGTGGCCCTGAGGATTGTCATTTAGACATGACTTTTGTTTCTTACACTCAAACTTTAGTTTCCAATAGAGATATGGGAGAGTATAAAATTGAATTTGCCAACAGCAGCTTCCCACACTGACAGCCAGAAGCATTAGAAAAGGGAAGCAGAGGAAAACTGCAGTAATAGTAACCATAATAATACATATCATTAGGAAACGTGTCGGGAACTTTACAGGCATACAGGACACTTCCTTAGTCAAAACAACCTGCAGTCCATGGGCAAAGGTAAAAACAATAAATGAGGAGAATACATGGAAGCAGAAAACTGAGCTTCTCCATCCTGCTGTGAAGAGCCCTACACAGAGGTCCAAGCACAGCCCAGGCAGCCAGAGCTCCAGCATCCACTCACCAGCACTGCCCTCACATACCCAACATGAGATTCTTAAACCAAAACCCCTTATCTAAGCTCGGTTGTTGCTATTACTATTATTATTATTATTATGCTTATTGATATTGTAAACATATTCATGCAGGTGCTCCTCTCACCAGTATAAGGTTTATCCTCCATTCTGTATTTTCCATTTTTTATAAAGCAGTTTTGAAGATTTTAGTGCCCTAAAAACTGGTGCAAAAGCCACATCAGCAAAAGGCACGCTTGCCTTGGATGAGAAGGGGAGAGATCATGTTCTGGGAATGAGCTTTTGTACAGTCTGGTGACACAGCACCAACCTTGTAGAGCTCCTTTTCAGCAGCCCTGAATGACTCTGAACAGGACAAAGCAATTTCCCATTTTCCAGTGCAGCCAAAGCATGACAGCAGGGCCAGGGAGGTCACCTTGCATCCCACTAGTTCACAGCAGACCCACTTAGGAACCTGCAAACCTTTTGAGGATATACACATGAGGTGAGCAACTGGGATGCTCATTCAGGCCAGACTTAAACCTACTCATTCTTCTCCTAACTTTTAAAGCTGAAATACACGTAAGAGCAATTTTAATTGGCTTGAAATACTGCAGGATACCTGGGGAACGCTTGGAGATTTTTCCACATTTGTTACATGATGAAAAGGGTCAGACAACAAAGCAATTCAAAACAGAAGGGTGTCTAGCATTTCCTCCCTTTTGTGTATTTTTGGGGTTAAATGAAGAATTTTAGTCTTTAAACAGTAGTCTTCCTTTTCTTACTAATGCTACAGAGCACAGCTGAGGCTTTTGTGCATGCCACCAGCTCTTGCAGAAACGTGAGGTGCCAGATTTAGAATTTAAAGCCATAAATACAAACACTGAACAAAATTCTCTCCCAAATTTCAGACCTATTCTTCCAGCGCGGTCTCATGAATGCAAAAAAGTAGAACTTGTGCAATAATTTGAAACTGGTTTTGGGGGGGGTTTTTTTGGTTGTTTGTTTTGGGTTTGGTTTTGGGGTTTTTTTTGGTTGTTTAAGAGCTGATTTCTCATTAAACTCAATTTACAGAGGTGCCTTAGCTGGCCCTTTGAAACCTGCTTAGCGCGGGCACAGAGGATACCTCTGCGTGCTCCAACACTTTTTTCCATAGGAAATCTTCCCAGGGAAAAGAACATCTTCCTGTATTGCTTTCTGCATATTGTGAGAATATAAAAAAGAAAGCCTAAAAAGAAAAAGGTTCAGTAGAAAAAGCCATCTGCCTGCTCACTCTACGAGCAGTTACACAAGCAGGTGCCCACAAGCAGGGAACCCTCTAGAATCCCTGAAAGTCAACAGCAATGTCAAACGTGTAAAGATACCTGAGGAAAAAAAGCACAGAGGTGGGGCTTCACATTAAGCAGTAAATTGTGAATATTCCTCACTGCTCCATGATTCTGGACTAAACGAAAAAAGAAGCATGAACTAAGGCAGAAAAAAAAAATCTTTCACCACAGAGATGAACAATACCAACCTGAAGGTACATGCAGGAAATGTGTGAAAAATAGAGCAGAGGAAAGAGACTTCTGTTTTGAGAATATACCGTGGAATGAAGATTATTTTTGTGATTCACATCTTCCTCATTACTTTTTATATCCTAAATTCAAATACCACCTGGTCTCAGTCATCTCTGATTTTGATTTAGGAATAATCCATACACTAGTAATAAACTGGCCTGCCAGAAGTTTTAGCTTATGTACACTTAAATAGTATAGTAAAAGGTTTGCACTTCTTGGACTGGAGGAGCCAGTTGTATTCTGACGGTCTCATGTTCAGCAAGTTCACTTCCTCTCCACATATTTACTCCAAGTCTAAGACTTAGTTATTAAGCATAGAAAACACCAAATATCTATGCTTATCTGTTTTTCAACAAGATTTCCCATTGTTCTAATTGTACAATAAACAGTTATAATTTTAATGTAAAATTAAGATGTAGAAGAATAAATTTTTTTTCCGATAATTATTATTAGACAAAGATCATCCATGCATGCACATTTAACACAGTTATCTTGCAAAGGCCTATCTTTTCTTAAGACATTCACAAGTTACCCTTATACCTTATGACCGAAGCATAGGAGTTTTGTATTTGTATATTTTGTAATAATTACTTCACTTGAAAAAAGCCACTAACAAAAACCCCCAGACATTTCTGATTGCCTGCATATTGTGAATTTATATATACTAGTTTCTTTACTTCAAGAACCATAATAGTAACATGGCTATCAAAACAAAGCTGGTATTACTGCTAATATCAGAAGTAAGCAAGCAGTTCAACACTTTCATTCTAATCTAGTAATAAAATACTGGTTTTCCTCAAAGAAAAAGCATCACTTTGTCAAGGAACAGAAATTGCCTTATTTTTCTGCCAGTTCAATTTCTACCAGTCCAAGAGAAAGGGATAATGATACATTTACTCCCTTCTCCCTTTAATTTTGTGAATAATGTTAAGTCCACACAAACTGGAAATTGCAAACCTTTCCCCCCTCAAATTAAAAGAAGAAAAAAAAGATCAACAATTCTTACAAGAAATGATCTGTCAAACCCAATTTGAATTCACAGGCAGTTTTTTTCACCAGGTAAAACCACATGTTTAAGGGAAAAGCTCATTGTTGGTTCCTAATTTCAGTGGTTTCTCCTAGAGCACCAGATGGTGGTCTGGAGCCTGGACTCAACTCCACAGGCTGCTAGCAAAGGCTACACAAAGAATCCTGCACAGGTTTGGGAACAAAGCCCAGATCTCCCGACTTCCAACTAGAGTGAACATTGTATTCTGTCTTGCAGGTACAGCTGCAATTGCACTGGTACTGGATTTATGGGCATACACTGTGAGACCCTAACTCCCTTATGTTGGTCACAACCATGCTACAACAATGGCACTTGTGAGGACAATGCTGACAATTACACATGTCACTGCTGGCCAGGTAAGTTCTACGTTCTCCTATAAACACTCTTATCTTCTTGTGTAGTAGACATTATTTTGCTAATATAATAAAAGGTTGAAGCTACACAGCCTTAAAAATACTCTATAGGCTTGTGTTTAGGTAGGCTTCACTTACCATTAGTCAGAGCATCTCTTTTCCTTTCAAGGACTGATTTTCTTGCACTGCAGAGGAGGGCAAAACCAGAAGTGCCAGCACTATGAACTCAAGACAGGAGATAAATCAAAGCTGGGATCCATCTTACAGTTGCTTAATACTTCAAGCCATGTGATTTATGAACCACTCTTCCATAATGTGATCTTCAGTCTAAAACCTTACTTTTTAATGCAAAACATTTTCTGTTTATGAATAAAAATTTCAATAGGTGTTACACTGAGAAAGTAGTCTCCTTCATACCACTAGTGCAAGTTCTTCTGTCCAGCAGTGTAGGGTGAAACAAGCTGGGCTGTGTTCTCCTCTACCAGCAGTGCTTGTATATCCATCCATTTGCTAAAAGGGTCTCCTGGCCCAGCTGTGCTCTTGAGAGACTTTGGAATGTTTCTGCAGGTGGACTAATGAAAAAAGGTCCCTCTAGAAAATTTTATGTCCAGGTCCTTACCAAGGATGAAGCAGCCTGGTGCACTGTCAAGAGTAAATGCCACAGTGTTGTTGCACTAGGAATGGAAAAATTCAGTAGAACCCTCAGCACTTCCCAGAAATGAGGGAGTTTTGTGGTGCTTCAGATAAAGGACTTCACAACCACCAAATAATTTATACTCCTTGCCCTCCTCTCTCAGAGGGGGCTGGTGCCAAAGGAGAACTTCGTGCAACCCAAGGGCGTACCTCACCACCAGGCAGCGCCTGGGCATCCACAGATCTCCACCTTCCTTCATAAAAGAGGCCAAAGCCTGTGGAGCACTGCAAAGCCCAGCAAGCCACCACAGCGATGTCCTGGGACATCTTCCCACCTCCAAGAAAGGAGAAAAAAACAGAGGAAAGCTCTCAGCGCCTGACAGAGCCCCAAACCCCGTGCCTCCGATATCCACAATGATATTTTTCGTGTGGGGACTGTCTGGATAGCACATCATCTAAATGCCTTCCCTTCCTGCAGGCTACACGGGGTCCCGCTGCGAGGAGGACATCGGGGAGTGCCTCAGCAGCCCCTGCCTCTCCGGGGGACTCTGCGTGGAGCGCTCCTGGGCCGCTCATTACGGCCGCGTCCCGG
>JAAWXA010000008.1:7604273-7818068 GCA_038090715.1 Florisuga fusca
CTACGGCCGCGTCCCGGGGCTGCCGCCCGCCTTCCGCCACGACCAGGCCGAGGGCTACGTCTGCAGCTGCCCCCCAGGCTTCTCCGGTAAGGATGCTGCGGCCAAAGCTCCGGGAACGCTGTCCTGCAGGAGCCTTGTTAGGTGTTGGGCCTTTCCTCCGTGAAAGATGTTTTTAAGGCGCCACGGTGCAGAGGGTCCCTCTGGTGGTCGCCACACAGAGGCTTCAGCAGGGGGTTGTGAGCAAGAAGGGAGGTGGGTGCTCAAGTTCTGGAGGTCTTGAGAGGGCAGAGGGCTCCGTTGTGAGGCCCCCGGGGAGAGCCGTGGTCTCTGCCACCATCCTGTTGGCAAAGCTTCAGCATCCATCCCCGCGTCTGGTGAAACGATGCCGTGAACTTCAGTCAGGGGGTGTGCTGGGGTGTGCTTGAAATCCCCCGTGCCCCGGTGTTAGGTCACAGGAATGAAAACAATGAATTATCAATCGGAGTATTTTCATAAAGCAACTAGGCAACAAAATTCTCAAGCTCTCGGTGCTTCTGTCCTCGTGTGAGTCTGTACAGCCGTCCTGGGAACTGGCAGGAACACTGCTGCTTCTGAATAATCTTTTGTATAAAGTTGGCAGTGTAGTGTGCTGGTGACACTCTGCAGCTTAAATGAAAAATAATTTCAAGAATGCATAGCTGCATTCTTAAAGGAAATAAAATATGGTAATTGTAGATACACATAATCCTAAGAAAGAAGATGCTTCAAAATTTGCATTTAACGCATCCTACGCTATTTAGCACAGCCATAAACAAGTTGGGTGTGGATTGTACGCTTCTGGGTTTAAAATATTTTGCTGTCAACTCCATTCCCTTTTTCCTTCTGACAGAAAAAATGCTTAATAGCTGGATCAATTTAACCAGTCTTCAGTTTTCTTGTTCCATTCATCTCCAGAGCAGCTTACAAACTTTCCTGTGTCTCCCAGTGGGCTGCATGACAGATGTCTGCAATACACCAGATAGAATAATACACCTAGAGCACAGCTTTCACTCAGAAATCCCAATTTATTTTTTCTTCAAAGTGGCACCGAGACTTCCTTTTTGTTCCATCCCTTCTCTTTGACTGCCCTTCCCCATGCTGTCACTAAGTGTTGCTGTTGTACTTTTATTCTGCCTAAGAGAGTACAGTGTGGGGCTCCCACTGAAATCCCCCAGGCTGTCCTAAGCCCCCTTACCTCCTCACCTCCCACTTCTTTCTCTTTGCTTCCTCCCAGAGATGTCCTGGATGTCCTGCTTTCAAGATTGTTTTGCTCTCCTCTTGCTCTGATTTAAAAACTCCTGTGCTCTATCAGGCAACCCGGAAGATGTTTCCTTGTTTAATCATCATCCTTTATCCTTTCACTTCCTTATCAATTGCCTTCACCTGGCTTGTTTGCCTTATTTGGGTTGTGATTCTGCTCATTTCATTCACAGGGAGGAATCTTTTACTCCCCAGGGAGTCAGTGAAACAATGTACAGGCAAAATCCAACGGGTTTTGAAAAAAAAAAATCATGATCTATTTAAATATGTTCTTTTAAAATCATTAATTTTCAATAGGTAAGCATCTTAATCAAAATGCAGGACTCTTCAAAGCATTACTGTGAGAAGGCTTGGGACGCTGAAATTTCTGCTGATTTTATATGCATTTTATATACATTTTTTTAAAACCTTATGTAAGTTTTGTTATCCCCATACCTATTGGATGCTATTATATAACTTCCATTAGAAAAAAAACAAAAATAGTTTTACTTACCAAACACTGTGCCCAGACAGCTAGAACCAGGAAGAATATGATTTTTAACAGGTAGGGCTGTAAAAGCTGCATGTGAAATGTCATTTCACAACATGCTGCAAAGTTACGACAAAACAAGGTTAATCTTGTTGCTCCTGTCAGCTCCTTCCCTGACTTTGTTCTTCAGCAGGACCAGAATTATAAACTCTTTTCTTGCTGGCCTATGTGACTTACAATGTAGTCAGAATATTTACATTATTTTGAAAACAGAAGCACTGCTCTAACTGGCACTTAGCATCCTATGGTCCCAAGGATGCTCTAGCATCCCTTGGGTACAAGGCAGCCACCTCCCCAGTCCCTCCCAGTAGCACTGCACCTTTCCCTCTGGCCCTTCTTCTTACCCCAGCTAATCTAAAATGGAGATTGCTCAATATGAGCCTCAGCATCCTTGTGTGTCAGAAGTGTTGACAAAAGTCTATAAGGTGGAATGGAAATAATCATCACTTCTGATGGTGGTAGATAATTTCTTCAGTTAAAGCCAAATTCATAATAAATAAATCATGTGTTTTAATCAGGAGTTAAGTAAGATTTAGGATAAGATTTTATAGAGGTAGTATGATTCCTGGTAGCAAATCAATCCCTGATTAGGATTTATATGAACTAACAGTCACCAAAAGAACCCTAAACAGGTCAAATCCCATAATCTGAGTATCAGTGCTTCTCACTGACAGCCAAATCCTACATTTCTGAAGTCCCAGGTCAGGAATTCTTCCAGCCTTAAGACCCAAATAGTTGTACATGCCTTAGTCGTAGAACCTCAGATTCCAATTGAAACAGGACAAGTATTTGCTATAATTACTCATCCTCAATATTTTATTATACCCCTTTCCTCAGTAAAGCACCCACAGAACATGGTAATTATACTTCACCGTTCAGGATAATATGAAAAAATAATACACAGACCCTGAATGTATCAGACCCAGGGTCTGATCCAAAAGCCATTGAAATCAATGGAAAGACACCATTCATTTGGGGAGAGTTGCTAATTTTGTAGCAAGCATAAAAGGGCACCTTTGGACTTACTGGATATGATTCCAAACAAATTATTGCAATTCAGCTGAAAAACTGAGACTATCAAATTTTCAGACTACAGCTTTTATCCCCAAGAGCAGGACATAATGGAGCCTAAACACATGCCTACATCAGGACAAAATATTTCCCTGCCCAGCTGGGAGAACGGAATAAATATTATCTGGCAGTATCTTGTTTTAGATATAGGTGATCACTCAGGTGACTTGAAAAATAGTCAGTAGTCCTACTAAAAGTCTTGGAAGGAATGAATCAGTTACATATTTTTACTTTTAAAAATAAAAAAATCCAAGATCCCAGCCTGGAGACTTTATTCCAGCTCTGAAAAACTCTTAGAGGATACTTGCTATATATGCCTCACCCTGTATCCAAGAGAGAAAGTTCCTGCATAGGTTCTACAAAGGGTTAAACTTCTCCATCTCCTTTTAAAATCAAAGGGGTAGAGGATACTCAGATTTCAAGAGGTCTCACTGTTTCTGCAGTAGCAAGCCCTAAATTTTTTGTATTACCCTGGTCTCTGTCCCCCCAGCACAACAGCACTTTGAATAGATTGCACTTTCTTTGAAAGGGCTCATGATTTGTTACTGCTAGCTAAAAGCAATAGTTACCCTGGAACCATGTCCTTTCATACCATGGACATATTGCATTGCTCTGCCACTGCACTTTTTTTTACAAAAGCCTCTTATTTGAAAGGTTAAACTTTTCACTGTCCTCGTGAAAACATGTGGAAAAAGAGGGTCGGATCTATGGGTTGGGTAGTGACTTATTTCACCAGGTTGTAATAAACTTAACACCATGTCAGACCTAAAGAGCCCCTGAACTTCTAAGTCCCATCAAGTGACAAATTCCAGAGCTGAACTGAGCCAAAGGAGGCTCAGCATGCAGGCTTCCCACTGCCTCAAAAGTGATGCTGCCCGTGGTCCCCAGGTGGGTGGGACGGTGCTAACAGGGATGAAGAACATTCACCTCTCTTCAGCAGAATGAGGATAAGAGAAGCAGAGCCCACTGAGCCATTTGCTGGCAGGATACCTGGTGCCTGCCAGCATGCAGAGAAGCACTGGCTGCTGAGGAGCTTATCACTGCTGGTATCTTGTTATCTACTGTCTGCCAGTTGTGCCACCAGCACTGCTGCTTGCTTTGGCATCATAAATTCTTAAGTGGTTTTTTGGCCTTTTCATTTGTTTGTCTTGTTTTCTGTTTTTTCCCTTTTAAATCTTGGCCCTTTTCCCAGTCTGTTGGACTGCTGCAAGAGAAAATATGATCAGACTGGCATATGCATGGGGGAAAGAAACTGTCTCCTGGAGCCAGAAGATGAGGCAGACAAATGGCCAGTATGGGAGAGTACTGAACCAGTATCAGTACCCAGATACTGAACTCTGAACATCATGAGACTAGTGCTTAAAAGCATTTCTGCAGTTAAACCAGAGTGAAAGGAACACAGAAGCACACAGGGCGTTTCCCTGCACATCTTCAGAAGCTGCTACAGGCAGGCCACCCAGCAGGTGACAGAGTGGACTGTCTTAGCCAGCTGTACTCCTCTCCTCTGTGCCAGTATTATACATACATAAATATTAATTTTGAGTAATTTGTAGGATAGTAGGCCCATTATCACTAACTTGGGAAGCTTAAAATACATACATTTACTTTCAGTTTATTCTTACAATTACCTTCTTAATCACCAGTACAGTGATCACTGAGCTGCCATCTTTCTAAGATATATAAAGCCACAACAGTCTTACAAAATGAAATGAAGCAGATGGATAGCAGAGTTCTCATCTTGTCCCCAGCCTCCAAATTTTATTTTTTCCTTTATTTTCTCATCTGCCCTTCAGCTGTTCACACCATGATCATCAATCATTCCTCCACTACACTAGGTTAATTCATTTTATTTCGTGGCCCATCATCACAGTTTAAAAGGTTATTTTCTCTTGAATCAGAAACCTTAGAAGAAGACAAGACTGTTAAAGAAAAGAATGACAATTTAAAAAGGGAAGAGATACAGGGAGAAAAAAACATTTTTTTAAATTAAGGTGTCAAGGGCACCTCTTATCTTTTCAGTGGGACTTGGGCTTCTCCCCCAGGCAAGGCAAGAACTCAAGTTCAAAACTAACAGGTCTGGAAGTACTGTTACCTAATTATTATCCTGTACAAGGAAATGTTCAAGAAGGAAAATGCTGCTACTATCAAGCACCATTTCAAGGTCAGCTGCTTTCAGGAGAATTTCCAAATAGAAGTACTACACACATGTAACCCTGAATCAAAACAGAATTGGGGCTTTATGTATTTATGGGCTTTGTACCACTCTGGAACTGCAGAGAGGCTGTAACAGGGATGCAAACATACATGTTTTCCACCTAAATTCAACTCAGAGTCAGTACAGGATCCTTTTTACACTGTTAGACTGCTGTGAAACGTTCCCTTACAAAATTGACTCTGTGGTGCTGGACAGTTATGCAGCAAGACATGAAAAGTGTTGCTGTTTTCTCAGCTCGGGAAAGGAGTTACAGCTTTCCTAGAGATCTTTCTACATTGCTGCCTGATCTTCCAGGCTGTGGTCTCTGTATACTCCTGTGTTCAAAAGCAATGGGGGAGAAGGAAGGGGAGGACTTTCTCTCACTACTCCTTGCTGGTCTCCAGCAGCTCCAGCATCTCAAGCCCAGTGTAGACAAGGGCTGGATCAACACAGGATGCCCTCAGGGCCTGGCAGGCACTTGCTGCCTGTAAAACCCCCTCGCAAAGAAAAAGAGACAATTAGGACTTTAAAGTACTTTTTCCATCTCTCCTAAAGGCTCTGATCTTGAGAGAATGTTTGGACAGGCTTTTCATGATTCTGTCCTCTAATAATATTTAACACTTCTTCAGTCAGTAGTATCCTGGTAAAGAGTTGTTCACAGTGTTGTCAGCTTTGGCTCCTTCTCAGTTTTCCTCTGTCTCTACTTTTGTCACAGAGTTCTTCCTTCTTTTCTTTTTTCTTAATTTTTGGAAGTGGTCAGGATATTCTCTTTGAATGACAAAGCATGCCCTTTAGCTCTAACATATGGATTACTCTACAGAAAGAGGCACATAGCTTTGCAAATGGTTTCAGTCTCTGAGAATGCAGCATGCTCATTGTTTTTGCTCTTTGTTCACTATTGATCAAGCTGCTTTCTTTTCCATAAGCACTGATCCCTTCTCACATGCTTATCTCCCAGATCAAACTCATTGTTAGGTTATTCTAATTATTCTTGCTCTGGAGAGTCCCCCAGAAAGAAAGCTGAAGTTGAACTCACAGTTTGCTCTGTAACATAATGGCCAGGTGAAGGAAGCAAACCTCCCAACATTGATGCCAGCACTGAAATTACACAGTAACTGGAGGATTTAATGAATTTTTCATTCTTTTATTGGTTTGCATTACAGAACTCAATAGTCATTTCTGATTTCTATTGCAGGTGTTCTTCTCCAACAGCTGTAAAAAATAACATTTAGTGCAAGAAAATCTAATTTTTATATTTTTCAGCCATATAAATCACCACAGCAGCAAAGATTGATTCATGTTATCCATGACAGCTCTTTCCTTAACAGCCTATATCATAAGATACCTAATTTTTAACAAAAATTAATCTTCATATGACTTAACTTGCTATCCCTACAGGGCAGTGAGAGTGATTGTTTAAATATACCAACTTCTGTTGTAATGCTTACCTAGTGTTTAACACTCTTTAAGGGGAAGAAATTTCAGAAAACAGCAGAATCTATCTCTAAGTGATATTGATACCAGCTGATCATCTTTCTGTATTTACCACAGTAAATACAGAAATATTCTGGCTTCCACCTCACTAACATCTGAACATGTAATGAACATAATCAAGTTCAGAAAACCCTAAGGAGTTTGTTATGATCATCAGGTATGACATTACCTTATAAACAGTGGAGTTTCACAACCGTCTGTGGAAGATGTATTTGTACATCATTATCAGATCCAGTTACCTAGATCATATTTAATATGTTCCCAGTACATACTGAAATAGTTTCAGATCCTAGATACAAAGTGTGAACCCAGCATGGGTGCTAACTATGCAAAGGGCCCCTTCAATGAAGAAAAAAAATCAGCTTTATAGAAAACTTCAGCTTTTTCCTATTATTCAGCTGTTCCTGTTCTGAAAAGAGAACCCTTTGAAAGGGTATCTCTACTGGCTAAACCCAATCTATGTTAAAATTTTGTAGAAGCTGAACCATTTTAAAAGGAGTCCTTGAACTTTTCATGACAACACTTCACAGAATTAGGTCCCAGACCCAACAGTGTTTGCAATGCTGAGAATCATATTTAGGTCCCTGATACACTTATGTACATGTTTTTTTCAGGAAAAACATGTGTTAGGTGAAAATATCTCCCCTCCTGGGTGACTGGAAATGCAGAGATTGCAATCATCACTTCTTCAGCACCAAAAGAGGCATAAATATCAAGATGTTTTGGAATTTTTTTCTGAGCTAGAAATGTGTGAATTTAAAACCCTGGGAAGTATCTACCAATATTATTTTAAGAACATGTATAGAGTTTTGCAGCTGACCCATCATTACTATGATCTATTTTCTCGAGTTACACTGATATGTTAAGTTGTATAATGTAGTTTTGACATGATTGACAGAGCCTGCAAGCAGTAGATATTCTGAATCTGGCATATCTCTCTGTGTTAAACAGAGTTGCACATAAACACTTTTTAGCATGAAAAGCTTTTTTTTTTCCTTGAAGGGAAGGAGGAGGGATGAATGGCTTTTTGCTCATAAGGTCCCAGATCTTGCTAAACACAGATATATAATGTCCTTAGATTTAAGGAATCTCTAAGCCACCAAACAAACAATTGCATATAATTTAGCAGCAGTAATAATGCTTTTCAGGCACCTTTTTTTTTCCTGACACTCATTCCTGGTGAGAATTCCATCATATATGACTGACTACTTGTTAAAAATAGTCTAAATATCCAGTAAGAATTTTCCTTCTGGGGATTTCTACAGGCTCTTCCTGTTTACCTTTCTGATTTCTTTCTTAAATCTTTGATTAAACCTTTCCTTGCCTTTTTAATTGGCAGGCCTCTGATATTTATAGTCTTCTACAATCTGGTTTTGCCAACTTTTGGCTGAGCTTATAAACCCACTCAGTTCCATCTATCTCTATTGAACAATCTCCCTGGCCTTTTTGTTATTTGTTTGTTTTGCCCCAACCCAGCAACGTTCTGTGCAGCCTGGGACCAAAGAGAGGACTCATTTTGCCCTACTTTTCTTGGGGCTCAAAACCCAGTAATCTTCATTTCCCTAAGATAAAAGGAAATTGTTTTGTGTTTTCTGATACATTTCCTAATGCTACTCTATGTCTCTAGCACACCCTGGCATTACTGATGATCCTATATATTTCCTGACATGAGCTGTTTCTTACATACACACACATACATCCAATGGCAAAGACAACCAATAATGAAAGTAGATTTTAAAGTGTGCTTTCAGTAATAACCCTGTACAAACCCTGATGAAATCAAAGGTGTTGCACATACTAATTTGGCAGCACAACTTTTCTCATCTTCTTAAAAATTTGATTGTTCATCTCAGGAGCTACCTTGCAGCATATCTTTTGTCTTTTAGCATTGTATTGTATAAGCCTATATAATGATCAAAGTACAGTCAAATTGCAAAGTCAACCAGATGCAAAATTTTTCCCCAAACAGAAATGAACTTTCTTTCAATCTACCCATTGTACAGTTTTTATTAATCTGGAGAAAGTGCTTAACAAGCAGACATTAAAGAGAAGACCTGTGTTAAGGGACCAGTATATTTTACTTCCTTAATGCATTCTAATTTATGGAATATTTAAGGTCAAATGTCAAGTGATAAACAAAATGACCCAATTTAGTAGTTCAACGTTTTACTCAACGGATGATTTTGAAAACAGCCTTAATAATTTCACCATTGTGAAGCCCATTAAAATCCAGTTTATGGGAAATACAGTAAATTGTACAGCCAAATATTTAAGAGGCATTAATTCTTTTCTCCCTCCATAATGAAGGAACTCATGAGTGACACTGGAGAAGCTTGAGGGGTTCAGTCAGAAATAGTACATGGGCAAGGAGTTCTGAACCATATGTTTGTTTGGATGGATGGATAAATGTGTGTATACATCCATGAGCTAATACATATAAATGTACATATATGCAGATACGTATATAATAACTGCTTCGGAGTATTTTCTTGCTATGCTTAAAGAAAACTTTTCTTTGATCACTAATTAAAAAAGTTCACAACTTTCATCTTTTCTATTTTGAAGTGCACAGTCTCCTAGCTGGATTGTTTTGTGTTAAGAATGAAAGATTTGCCTTTGTTGCTTTCTGGAAGATTTGCAGCATGCCATGTGTATGCTTGTTAATAAGCAGAGTTTATGCTGGTCTTCATTACTAATTAATTATTTTAATTGCATGGCCTCTAACAATGGGAAATGTGTGATGTTTGCATGCCAAACCTGTGTATATTTTTTATGAAAGCAGTATTGGCCTATATTCAGATAAAAATTCAAGATGCATGAGTAAACATATTTAAGATTAAGGTATGCAAGCTGCTGTTATCTTGCTATGGCATCAAATATCAAGGCTATAATGCCATTCATGACTTTGTTCTGCTAGAGGTTACATGTTTTATGTAGCTTAGCTTCTCTGTTTTCATGCTCAAAGATTTTCACATCCCTTTGAAATACCATTTCTCACACATAAACATCCCTAAATAACCCACAGCAGTAGGATGCTGTTCCCATTCACCCTTGGTAAAGGGCTTTACTTGGGAAACTGCAATTTGTATTACTCCCTCCCAAAAACTATACACTGCCTTAATTGTGAAAATACAAAAATTGTTTGAACTCTTGTAAGCATTGATGCCAGCAAAGCCCTGAGACATCCAAGTTCTCTTCACTCCTTCTGTACCTATTAGCCAGTAGAGGGAGTGTGAAATACTGTCTATCATCTGCTACACCTCAGCAAAATCTAGCTGATACCTCCATACTGCATTAGATCCTGACCAGAATATCTTTTTCTCAGTGACTTTGTGATGATCACTGTTTGCTATTCCAAATTGTTGACATCAGCTTTTAGCTTTTACACCACACCACGTGGAGTTCAGGGATAACAGTCTTCAGCCACTCATGCAAAGTCCACTCAGGGCTGTAAGAGCTATGGAAAAAAAACAAGCACTCCAGTTTTATGTACAGATAAATGATTTGATGACCCAGATCAGGGTAATTCCCAGTTAAAATGTGATAGCACCTTGAAGTCTTGGCTTTAAAGCAAGAACAATAACATAATTTTCCATCCCAAAGTATTGGATATTATTGATTATGCCAGTGGTCTGCTAAAGGAGCTATTGGGGTGACAGGAGGCAGAGGAATTCCTGTGCTGCTAAAGGCTAAGCACCCACAATAGATTTTGCACCCTCATGTGAAAAAAAATGTGTTTGACCCAAGCATTTTGCAAAGTATTTGTGTTTTCCTCTTGATCCTTAAAAAAACAGAGAAGGACTATTTCAGACCCTTACATAAGGTTCCCATAATGCCAGTGGATAAAAGACATCAGTTTTTAAAGCATAAAAGGCACCTCATCTAGGCTTAGAAATGTCAGTAGTAATTACAAACTTTGTTTTCAAGTATAATCAATTCTTTATTTATGGTGTGAAATGTTATTTACCCTTTTGAACTTTCACTATTTGAAGCCAAGCAATATTGTTGGCATGTTGCTTTAAAAATAATTGCTTCTGGACTGAGAAATTGAATGTCAAGTTCCAACTTGATGTAAATTAAATAGGTTACATTAATAGTCTGGCCCATGGTCGAAGTGAGTGTTTCGATTCTGGGTTTGACTTCAGGACATGACCTCTTGATCACACAGGTCAGCACAGACGGGAAATATTGAAGAGGTACCCGAGGTTGATGTGGGGAAGAAAGTGTCTTGTACTGATCTATCACAAACTGTCTGATCCATTAAAGAGAAGCAATGTCAGAATCCACAGAGAATAAAGCTTGGTTGTCATAGGTCATTATGCTCTTCAGAAAAAAAAGAAAAAAAAAAAAAGGTTGTAAGGAAAATCACAATGATAGGAATCCTCAGGGCTGTCGTGTACACATAATATTCTAAACCTTCCTGAATTAATGCTGCCAAGCCTATATACAGGGGGGAAAGAGCAAAGAATCCAAATATTCTTCAGTTTTACAGTAAAAGTATGTCTCAGATTTCCCACCTGTGCCTGCTATAAAGGATCGTTTGACAACATACAGCATTTTAAATTTAAAAGAAAGATACCTGTAGAGCTAAGTCTCACACTTAAGTGATCAGGTCTTAAGAAGAATTGCATGCCTGAGAGCAGTCCTGTTTGCAAGATCAGGCAATATATAATTCTTCAAGGGGAAGGAACAGGTGAATTGGGGAGAAATTTAAATGTGATTTTTTTTTTCCTTTAAAATGTTATCTCCTGTCTTTAAAATTTACTTTCATCTCAAGTTCTGAGCAACTATAGCTCTCTCAGCCTCTCCTCATGGCAGCTTTTCCACTCCCTTAATTTCTTCACAGCCTTCACTATTCACTACTCCAGTGCATTCACCTTTTTTCTTGTACCTGGGGTTCCCAGACCTGGACTTGATGTCACTTCACCAGTAGAGGTGGAGAGTCACCTCCCTCGACCTATTTGTCCCCACATGTAGGGCATTGCAAATCCCCTTGCAGAACTTCATGAGGTTCCTGTAGAGTGCCTGTCCAAGTTGGCTGAGGTCCCTCTGAATGGCAGCACAACACTGATGTATAAAGAACTCTTTCCAATTTTACTATTCCAATTTTAGTTGTTAATAAATAATAATAATAAAAAGTCACCTAAAAGCTGTTGTTGGATTGGACTCAGGAGTTTTACAGTTTGCTGGCAATTAATTAACTGATGAGTCCCAGGTCTAAGGTCTTCTAAAATATGTGTTTGGACACTGAGTAAGAAAAACAAGCTGGCAAAGTGAACACCAAAATTAATTTTATGTGATATACTACATAAAAATTTCATACGAATTGTCCCCTGTGGCCTCTAGCTAATTATTCAATGCTTGCTAATGGGAGGGACAAGTGATAAAGCCCAGTATTTTTCTGTATGTCCATTTGCACTGTTTGAAATGAACTCTGAGGTGAATAAAGTAAGGCATGATATTCTTGTTATGCTGCCTGATTTTTTTTCAGGTATGAGTAGAATTTCAAAGACTTTAAACTCACCTTTTACTGATCATCTGGGTGCCAATTCCTTTAAAAAAAAAAGAAGTAACTTTAAAAAGGACTTCTGTTGGTTGCATAGGGAGAATCAGATTAAGTAAAGCAGTGTCTTGCCCTGGCTGACAATGAACTTTGCACTTCCAATAAACACCTTCAGTTTAGATAGCTAATTTCTGCTGATAATTAACTGCTGGAAATTGATTTGATGTGGATCTGATTCAGATTGTTCACCCACCACTGTAATTTTTCAATTCTGTCTGTGTTAAGAAGATGACACTATTACAGAGAATCATAATTATCAATGCAATTATGGCTCAGAAGAGGGCTCAGAATCTGTTACTAGGCCTGTTTGTGAGGCCAGGTCATCATGGTAAATCAGTACCTATAGTGAAAAATAAAGAAAGCTATTTAAATGCTGTGTTGTGAACCTGTCTGCAACAGCTACAAAAGTTAACTTTAGCAGATAAAGACATACAGAAAGGAGATTTAATCTAGCTCAATCACATACCCACAGTATGACTCAGGAACCCCCCAGTAAGACAGCCAACAGTCCTTGGCAAGCAGACACATTCTCAGTTGAAGGCCATGCAGTCCCATTGCCATTGAGACTGCTATGTGACCTAGGAAAAGGGAAGCTAGTTGGAATCTCATGCTTCCCAGCTTCAAGATGTGTCAAGCATATGAAACTCTTGTTAAGCAAAGACATTTTTTAGAGGAGTTTTACCAATGCAAAAGAGATAAAATCACAGGGAATGAGATAAATGAACACTGCTGCTGATGTGAAAAGAGGTGTGATCTCCTGACATTCCCACTGATACGGAACTGGACCGAAAATCACAGCCCAAAGACTGAGGTCTTCTGCCTCTACATCTGCTCCATAGCAAGCCACAGTTTACACAGGAAAAAAAACACCTATCAGATAGCATAACTGCCTTGCAAACAAAACTAAAACTGGATAGTTCAGGGTAAAATACTTGGTTTTCTGTATTCAAAGTAATAATAATTTATTTAAAAATATGTACGTAGGCACTGAGCTGTGTAATTATACACACCATGCAGATCGTATTCATCCAGATCATGTTCACCCTATTTATACAGATGTGCTGTGCACAGCTCAAAATACACACAGCATAAACATGTTATGTATGTTCACACATTCATAATTTACATTTTTCCATTCTCAAGTCTCCATTCTCAGTTAAGCTATATAGGTCTTATTAAAACTATGATTTTCTAGCCTACTGGATTTTTCAGTTTGCTTCAATATGGGCTGACAATGAAGTTATGTAAATACAGTCACTTTCACATGTTGAGAAGATTCAGATTGGTTTTAACAAAATAAAAAAAAATCTTGCAAATGACTGAATTTTTTCAAAGCACTATTTCTAGGGCAGAAGCTGTTTCACACTAGACAGCACAGTGGCTGTGCTTGCCCGTATCAGTTAAAACAAATAGGAAGCAGACAAGAGACAAGGTAGAAAATCCCTTTTAGGGGAGACTAGACACAGCATATGGATGTGTTCATCAACAGCAAGCACCCTTTTAAAGCCCTTAAGTGTTTGTAGGTCTGAAAATTAATTTGTTTTCTCATTCCAAAGATATGCTTCAAACAGATTTTAAAGTCAATGAAACATGACCTTGTATAATCTAATTAAAGAACTTAAAGGTATTGGTTGTTTTAAGATCCCTCTGGACATACTTCAGTTCAAATGTACACACATCATCTGTATGTACAAGCTCATAAACCTACAAGAAATGCAAATCAGATCATAAATGCTTTGAGTTTGACAGTGTCACCATGGATTTCTAAAAGGTAAATCAAAAAATTCCTGAATCATATGTACTCTTTTTAGAATTTAAAGGACACACAAAAAACCATACTGAAAGTATCTTTCATTGGTCCATAAATATCTTGTCCATCAATAAACAGGTATAGACTAATGAAATTATCTGCAACTCACTATTCAAATTTCATCTCTGGATGATGTTCCAAACCTTTGAATGAAGCACTGAACCATATTATAACCTTTGAAGGTCACTTTCAAGCTCAATTTTTTAATGATCCTACTACCTTAATTCTCTACGTTTTGTGAACTGACTTCTCTGCTCCAGCACACATTACTATATTTAATTACAAAACATTTTTTTCTTTTTTTTTTTTTCCCAGTCTTTTGCTTTGTCATTGCTCCTGTGGTCTCTTTCTTCACTCTCCATTTTAGCCCAGACCTTTTTGCAGACCTTACCTCTGATCTGCAGTCTTTCAGAGCATCACTCATATTTTCCATATAGATGAATGGACCTACACATTCACACTCTCTCCTCTTACTACCCATAAATGCCTCTGCATCTAACAAGAATGCTGTCTCAAACGCCAACTCAGATATCTCTTGGGGCAGCATCGATTTCTGTATTTCCATTTCCTTTTTCCCATTCACATTTTTCTGTAATTTTTCATCTGTTTAATCACCAAAATCTTTCCTGCTATTCCCTCTTCTTTCTTAAATCACCCTTTTTCATATATCACCTTTGCCCACTTTAATCTGTCACATGCCATAATTGTGCTCCCCCTCCTCCCATCGACCCTGCCTTGTTCACAGCAACGATGCTGCCAGAAAACCCACTCAAGGATGCTTCCTGGGAAAACTGGGCTGCCACTGTTTGATTTTCTTTCTTACCTCCATCAGTCAAACACTTGAGCAGCTGCCTCTTTTACCTCCATACGAAGCTGCCTGTGGAAGTAGGGAAATGAAAAGAAAATGAGTGCCATGCAGGGACATATTTCTTCACCAAGTTTTTCTCTACTCCAGATTCAGACCCTAATCCTACAATTGGATCCACATGGCTGGCTGTGTTAATCGAAATATGGGATGGAGGTGTAGGCTACAAGCACCAGTTTTGCCATTCTGCCCTTCTAGGACGTGGCCCCTCACCATCCCCAGGCTGCACACATCTGACCCCTGGTTCTGCTGCTTCACTTGCAGAGCACTCCTGGGCTGCAGAAAAGGCTGATGGAGAAAGCTGCCTGATCTACCAGGAAGCTAAAGCCAATGCTTAACTCAGTCAGCTGTTTCCAATATTTATAAAATAAAATAAACACACCACACCTCACTAAACAACTAATCACCTACACCATGTACACAATTTTCTTTCTGCTTCTTTTATTTTTTTTTTCAAATGAAAACTATTTGAGGTGTGCCAAAAAAAAGATGTGAAACAAGTGGAAAAACATTTCCAAGTCTTTTTTCTCTCAGAAAATGTTTAATGATCGAAGAGATTAAGGGATTGGGGTTTTTTTACTACTTTTAAAAAATCCGTTTTTACTGAAAATTCATAGAGGTCTATGAAGCTTCAGGCTAGCAGCATTTAAAAAGATTGAGTTACAGCATGCCATTCTGAATATAGCACATTATGAATTCCACATCCTTCAGCTAGAGTGACATATTTAATGATTAAGCCAAGTCACTCAACTCTATTTCCATTTTAATTATTTTTCCTAGCCAGTATTAAATTTAGATGTACATTTCAAATGGCAAGGGGAGAAATAGCAGAATAGTGGATTTGTCTGCAATAAAGGAATAACTAACAAGGTCTCATGACTTTACAAAATTAGAGTTCTGTGTGAAAAGTATCATGTGCAAATTAGCCCAACGTTAGCAAATGCTTATTATCCTACTATTCTAAAGTATCCAGTTTTCTATGTGCTCCAGCTCTGCCCTGGATTCTTTCATTTCATATGAGCTTTTCCTGCTAAGACAGCAACAAAAGTTGCCATAGCAGATCAGATCACTGGTCACATTAAGTTCAATATCCAATATAAGCCAGTTCTTTACTGAAGAAAAATAGGAGAAAAAACCCTCCACTTAAATACCTCTCACTTCCTCTACACTGATGTACATAAGAGTAAAAGCTCCTTCCTGACCTCCATGGCAACTGATTTATGCCCAGAAGCATGGGTTTTAATTACGATGACATAGAGATGGTCAATTTATTTCCTTGCGCTTACTCACTCATGAATGTGCATTTCCTCCTTCCAGCAAAGAGTAATTATCTCTTTGCAATTATCAGCACAGATGTGGCAAAGGTAGAATTTTCATGATTGTCTGCTAAGATCTGGAGCCCTGAAGAATATCTGCTCTGCCAGATCCTTCCGCTCGCCTTAGAATTAATGAATCCCTTGAAAAAAACAATGTTTCTGCCTGAGGTAGGATTTTGTAAAAGTTTTCTAAAACTGTAAAATATAGGTGGTGGAAGTATTCGTGCAAGTTCTTTGTCTTCCACAAAGCATATTCTAAAGGGTATACTACAATTTGAGTTTCTCCAAGGTTTACTCCTACGTGCATTTTATACCTAGATGTGTATAGATTTATACATGTGCATGTATAGTTTGACATGCATATTGCTCAGTTGCTGGGAATTATTTTGTTCAAGGAAGTCATAGAAACTTGTAAAAAATTGAGTTGGAAGGGACAGGCTTGCAGCTATCATTTGGGCTATCTACATGTCTACGATAGGATCAGCTGACTCCTGTCACACTGCACTTTTGCCCTCATCTGTTTTTAAGGATCCAAAATAAGCCTCATGGCTCCCTCTTATGCTATGGCTTTGTTGCTCTATTATAATTAGAAATATTTTCCTAAAGTGATTAATTCAGGACAAACCCATGACTACTTCACTTGTTTACTATGGTCTCAGAGAACAGTGTTCTCTTTTATTTGGTACTAAAAACTGTCTCATTTCCTCTGCTTGTCCATTAGCTGAACAGCCCTAGCTTTTTAGTCTCTCCTCACAAACCATATTTTCTAGACCTGTGATTCTGATCATTGCTGTCTTCTGAACTGTTCCCAGTTGATCCAAATCTTCCTCTCACCACAGAGCTAAACGTGGACTCCATATTCCCACTAAGGCATGAACCAAGGCTTTTTGAACTGGTACTATTGTTCCACCCAATGCTGGTTATTCTGGCCTGAGGCTGTAGAAATGGAAAAATTGGAATAATGGAATAAATGGAATAATTGATTATTCCATAAATGAATCTAATATTTTTCAGATAATTTCAGTTTCCTATATTTACCTGTAAGGGTAATTTTGTCTTTAACACGCTCAAAATTTAGCCCTGCTTTATAAAACAACTTAGTAAGCAAGCTTTCTACACCATCATCTACATCTTTTATGAAAACACTGACCAGGGCAAACTCAGGAGAATCCCAAATTGTACTCAGTAGAGACTCCCAGTTTGACAGAGACCTCTGAAAATTTCTGGGCAGCATCACAAAAGTTTTCTATCCACTTTATGGTGGTTTCTTGTAGCATTTTCTCCTCAGTTTGTATATGAAAATGTTATAAAAGACAATATCAAACCCTTACTGTAATTAGAATAAACACCACTTTTTGTAACCCACTTGTTTGTGACAGGTTTGATCAGAACACCATGGTTCTGCCGTGGCTCCAGGCAGTTCTCTAAATATCCTGGTAGGAAGATCCTCTGTCTCAGAGTGTCATCAAACCCAAGTTTTCACTGAGCTGGAATAGTGTGCCTATCCCAATGTGCTGACAGTGTGTATGTTCATCATCTTACCCCAGAATATTTACCAAAGTCTTGCTGCAAAAGGACTGACAGTTACTGAGAACCTGCAACTTTCTCTTGCTATTTTCAAAATAAAAATGCCTCTATTCGACTTCAAACAGTAGCACATCTGGTAAGAACTACTAATAAACTATGTGCATATTATCTTGTCAACATCAACTTCATATTGTTTAAAGTTTCCTTACTTACCTTTTGAAGAGTTTGGATGACATTCTTACCTCTTGGTACTTGAATTTATTTTAGGAAAAATCATTCAATGCATGCATGAGCAAATGGAAAGAGAAAGATTTTTTTAAGAATCACCAAAAAAGCAATTGTGAACTGTAGATTAAGTTAATCCAAAACTATATCCTGCATATGTCTTTTGGTAAAACTAGAAATGTATTTGATGCAAGTTCAGGAAATTCTTAATTAATGAATAAATGAGTTGAGGGAGAAGAAGGAATATACAAACATGTTTGCCAAAAGTGGGCATTTTCTTGGGAAAAGGCTGAGAGAGACTTCAGGATCCATTTTTAAAGTTTTAAAATGAGAAACTGCCAAAACAAACATCTGAATTTTGCCATATGCCACTTGGGTGGCACAAATACAAACCCAGGAAAGATTTTCTTGCTTTATAATTATTGTACTCATTACACAACGAGATATTGTTCTAGCAATATTTTAAGCAATTAATCATGTAAATAAAGTATATATTAAAAAAAAAAAGTCTGATGCTTAAATTATCACAAAAATAAGTAGTTCAATCTCCTGAACTCTATTCTCTCATAAAATTAGGTCCAAATCAAAATGACTTGTTCAAGAGCTGAAGAAAGAAACAGTTTTGAAAAATTATTTTTTCCCTGTCTTTAGCACCCTTGCAAATCTGCAGACAGAAATTCCCAGGAAGTAGCACAATGAGAGCCAGTGGAACAAAAATACTTTAGAAAATAAAGAAGCTAGATACAAATACAGTTTCTCTACATGACAATGACTGTAAAAGGGTTGATCTAGGTTAACAAACCTCTTGAAAACCAAAGAAAATATATCTTAAAAAATAATACTTTCTAAAACAGCAAAAAATTACAAATCAGTCATCAACATCTCTTTAAAATAAGCATTTCTGTGAAACATAATCAAGGTTTAGTGTGAGCACACTTGGAAAAAAACATACTGAAAACCAATTTAAGTAGAATACATATTTATTGTGTAAGCAGTTTAATGAGTCTTACTTTAAGCCTTGTTGATCTGGCTTGGGCAAAATACACCATCAGACTACATCAGCAGGTACAGAAGTGGAGCAAGCTAATCCTGGAAAGGAAGACTTTATACTAAGAACTGGTTTGAATTTTTCAGAAACTTACTTTGTGGACTGCTTTAGTGCAGAAAGTTCTTTTTCCTTGGGAAAAAGATGGTTGCAACTAGGATACAGGTTTACATCTTTATAATGACAATGTTTACAGGTAAATATTTTTTTCCTTTTGTGAAATTATATGTGCACTTAGACTGCATTGAATGCATAGTATCTATCCAGACTGCTTGCTTGTACTTGCTTGATATTTATATAGTGTCAAGGAACTGGAAAGTCAGAAGGCTGTGAAAGGATTTCTAATCAAAAGTGTGTATCAAAAGTGTAACTTGAATAATACCCTTATAATTGTTTAATCAAAATGAAAATTAGTGGCATTCAGCAGAATTATGCTTGGATAATTGCTTTTTTCATCCTGCTTCAGCATGAAAACTTTGCTGCTAAATTTAAAACAGGCAGTTGAAGAGGTTAACAGTTAGAAAATAGTTACTCAATAGTAAGAATGTTTAAGTGAAAAAAGGAGGCAGATATGAGTGATGTTATCAATCCAAGTCAGAGGAGATGTTTTGTTTTGGTTTTGAAAGAAACTTTACAGGAGGAAAAAGTAATAATTATCTATAAAAATATTTAAATTACCAGAAAATTTGGATAGGTGTGTAATATATTTAGAAGACTTAATGTTGAATGATTTTACTTTACTTTTTACTTAAAAAACATTAATATGTTTAGCAAACCTAATGCATGTAACCACTGAAAAGAAAATAACAGTTCCACTTGCACTTGGTTTTAGTATGTCTCAGATCTTCTGAGAGTACTTTTTTTACATTCTAAATTTCTCCAACCTGAGCTGTTTGAACTGCTTATACAGTTCTATAAATAGGGACTAATCCTTTTATCTAGAGTGCTTTTATCTTGAGTGACAGTGGTTTTTACTTGCATAGCAATTGGCAGATAACAAGCAATATCCACTTGTAAGAACAGCTGATCTATTTATTCTTTATGTGAAAAAAATGTCTTATTATTTGTCTTTTGGTGTGACCTATATTTTTGTTTGTGCTGCTCTTATTATGAAGTAGTAGACTATATACGTAAGTGTATACAGGTATGTATGTGTGTATATATATATATATAACACACACACACACACAATCCTGCAAAATTGTTATTTGCAACTTACTATTAACAGCATTACTTTGAGCATTTTATTCAGACACTGAAATTTTTATGAAATTACACATATTTAAGTGGCTCTACGACAGTCACTTTGCATTTAGTAGCTGATGTTACTGACTTTCTATAGGCAAGGAATACACAAACAATGTGTAGCTCCTCACTAAACTAATTTTATTTCTTCATTAGACCTTGATTTTGTTATCAAATGTGTAAGCTAAATTTAAAGGTAGAAACACATGTGATTTCCAAAAAAGATTAGCATTCTCATTAAATCATCTCATTAATTTTACATCCAATTTATTTAAAGTAAATTTTTTAAGTAAGCAACACAAATGCAAAATATTATTTTGAAGTTAGGTTCAGTTCATGCATTTGCTTCGTCCTTTCCAGAGCCACTTTTGTAAGCTGTGACTCAGCCGACAGCTTCAAGGTGAAGGGAGGTGCCATGGGGTAAGGAACTGAGATGCAGGGACTCATCACATCGTCCCAAAACCACAGCAACTGAGTACCGAGACATTCACTATGCTGACTTTTCCTATGAAAGGTTTTAGAAGGGCTCCTAGTCTATAAATCCTTAAGAATGTTCTGACTACTCTGAAGCCCTCTGACAGGGCTAAGTACATCCCTGATCCTGCTGCTTCTAGGCTGCAGAAATTTTATCTCTGCCACAAAGCCATGAAGAGACCTCACCTCATTTCTACAGCCCTCACATACAGACTGAGCTGTATACAAGACCTGTGCACACATGGATCTTGCTGTCAAAGCAGGGAAGGGAGCAATACCAGGCAGGAGATGTACTAAAACAGTGACCAAAACAGGAAACAGCACTTTTCATATACTTGAATAGCAAAACCAGGACAAGTCACTAGCACAGAAATTGCCACAAACTGGGCAAAGCATACATTGTCCTGGCCCCCAGTCAGTCATGGTTTGGGAAGTCCACTTCACTTTGAGAAAGTCAGTCCCAATAAGTCATATTTCTGCCAGATGCCACTACTCATTAAGGTATAGATAGATATCTCGTGTTGGAATGAACACAAAGCTGGCTGGAAAACAGAGAGTGCTGCTGGAAACCCCACTGCCAGGCCAGGGAGATAGAACTAGATGTGTTTGATAATCTGGAGCTTCAAGTGGAAACTATATCCTGTAACTGAAGACTGATGAGTGAGAAGGGTCACTGCAGGGAGAGCCTTTTCTATACATTCTATGACCAATTCATTCCAGTCTTTCAGACTGTTTCAACCTATTCTCAGTTCCCTTCTGACTCTCCTGTAACTTACCACTCTGAGATGGGTCCAGTTACAACTGTGATTGAATAAAGTGGACAGGCAAGGAATTAGCCTGAGTAACAACATTTATCTGTTCCTATTTGAAGCAATTCATTGTGGCTGAATACTGCTCTGTAATTTTCCATGCAAAATGGCTGTGGTTTGCTGCAAAACCAAAGCTTGTTGCAGATTCCTATGTGGGTATGGTGCCTGGTACCTACCTGCAGCTCTGTCAGTCTCAGCAAACCTCCTTATCTAGCTTACAGGCCCCAGTTTTGCTGTGGGGATAGGTATAATTATGTCTATTAACTACTTCGTGTGGATGACACTAGTTTGAAAAATAACTGCAAAATATTTCTTATTTTTCTCTAGAATAACCGTGAAAGGAAGTGGGAATATTAGGAGTGCAACATAACATGAGTTTTTAAAAAAAACTATTTGGATATTTTGACTGCTTCCAAAGGAGATGAGAAACAGATTTTCCCTGATCTATTGCATACATATTGGTCACTTGAATGCTCAAGGGAGAAGTTAAAATAATTCCTACTTTGTAGATGAACAACAGTGCAGAAGGATAAACAAATTAGTTTTACAAGAGGAAGAGATTTGTTTTTCTTTGTGAAGTCTGATACAGTAGACATACTTAGATGTCTCATCTATCAAATTACAGCAAAATTGAGATGAGAAACTCTCCCTTTACCCAACTTACCAGAAGTCAAACAGAAGAGAAATACGAATCTGTATTACCCCTCTTCCACAGAAGTGCTCTCATTATCAAGCTCTGAGATGTTTGTTGGAGAAAACATTCCTTTCATCTTCTCTTACTTTATATTTTGTATATAGGAGAGCTAAAGAAAGTTCCACGTGTAGATACATTGTACCAGGAATATTCTCCTGGATCATACAACTTCTCTCAGATCCTCAAATTCCAAGTGAATGCTCCTTACATTTTGCAGGGATGTTCACCTACTTGTCAGTCTGTCCCACTATATCATACAATACTGGTAAGTCCTGTGACTCTCACTTGAAGATTGTTGCTCCAAGACATTTCATATCTGACCAGGAATACTAGTCTGTAATTCTTCTACTGTTCAAATGGATGAGAAACTGAAGGACAGACCATCAGACTACATTCCAGGTCATCAACATGCAGCGTTCTGAATATGAATTAGGCAAAAATTCATGGCTTTTTATCTGTGATAAATAACGCAGTTTCTCTCAAAGCATTCCAGATTTCTACCACAGAATATGTAGGAAACAGTTACTTGATCACATCCTTTGAAGGAGATATTTATCTCAGTTTCATCATTGTCCATATCAAAACTGCCAGCTTGTTCAATTTTTTTCCCCAAGATGTGATTATAACTAAGATATTTCTATAATACTTTGTACAAGAAAACCATGGCATGTGAATGGTATTTTATATTGAACATGTTTTAGGACTTGTGAGTCAATCGTGTTTATCGAGGCATTTGTCTCTAATTAAAGACAGTTTAATAAAGCACAATATTAAAAATGTCAAATTGAATTCTAGATATCCAATCCAAAATGTCTTACTCTTTTTTAATTCTTCAGGTACTCACTGTGATGAAGATATTAACGAATGTTACATGAACCCTTGCCAAAATGGTGGAATCTGTGAGAATTTTCCTGGGAATTACACTTGCCATTGTCCATCTGCAGACAAAGAAGGGATTTATTACGGTGGCTGGAACTGCACAGAAGTTCTCCGTGGCTGTACTGATCAGCAATGCCAAAACAATGGAATATGTATCCCACATCTGAAAAATGGCCAGCATGGATTCAGCTGCACATGCTCACCTGGGTACACTGGAATACACTGTGAAACTGAAACCACTTTTTCTTTTCAAGGAAACGGTTTTCTTTTGCTGAAGAATCCCCTGATCTCTAAAAAGGAATTTTTCTACAACATAAAACTGAGGTTTCAAACTGTGCAACCTACAACCTTGCTGTTTTACCGAGGGGAGAAAAATACATTTGCAAAGCTGGAGCTGCTGAATGGCTACTTGCAGCTATCCCTGCACGTCAAGAGCCAGCCACAGGCTCTTCTGCGTATCTTCCATAATGTCACTGATGGAGAATGGCACTCAGTGGAGGTAACCCTGGCAAGAGCTGTAACTCTTCATTTGCTTGACAGCTCTTGCATAGAATCCTGCCTCAATAAAAAGTCTGTTATGATAGATAACGACCACGTGATGCTTGCTTTTCAGAGCACCTTTTTGGGCGGCTTACCAGTGGGGAACATTAGTGGCAACTCTCTGCTTACCACCTATAATATAGATTCTGCACCTTCGTTTGTAGGCTGTCTGCAGGACATTGAAATAGACTTGAATGTTATTACTCCAGAGAATATATCACTTGAATCATCTTTAAATGTCAGGACAGGATGCACAAGGGAGGACTGGTGTGAAACCCATCCGTGCCAGAACAGGGGACGCTGCACCAACCTCTGGCTGAGCTATCACTGTGACTGCTACAGGCCCTACACGGGGGCAAACTGTGCAACAGGTAAGGGAATGCTGTTTGCATTCATATTGTAAGTGCTTGCTGAAAACATGATCCTAAACAATCGTTTTTACCCGGTGTGAAATGGCCTGGCCCTTAGGATCTCTGGAGCTTAATGTCAACTGCTAACAAAGTGCAAGAGGTTAGTAGTAGCATGCCTTCATTATTTCCTAGTTACCTTCCCAGGAAGGTTGAGTTTCAGCCTGACAAAAAAAGTCAGGCTGAACTGGTGGATTCCACTCATCCAGTTTTAAAATCTTCTTAGTGCTCTTAGCAGGCCATAAACTCTGGAAAACTAGTTCACTGGAGGTTGCATACCCCGAATAAAATTTAGAAAGCAAGCAAGTCACTTGGAGTTCAAGTCTTACTTTCAAAGCATTCTTTGAAAACTTTATCCTCAAGCTCTCTAGACTTTTATAAAGAAACTAACTTAAGACAATGAAAGGCAAGCAAAAGTACTGCAAGTTAAAAAAAAGACAGATTCCAATTTTAAAAAATGAATGAGATTATACTATTAACTTAATCTGATTAGCCTAAGGAAGGGCTTCAAAGGCTGGAAACAGGGCCCATTCATCTCTCAGCTGGTCCCAAGGCAGCTTTGGACAATCACTGGCAAAGGTGGCTGTTACCAGAGAGCTGCTTGGTGATGGAGGTAAACATGGGCATGGCTCAGCAAACAAAAGAGCACATCTCAGCCAACATCCTCTTTGGTCGTGACAAGCAGGAGCACAAAAGCTGCGGATGCCCATAGCACTTCTCCTGCTACAAATGATTTTTCCATGTGCAGGCTGAGGCAAAAACAAAGGACAAAAAGTGGTTCCTGCCCAGCTCCAGTGTGTAAAAACTTCTGGAGCTGTAAATGCAGAAAACCTCTGAAGCCCTCAGGAACATTTCTGGACTGGACTCTTAAATCCTTCCCCAGTAAAAGTTTTAGTTTTCAAACAAGCAGTTTTTTAAAGAAAATTGTAGAGGAGCAAGTCTTCCACACAGCACCCTTGCCCCTGATTCCTTCTTTGCCCCCATGCTAACCATCCACTCGTGCTAAATCATACCAATGTTTAGGGAGGAAGAAATGCATACATGCATATATTTATGTATATATATTTGCCAAGTGGCCTGGAAAAAATGAAATGCAACAGCAGAGCCATCATCAGATTGGAATGGACAGATCCTAAACTGGTGTAAACTGGCATGGCTGCGCCAGCGAAGCTGCATTGATTTACATCAGCTGAATAACTGGCCCCAGGGGTTTATTGAATGCATGCCTGCAGAAAGCTGTAGCCTGAAATAAATTTCAGAATGTTTAAATGCAATTTAATTTTGTACGCTATGCTTAATAGTAATCAATACTTTTCAATAGTTTTTCTTTTTTGTTTTATTGCAAAATGACAAAGTCTGAGAGGTAATTGTAGCAGACTTCTTTGAAGTCTAGCTGTAATTTATCCAAAGATTTGGAAAGCAACTTTGGAGTTTAGGACAACATCTGGTAAATATGTTTGCCTTCTTATATGAAGCAAAATTAAAACCAGTCAGGTCCAGGAGAGGCTTATACTGGCATTAGAACTGTAGAGAATGATTAGAAAGCATGCATTATGTTTTGGGGGTTTTTTTGCTGATCACAGTATTCCTTGCAAGTCATGGCACAATGCCACTTTGATACATAGGTTCTAGATATATGCCATATTTAAAAGACTGTGGCAAGTTTCTTAAAAAGCAGACTGGGGGAGAGTTGTGGTAAGGGATCACATAAGAAATGCTAGTGCCTTTTTGAAGAGAAGTTGCTGCCAAGTATTTAATTGACAAGAGGCAATATTTTCACTACATATCCAAAATAACAAACAGATGTTGACTCATTTTGATCAACATCCAGATGCTGTGGTCCAAGAGGTTAATATTGACCAAGGTGAGGCTAACCATCTCATCAAGCAGAAGATCAGATTGATAACATATATATGCATATTTATAAATAGAAATGTAACAAAGCAATCTTAAACATGAAATAGCTTTTTGAAGAGTAACGTGTCTTTTTAATACTGCAAATGTGCAACTTTTTTTCAGCACGTATTTTCTTATTTACCCTCATGAAAAAATATCTGTCTCTAGTACCACCTTACAGAGAAGATATAACTTAAGAAGATTTAATCCCTCAAAACACGTATTTCAACAGAGACTTATTTCTGTATATGGGTGTTTTAAGAAGCAGATGTAGATATATCAGTAATCTTATTCATAGAATTAAAATATTTCAAATGTATTTATGAAGTTATCTGTTTAGGAGCAAGTGAGAGATTTATTCCTGTTGCTAAATGACATTACTGTGCCACATAGTAGTGCAGTGTGGCTATTAAGGATCTGTTGGAGCTTCACAGACAGTCCCCTATTTTCATTGGTTTTTTTAATGTAGTCATTAAAAAAAAAAAAAAAAAAAGTATTTCAGGCAGAAACTTGGCCTATCAGGTCTCACTCTAGGAGTTTTTCTGCCCAAAAGAGGACTGACTGTAGCTATGTGAGCATTTTAAAAAAGCTTGGTTTATTCTTTCTATGAATTTGATACATGAAAAGTAGCTTTTGAAAATTTTTAGGCAGGAAGTCTATATTATTGAAGACAAGATCACAAAAAGTGTAAAAATAGAAACACTTTGTTGTGCTTTAACGAGATGATTCATCAGAATAAAATACGGTTTGTGTTACATTTTTTGTATCCTTACAAGTCTGAAAATCATTACTGAAAATAGCATAAGGGAGAGAGGCAGATGGTTTTGGTTTAATCGTTTTAATTGATAAGCACACACACACACACAAACAAAAAAAAACAAGAAAAAAGGCTTACTTGATCCTGAATCCATTGTCTCCCATGACACTGTGGCATTATGGTCACTCAGAGGACTACTGAGCAGGATTCATGGATGGATATAAGTTGATGAGCATGTGTTGAGACCCAGCAAAAAAAAGTCTGTCATGCCCTGCTTGGAGGCTTTCAGGGGAGGGGTAGCTGAACACCTTCCAGCTATTTCAATATTTGGAATCACTGCAAAAAAATACCACAAAGTTTCAGAATTACATTAACTTCCATGGTCATCAGAGGATCAAAGTAGTTAGGTTCTTTTCAAAATGATCTTTTTTTAGGACCAATCCAGGAAACTATAGAAATCTGTCCTTGTTTAACAATTTAAAAACACAGCATTATATAGAGAATGATAAAGGGGAAAAATATGCCTAATAGTAAAACATCTGGGCCCTGCACTGGGGCTTAGTGCTTCATCCATGGAAGTCAACAGGAATTTAGAAATAGAAGCTATTTACAGCTGGATCAAGTCTTTATTCATCCATAAATACCAGCACATCTTACTGCCATAAGTAAATATTACCAGATATAGCTATTTGATCATTGCATTGGCTCCTTTATCATTTAGCCCTCACTATTTTATTTCTCTCCCTTCTCTCTTTTATCTTTTTCCATATCTCTAACCTCAAGAGTATATTCCAGGCCGGTTTGGATCTGAGGACTCCTCAGGCTATGCTGCTTTTTCTATTGATGCCATTCAGGATGAAAATATCAACATATCAATGTTTGTCCGAACACGCAAATCTTCTGGCTTGCTACTGGCTTTGAGAAACAGTACTCACCTCTACATTAGAGTCTACTTGGAAGGTGGGAAACTCACAATGTTAGTGCTAAACTCCATTAAATTATTAGGGAAACACTCCATGAATGATGGAAACTTTTACTTAATAACATTAAAAATAGAACCAAATAAGGTGGAATTGTTTCAGTCCTCACAATACCTAGGCTTTATTTCCACCCCAGTACTAACCATCCAAAGTAAGCATATCCTTTACATTGGAGGCCTACCAGATAATAAAGAAACTGATAGAAATGGCAGGTATTTCAAAGGCTGCATCCAAGATCTAAGAATGAATAACCAGCTGCTGGAATTCTTCCCTATCACCAGTCCGGTGAATTCTCTTATCAACCAAACTCTGATCAACGTCACAGAAGGCTGCACTGGTGACAACCTCTGCAAGGTAAGTATTCCATTTTTCAGAGCATTTTCACATATTTATAATGGGAAATTTATTTTGATTTTTTACACGCTATTTCTTGATTAAGACATGATAATGATAGGAAAATATATAAAAATGCTAGAAAGAACAGATTTTGTTGAGTTATGCCACATATCAGCAGCAAATTGCATTTGCATAGGGGAGAATAAAAATATTTTAAGGTTGTAATACTGTTTTTCACCACCTTTTGAACATGATCTTTATCACTTCTGAAACAGAATTCTCCTTTTTTCCCAAACAGCCCCTCTATCCTTAGAGCTGGGAGTCCACCAGGTTTTATTCATGCTTAGGTTATCTCTTCTCTTTCCCTGTAGTCAAACCCTTGCCACAACGGTGGTGTGTGCTATTCAATCTGGGATGACTTCACTTGCACTTGCCCCCCTAACACAGCAGGGAAGGCATGTGAGGAAGTTAAGTGGTGTGAGCTTGGGCCCTGTCCTCATGAAGCACATTGCCAGCTGGTGCACCAAGGATTTGAATGTAGGTACATTTCAGCTATTTCTATCATCACTGGAGATTAGAAACAATAGAGTTTTTCCAGCTTATCTGTAAAACTCAACATTCACTGCCTTTAAAGTTCGTTCAAATGTTATTTCTGTATTAAAAGATTAATGTGTCAGTTATAAGTAACATTAATGGGAAGACTCTGCTCTACAAAAACCCAAAAATTTTCATCCAGGCCCCCCTGACACAGACACTGATGTTTACAGGACCTTTGCTTTTGAGTCATACAACAGAACTTTTTGAGGTTGTACAACAGATCAGTATGTTGCCAGAGTCTAAGTGTACTCTTCATATTTCCTCTGCAAAGAGATAAGAGGATATCTGGTGTTGGATTAACCTTAGGAAATTCTCCATTCTCCTGAAAAGAAAAGCTGCATGACATACATTGCATAATTTGATTTTTAAATGTTAAATATCTGTGAAGAAAGTAATCTAATACCAGCAGTACAGGTGTTCAGCTAGTAACTTCATAAGAAGCACTTGCATCCCAAGCAGTCTATTTGCAAATTGATGACTTTTAGCTGTCTTGAGAACTTTAGCCATCCTGCATCTCTCTTTCCTTCTCCACTTTCCTTCTCCTTCCCACTCTGGAGTGGAATTTAAAAGCAAGTAAGGATTTTGAAGCAATATTTTTTCTTTTTGCCATCAAAGAAAGCCCTAACGATGCTGTGAAGGAAGATAAATGCACACACAGTCTGATGGAAGCTGTTAGAATGGCTGACCCTTAGGAATGAGAAGGTTGGTCAACAAAAGATTTCTATCATAGACAATTTGCTGGCAGATCAAAATGATGCTCTTTTTGTTGAGACTGTTAGAATCTGCATTGCAGCACTTGTTAAGATTTATAACTGAAATTAAAATAATTGCACCTTCTCTAATAGGCATCTTTAATGATAACAACAAAATAGGTTCTCTCATAAGCTTTACTGTTGAGTATTATGATAGAATATAAACACAGAGAGAGAAGAGAAAATTATCTGAGCTTTTTTCCTTTTGCTAAACTCAGGTCATTTACACTTTTAGATCACATTTAGATTTCTGTGCTGCTTTATGTGGCAATAATAGGGAGTTCTCCAAATAGATATTAAAAAATTCCTGCACTACAGAGCTGTATTTTTAACTAGTAGTTTTCTTAGCTACAGCCTAGACTTCTTGTTCAACATAGGTTAAAAAAAAAAATAGAGTTTCACTGGCCAGTGAGTTCTCTGCCCTCTGGCATCTTATGCTCTAACTTTTTAAGCTATGGTAGAAAAGGAACTGTTTTCCAGGGGCTATACCTCTCTTTAACCCAGAGAGCTGCAAACAGCAAACCTTTTAGGAAAACCTAAAAAAGAAAAAAAAAAAAAAAGGAAAAAAGACAATAAAGGAAGCTAAATGTGGGAAGCAAAACTGTCCAGTGTAACAACTGAGAGTACAAGCATATGCAAACAACTTGCTCTGCTCATGAATTTGTAAGATTTCTACAGGAGACTTTTCGCTTTGTAAGTTTAAAAAGTCAGATTTGTGAGACATTTAAAAAGATCAGAAATCATTTTGAGAAGCTCTTTCACTTTCAGTATGGTTTCATCTGAGCAAACTTATTCTATGAGAAAGACAGAACATTTGATGCACCAGGCAATGTAGTTACACCCCTGCTGCCTTAGAATCAGGATAGACAGTCAATAATTTTGTAGGGGATTCCCAGAGGTTCTTTTCATCAAGATTTACTGAGCTCAGAGATAGTTCAGGAACCCATCTTATATCAGTGCTAGGATCCTGCAAATCTCAATTTGTCTGTGGTACAAATAGAAGACATCCCTTCCTTCTCCCTATCTATAATCCTCAGAAATCTAAGAACGTGCAAATTTGTGCATTTTAGTAGAAACCATTCTAATGAAAGTTGTCAAATACCTTTGTGAAGATGTCCATAAAACTGCCACAATGCTGCCCATCAGTTTTCACTCACAGCAGTGCAAACTGAGTGCTCAGCTGCCCTCCCAGGCCCATCAGCACATCCTTGGTGCCATCAGCTGGGCTGGGGCACCACATGCACAGCAGGAGAAGCTGGCTTTAAACATGACAGGCAGGAGTCCTCTTACATTGATTTTGAGTTTGCTGGGGTTTGTTTGCCAAGTGACTTCAATTAAATTCATTGGTTATGAATCAGTGAGAGTAAACTGGGATATAATCATATACTTTATAAAACCTCTTTAGTGCTTAGCCTAAAAAAAATAGGAATGAAGGACAAAGGTTCACTCCATCCAGATCTTTGAGAGGGAATAACTAGCTGCCTGTATTTAGGAAAGAAACATAAAATGACAAATATAGATCTTTGGAAACACCGCTCCAGCGTGTATGAGTTTGAGTCCTTGTGTTTGAGTTGTACACAATTACAGTCACCTTCCTCACCTTGTCTAAAGAGGAAAAAGAGAGATTACACTAACCTAGAAGGGTACCTTTAAAACTGATAACTTGAGATGATGCAAAGCAGCACTCCTATAGCAGTCACTATAGCTGGTGCTGGCCCTGCCCTGTCATTCCTGTAGCCGTAAGGGGCAGGCAAGCACAACGGGTAGGTTGTTTTTCAGCAAACCCAAATGGACTGACGTGACAGGGAGCATGGGGAACTGCAGAGATATTGTTCCACGTGTATTGGTTTTAAGTTGGCCTGGTTTCTCAATTTTTATCTTTGCACAGGTCTTGCTAATGCAGTGTTTAATGGGCGAAGCAGTGCGATCTTTTACAGAAGCAATGGAAAAATCAGCAGAGACCTCACCAGTATCATCTTTGGCTTTCGAACTCGAGACACTGATGTGATCCTGCTGTATGCAGAGAAGGAGCCAGAGTTTCTTAACATCAGTATCCACAACTCCAAACTACTCTTTCAATTGCAAAGTGGCAACAGCTTTTACAAGGTGTCCCTTGCTAGTTCAATGCCTGTGAGTGATGGGAAATGGCATCAAGTGATGGTGTCGATGGTAGAGCCCCTGTCCCAGTTCTCTAGATGGCTCATTGATGTAGATAACAAGAAAGACACTGCAACTAGCACAACTGCAGCAGGAAGCCTCAACTTTTTAAGAGAAGAGACAGACATCTATGTGGCTGACAAGGCTTTTGACAGTCTGGATGGCCTGCGAGGATGTATGAGCACCATAGAAATCAGTGGCATTTATCTCTCATACTTTGAAAATGCTGACATCCCTACTAAAAAACCCCAAAAGGAGCAATTTCTCAAAATATCCGCAAACCCTGCTCTTACTGGTTGTTTGCAGGTAGATCTCTGCAGCTCAGATCCCTGTATGCATGAGGGGATATGTGAGGACTTCTATACTTCTTACCATTGTGTGTGCCCCAAAGGATGGACTGGCACACATTGTGAAGTCAATATTGATGAATGCTCTTCAAACCCCTGCGTTCATGGGAATTGCACTGATGGGATCAGCTCTTATGAATGCACTTGTGAACCTGGTTACACAGGGGTAGATTGTGAAGAGGACATAGACAACTGCCGTGGCCACCAGTGTGCAAATGGGGCCACTTGCATTGATGGGATTAACAGCTATTCGTGCCTGTGCGCTGGCAACTTCACCGGGAGATTTTGCAGGTACTATAAACAAGACAGATCCATGTGATTTTGTCAGGTCTCTCCTACAGGGTTATTGCATCACTGATGTCTCCATTTTAAATACAGATGTTATGCATCCATTTATATATTAATCGTGGCTAAAGAATTAATGTATAAATAGTCTGCAGTACAGAAAGCTGTACAGATCAATTAGGTGTGGACCAAAGTGGTGGAGAGCTGGCAGCTTAGGCAGACACTGCTGAGGCAAGGAGATAGGGAAAAAGGCAGAGATCTTCTGCTGAGCTATGCTGCCAGCCTGGGTCCTGTAAGCTCTAAGAGACAGATGTGTTACATGCTTTTTAGAAACAAAGACTTAAATGGATTTGAAAGGTCTCTCAGGCCAGCAGTCCTGGTGGCTGCAGATACCTCACAGCCCACTCTTTCCAGAACTTCTGAGATTCCTTACATACCTGTTTCCTGTTCTTCTCAGACATCCCCTGTAAAGGCTGCAAGGTCTTCCCAGGCCTCTCTCTCCTTTAATTACCCTTCTCTGCACACTGAAATTTCTCCCTTCTGAGCATGCCCTGTTGCTCTCAGAGAGGGAAAAATCCTTCCTCCAGAGGACTCCAAAAAACTCAGTCTGCCGCAGCCTGAAACATGCATACAAACAATCATCTTCATGCTGCCCAACCATAGTCTTTTAGGCTATAATTACACAACTGTGAATTTTTGTTGACCTTTTTTTTTGAGTAGCCAGAACATCCTGGAATCTGATGCTTTACATTGGCCCAGCGGGCCAGTGTCTTTCATGCTGGATCTCAATTTTGAATTCTCTTACTAAGCTGTCCAGGTATCACACAGAGTCATGTCAATCATGCAGGTGGAGTTTTGTTGTTGGTTTTTTTTCCCTAAGAACTGAACAATTAAATTTTCAAAAATTAAGTAAAACATGTTTTAAGAGAATTAAGCCTCAGTTCCTGCTCTCTTTCCTTTGGACTATACCCCAGCCAGTAGCATCATTGCTCCTCTGGTTCAGTTGCTGCCTGACACAAAGCATGAACACTCTGAGTACCCCAGGCACCAGGTGTGTCAGTGAGCACAGTTGTGGGTTTCCTTCCCAGAGAGGAAGTCAAAGGGGCCCTAAATATGTGCAGCCTCTGAAACTGTTCATTTACAGGTAAAATCTAATGTCTTTCCCATTGGTATTGAATAGTATCTGCCAGCAGGATCACTGCTCCCTCAACCTGGAGACCAACACTACCAGATCCTGCATGAAAATAACAACTCAGCAACTTGGAGTAGAGCCAAATTAAAAGCTGAAAGTGCATGAGACATCCAGAGACAAGCAAAGAGCTAATCACTGCCATTGTGTTCTTATTTACCTAGGTACAGAAAATTACCATACACAGTTTGTGGGAATGAAGACAGGAACCTCACGTGTTTCAACTATGGCAACTGCACGGATCTCAGTGGGGAGCTGACGTGTGTGTGCCTGCCAGGATTTGCTGGAGAACGGTGAGATGCTTCACCCAGTGGATCTTTGTGGAGCAATTCTTCCAAAAGCTGTTCCAGAAAGGTCCAGAGGATAACAGCCACACGGGTTTTCCTCTCCTGCAGAAATACAAAGAAGTTTAAGTTCAGTGTTTTCTTGCTTAAGTGACTCCAAGGGTCTGAAAATATAGCAGTTTTACTTAGACAAAATGACAAACAAATGCAGCAAGATTCAATCCAATATAGCACCACTAACCTTTAATTCCAGGGTATTATTTCTTAGACAGCACTGTACACTTGCTTATGCATGCCTTGTTTTTGGCTTCTGGGTCAGTTTTTGACCAGCTAGAATGTTAACTTTCCATAGGTGGGAATACATAAACACATATCCTGCTCATACATAAAAATCAGCTGTAATACACTGACACACAAATATGCAAAGCCATTTCACTTTCCCCTGTGTGTGTCATGAATATACAATGTGTTCTTACACGGGGAAAGTATGAGATGAAATACCTGGTGGCATTTCAGCTTGCTACTTTATTACTGAATGCTGAAGCGTGAAGAAAAATTACTGTTTTAAAAAGAAGTTAAGAAATACTTTTCACATGTTATAGTTTAGTCTGAAACAGGGAGGCTTTCCTTATCTTATCTTATAGCATGTTGCAGTTCACACTTACTGTTTGATAATGTTCTACAGACTGCTCTGGAGCAGGAGGCCTGACAGCTTCAGGGTGTTAGGTGCTGTAGAAACAGTCATTGTTCCTGTGGCAATATAGTCCCAACAGGTAAGGACACCTTTTTGGATAATGACAAAATATTGTAGGTGGTCTCTTTGTGAAATTAGCATTACATCAATATAATAACAAAAAGGTTCAACAGGACCAAGACACATTGGCCCTGCAAACACAAAGAAGTTTTCAACAAAAGCTTTCAATCTCTCAAAAACTTATTAACTGACTGATTTTGTGGAAACATTACAGTAAGCTATGAAAGATAGATGAAAAGAAAATTTCCACCCACTCAGTGCACAGTGTAGTTGGCAGACATGTCTGCATTTCACTGTTGAACTCAGCCAGCAGGTCCTTATACCACCTCACAGTATTCAAGAAAGAGGTGAGAGGAAAAAAATATAGAAATATAAAAGCATATTCTTATCAACTTATATTTCTGTATATTTCAGATATACAGATCAGATATTTCAGATGCGGGGCTTCAAGGTAGAAGGAAAGTACTTTTTTCTTCTTTGCCCCTCCAGGCAACTTGCAAACTACAGCTTTGGGAATGAACCTTTGTCACATCCATCCCACTGGCTGGCAATAATCTCTATTTTATGGTTCCCATGATTCTTGTATTGAGCAGCAGCTTTGTACCAAGAGCTCTGTACTTTAAGTGACTATCACAGCAAGGAGGCATTCTTCTCCCATGACTAAAACTGACTGTTTATACTCTTTTCCTCCAGGCTGCCAACCCACAAATGAGCTATACTTCTGTGCTTTCAGATAGTCATATATTAAATAAGAAAATTGCATCCCCTTTTTTTTGGTTTTTTTTTTCTTTTTTTTTTTTCATACTTAGGTTGAGAAAGCAGACATTCTCCTTTTAAAACAGTGTTTCATCCCTCAGAAAGCCATTGATGCTTTCTATGTCTGTCAGTTGACTTGGGATCACAAAAAAATAACAATCAACTTATTCATAGATGGAAAGGGAAATGTGAAAAAATAACTCTTCATAAAAGGAGTTATAGCTGTCTCTTGAAAACATTTTTCATTCAGTTCAGGCTGGGATTTTCAAAATTACCTAAGAAAGTTAGGTTTTAAAGTGTCCTGAAATTCAGCTGGAATTAAGTGCCTAATGAACTGGAAGATATGGGGGGTTGTAGTTGTTTTTTTATTTGCATAGGTAAGTTCATACCTATATAATTTTTATAAATGGTATGCATACTTTAATTTAGCTTTTCCAAATATATGAACATAATTTACCATTGAAGGAAAGTAGTGAAACATTTATTAGAGATTAATAAAGAAAAGCAATTAAAAGTGTTTAATACATAGAACTGCTCTTCTCTAATGTAACACTAAAAAATTATTGCATGGTTATGCATTGGATTGAATTAAGAAATTCTTTATAATTTAGAGGGATTTTCTCACATTCTTCTTCAAGAATAAACCTGCTTTTTAATCTGGATTATCCATTAGCATTACTAGAAAAAAAGACGCATGGAATTAAAAGGAACATTGTCAGAGCATCTACTAGTTTTCAGACCATCTCACACATTTCTCATAAACAACATTAGTTGTCTTGAGTAATTATGAGAACTCAAATTTTTTTTGTCATTAATTCCAAAACATGTGATGATACATATTGAAGCTTTTCAAGCTGTGTTCTTCACCATTCTTATTATTCTTGGGGTCCATCTCGGAGAAACCAGAAAACAGTGTCTTCTGGGATCTACTGACATTTCAAATGGGTATAGAAAAAAAAAAGCATTAAATATTCCCAGGAGCATTCATCTGGGAAAAACATGTATTTGTTTGACTTGCATGCAAACTACTGAGAAGGAAAATATGTCCTCAGCTCCCAGGAACAATGAAAAGGGATAAGCAAGTTGTTGGTAGGACTTGTGCCTCAAATCATACAAAAACTTTCATTTCATGTTGCTAAGCACCATTAACTACGAAACAGGTTACAGAAATGAAATTTCCAGATTAACTATCTGTGTTTCAAATAATGCAGGAAGCTCAGGAGCCTGGCTAGTCATAAACATGTGTAAAAATCTCCCAGGGAATTGCTATAGAGCATCCTCCTCTACCTTCCCCCAAAGCTTCTGAATTAAAAATGTGCCTGTTTAATGCCTTTGATTTTTGATTTCAGATGCTGACTATTTGAAGTCTTTCCTCTAGGTGTGAAAAGGACATTGATGAGTGCAGCTCTGACCCCTGCCTGAATGGGGGCCTCTGCCAGAACCTGCTCAACAAATTCCATTGCCTCTGCGACATAAACTATGCTGGGGACCGCTGTGAGATCGACGTAAGCGACCTCTCCTTTTTTGTCTCTTTACTCTTGTGGCAGAACCTCTTTCAGCTTCTCTCCTATCTTATTCTACGAATGGATGATGAGCCAGCAGTTGAGTGGGGTGAGCAGGAAGACTACTAAGCAGTCTTTAAACATTTGTATTTTGATGCAGCAGAAGATGCCTTGACCAAACGGCTTAGCAAAGCAACACACACATCAGAATTTTAAAATTTGTTTTATATTTCTTTGAATGATTTGTTATGAATCACTTTGGATCTGGTTTAGTTCTTGAACTTAATTTTAGAGCAAATGCCAGCAGATCTTAAAAAGTGTTTCATCCCACCTCCACCTGAGTACTTCACCACATACACACTGCCAGTGGGCAGCAGTGGGACACACCAATAGGCAGTGCATATTAACAAGAACTATAAAATCTACTGATGATGGTGTTCAAACCCTATTGCTATCCGGGGGGCAAAGCCCACAGCCTTTCATAAGGCTAATTTGACCATTAAATCTTGCAGATGGTCACTGTCTTTGCATCACATACCATATTCACTGATGTTTCTTTGGCAGGAAAGTCTCACATCTGTAAAATCATGTAGGATATTTTTGGACAATTAGATAATGGCTTGGATTAGCTATTGACTGCACGCTGAGGACACTCTCACATCCATTTGAATTAGTGGTAATCCCACACTGATATCACTGATCCTGAACCTCTGCTCCAGTACACCTCCAGTATATTATACTGAGATAAAATACAGACATCTTAATCGTCACCATGATTCCTCTTCCAAGAAATGCCCAGTAAGTACTTCAGACTTTAAAGTCATAGATTTGTTGTTTATTTAAATAATAACTTTGAGTTATAAAACTTGAAGGTATAAAAGTTATAAATTCAGGTAAATCTGTTATTTGCCAATAGATATGAGTGTCTCCAGAAAAAAAACTGTGGGATTATTCCTTCTTAGGAAGTGGTCAAGGTAATTCAGTTGATTGGTTGTCCGTGGATTCTTTAAAGAGTAAAAATAAGGGGCCTGACACTTAAGAAAATCAGGAGGTTTAGCAAAAACTATTATAGCAAAATATGTGTGTAGTTGTCTCCGAAATTGCAGACACACTTAAGTACATAAATAAATAGAAAACTGAGGGGGGTTTTCCCCAGAAAAGCTCTTTTAAGGCAAAAGGCATTTATTAATAGTGCATTTCTTTGGGCATTCATGATCATATTTTATAGATTCTCTCCTCCTCTTAGTCATTTAAACAGTGTCCTTGAGTGCTGATTCAAAAAAAATAAACATGTATAAGGTGTTTTTTATTATTAGGTGATATGGAATGTAGCAGTTACAGGAAAGACTAACTCTATACAATGAGGTTTTATGACTCCAGAGAGAATAGCTGATCTTTTGCAGAACTTTTTGAGGCCACTGATATTAATTTCCTTCACTTCAAATCTGACCCTGGTTCTTCAGTCCAACCCAACTTACTGTGGATTGGACTTGGGAGTGTTTATGAAAAGCAAATCCCACCTTTAATTCAAAGTTTTAATTCGCTTTTAATTAAAGTTGCATTAAAACACCTTTAATATGTGTATAAATGAGATGTTAAGGTTCCCATTTTGTCACTGCCTGAGGATCAAGCCTCCATTTTTTTATTTCTCACCTTTCATAAATGTCCCAAAATCTGCTTTTTTTTTCTAAATACCACCCAGCACACCATTGCAGAAACACTCTACAGTCTACTGTTTTCAGGGGTGGGGATGTATGGGGGGAACCCAAACACATTTTTTTGCACATTTGTGCAAAAAATCATGATTCATCCCTGTGCTATGTCACAGATTCCTGTCTCAAACACCTGCCTTAGTATGAAAAAACCCCATATTTACTTGTAATAACTGTACTACACAAGGATAATTTCTTCACTGTCTTTATCATGCCAGAAAAGTCATAGGCATCATTTTCTTGTTAATCTCTTATTAGGGAAAAAAAGACAAAGAAAAAGTCATACAGCTAAAAGAGCCTTTCCTCTTTGTAAGCAATCAATAAGCACAAAATGGGAATGCAGGTTCCAGCACTGGGGATGAAATTAATTAAACATTGTCAGAAACAAAAGTCTATGTTCTAACAAATGTAGGGCTTAGGTACCTTACTGGGAATCTCAGGTCACATTGTGAACCATAAAACACAGGCAAAGACAACAAACAAAAACTAGGTTTGGACTAGATGATCTCTACAGATTCCTTCCAACTCCAATGATTCTGTGAAAACCAAGCTGCATTTTAGGTATTTTTTCAAATTAAGATACAGGTTTGGAAAATTGCTTTTTACTACAGATAAAGTAATATGCTCAGTCCTAGAACGTCAGAGGAAAATATTATTACTTTTCTAAACTGAATCACTATTTCTGTTTGAAATTCTGTTTACAGTATCAAAAAAGTAAAAATAAAACCAAACCTCATCTTCTTTTGATTTAGAATGTCAGTTTTCTTTCCTCTGGATAAATTTAAAAATAATAAAAAATATTATGTTAGAAATTTTATTACAAACTCTAGCTTTCATCCACCTAGAAATGTTACTTTGTTGAGTATTGCTGAAATGAAAAATGAAAAATTTAAACACAAATAAATTGAAATAAGAAGTATTATATAATTTTAAAATGCTAGCTGTAAGCAAATAAATAAGAAATTTTGAAGATTCAAATTGACAAGATGCTGCCACTAACCAAGGCTGTTTAAGCCAAAGTTGTTTTTTTTTTAAAAAAAGATAAATTAAGAAAATCACAATAACGTTTGGGATTATTCTTCTCACTGAGCTTAGCTCAGCTCCCACATAATTGAGCTGTTACGTGCTTTGTAGAACATGCACTACAGGATAGCCTACAATAAGCTAAAATTTCATCCTGGTACTGATGTTGAAGAAAACTAGAAAGCAATACCTGTAATGAAAGTATGTCTAACATACTACAGCTATAAGCTAAATGCATAATATAAAAAATAAAGAATAAATCTGTATAGATATTCCAAAATTCTCTTTCTTCAATACTAGAAATTTGATGCAAGAGGGTCTGTACAATACTAGGTGCAGGTTTTATATGAATTTACAGCTATGTACAAGTTATCCACCTAGAGTATATTAGCAAGGCATTATTCCACCCTTTCTTTTGCTGAATTCATGTGTCATTGACTTCTTTCCTTCCTCTAATGCCTTCTCATCATAAAACAACCCCTGACTTCGGAAAAGCTTCTCCTCTCCTTTTTTTTTTTTGTACTTCTGTGTTTTAACTACATTGTGCACTTGTACATAACTTTCCTACCTTTATACACAAAATAAACCTTCTGCCTTTGCCTCTGTCTGTCTGCTCCTCATTTTCTGCTGATGACTCTGTTCATTCACTTCACCTCTGCCATGTTTCCTGCACATTCCCAGGTACAGCACCCAGCACCCAGCACCCAGCACTCAGCACCTTCAGCTCCAGAGCTGGGTTACCCAGCAGGGTGCTTGCTCTGCTGGGGAGCTCTGGATGCCTTTCAGAGCACAACTACCTAAACAAGCTACCCACAACTACCTAAACCTAAACAAGCCCCCTGACCACCAACTCTGATGCAATTTGTTCTCTGCCAGTGGTATCCTATCACCATTTTAGCTGCTGAGAACCCATATGCTTGTGAATTTGAATATATGTTGTAGGCTTAGTTAGATTCTCTCACTCCCAGAACATTTAATTTTTAAGAAACTAGGTCCAATAATCAGTTTACTCAGTGGAGGTGACTACACCATGCTGGTGAAACAGAAAACAGGGAAAAGCCTGCCTCAAGCTCACAGTGATGAAATCAGGTTTCATTCTTTCATTGCAAATATTTTTTCCTATGCTGATGGAAAAAGTTCAGCTAAGAAGGCACTTATATTTATTAACTTTTAGCACCTAAACTGACATTTTAAAATCTTGAGTTAGTGAGTCTCCTTAGAAGTAGGAAAATTGCATTTGCAATTGAAAAAAATCCTTCAAAATTTCTACTCTGACAACAGCAAAGCCTGGTTCTAAGAACGATAGCCTAAAAAAAGCAACAAAGCCACTTCAGGAAGTGTTCTGTGTTACTTACATTACTATCACCTGTAATACATCTCTCAAAAACAGTTTGGTTGTACATTTTACTTTATATTTCAAGAGTTCCCTGAGGCCCCATGAGACCCAGGAGCAGATCCTACTTGTGCTGGGAAAGGCAGCAGGGTCCCTGCCCTGACTGGGAGCAGCTTGGTCTGTACCCTGAAATTGCTGCTTGAGAGTTCATATCAGCTGTGCCTTTGAGACAGCACTTCCTCACAAAGCACCCCCTTTCCTGTTGTACACATGAATATACATGGAACTTGAAAGTGATGGTGGATTTTGTGTCCCAGAATTAACGTTCTGCTCAAGGTTTCTCCTGCTCTGTGCTCTGATGTGCACCACTGTTGCTTTCATACCCTCTTCCAGCTGGTACCATTCCATCCTCCTGGGTGCAAGGACAAGCATCATGCACCAGAGGTTACAATTCACAATTTAATGTCATTAAAAATACACCAATAAGCATGTAAGATATGTTCAATATTGAATCTAAATTCAGTAAAACTCTCTCAGGCTTCCACACCAAAGACACATGGAATTTTGATTGAATCTGCTCTAGAGCAATTAGCTAATGTGTTCATTAACTGCAGAGGTTAGTAATAGGAACCTGGCAAATGATACTTAATTACAATAATTAATGCCTGGTGGTTCATGAATAATGCACCCAATAGCTATTTACATATTCATACTTATGAGGCTATTAATAGGTAATTATAATTTGACTAAAAGTTGTGGACATCAGGAATGTAACATTTCCATTTTCCACAAATCTCACTGGCTTTACCTGTTTAACTTGCTCTTCTATACTTTAATCTTGGCCATTATACATACAAATATAAGCAATGATTTCATTTTTAAGATCTACAGAGGTATATAATGACAGATATAGCTACACAGGTTAGTTTGCACATTGCATCAGTTCTGAGACAATGCTCTCATCAGTTTATACCTTGAAGTTACAAAACAATTTGGAAGAGTTTTAGGATACTATTTGAAAAGAAAGAACAATGTTTCACCTCCTCTTTCCAGAAGAAAACTTCTCAAATTTTAGTAGGTGGGGGTGCAAGAGCAGCACTGGCATGGAGGAAAAAAATGAAACAAAAAAATCCCAAAGAAGAAATTTACACTTTTAAGCGAAAGTATTTGGTGAAAAAACTTTTTTTTTTTTTTTCCTCACTGACATCAGTATAGATTTGCTTGCCCTGAATTTATTCTCTTTCCTATTGCAGATGATTAGGACACTTTCATATTTCAGAGTTTCTTCATTTGTGAAACTAGGGTAGCAATACTGTCTACACCTTAAATTAGAACAAATTATTCTGCGTAAGATGGTTGGTGTTTGTGCTCCAACACACAGATTTCAGCCTCCATGAAAGCAGATAAGGCTTGGAGAGGACTTCCAGAGCCATAGAAGGGTAAAAATACAACACAGAATTTAAAAAAAAAAATCTTATTAAAATATAATTATTTTAAGGCGATATAATTATTTTTCTTCATAGCCTAAGGTTTAATGCTAAATGTTGACAACACTCCAATAGTAATATTTAGTTACCAGCCTCAATAATGCAGTAAAATGAAGAGGTAAAGCTGGGTAAGTCACCTGCAACTGAGAAGTAGTGCCCCCATCTTTCCAGATAAGTCTGCTCCTCCACAGCAGCTGAGCTTACATGCTCTAAGATCACACTGGAACCAGCAATACTTGAGGACCAAAGGAGCCAGGACTGAACCCCACTTCCAAGCTGATGCCCGCAGCCTCCGGCAAAAATGGTCAGCACAGCCAGCCCACGACACTTTCCTGCTGGCTTTCTTTTGCAAGCAAGGAGCAAATTGGGGGGGTTAAGAGAACTACCTATGAGCAGAAGCCAGCTCTCACCTATCAGCTTTCCTGATGGTCCCAAGATCTAGGCAGGGAGCAGAGTGCCAGAAGGAAAGCAGCAGTCTGGTCTATACCACCTACATCCCATAAGGCACAAAAGGTGTTCCCTGGTGCTTCAGATTTATTCTCTCGTCATACCAACTATGCCATCATGTCAGCCAGCATGCCTGAGCAAGGAAAAATCAGGAATTTGTTTGTTTTCAAGCCATTTGCATGGTTGTAGCTCACCCATCACAGCAGAATCATTACCTTGATGGTAGGAGCCAGCGAGAGCCCAGATTTATTCCTGTGCCAGGTCAAATGTGGGATAAGGAGAAACATCTTTAGATTTGTAAAATGAGCAGCTCTGTTCTGTAAGTCATTGGAAATGTCACAATACCATTTTCACAGTTGTTTTTCAGAGCAGAACAGCCCCTTAATATCCTTTGCTATTTTCTATTAGCCTGTATTCCAAACAGTGGATTTAAGTAAAACTTCTAAAAGGATATTGCAAGAAACACATTTAGTATGTGTCATAACATAAGGTACAAAAACATTAGGGTACAACAACAATAAGGTTATCTGATGTGTCTTAGCTGGGAAAGACAAGAAAGCTCCTCACAAGGCCAGCATTGCTGCACGCATCAGTGAAAAGCAGCTGAATATTTAATGTGCATGGTAAATATAAGCAGAAAAGGGAGCCCAGATGACATATGACAGTGTAACAGCCGAGTGCAGGAATCAGCTCAAGTAGGGTAGTCACATAACATGTTTAGTATTCAGACTAACACATTTTGTCTCTACACCATCCTTTATGTTGCAATGGCATTGTTTTCCTTTTTCTCACCTTTGATGTTTTCCCTGCAGACTCACATTCACATCACATGGACATTTACTTCAGTCATTGCTCACTTTATAGCACATTCATGCACTCTGTGCCTCCATTGTTCAAATACTAAATTTTACATCTTTTTTCTTGCATGGTTCATGAGACTTAATGTTCTTTTCTCTCTTACCATTTTTTTTCTTTCTTCAGATACTGCAGCAGGCTTAGCACTGAGGGAAGGGGTTCTAAAAGTTGCTTTAGAAAAATTAACACGTAAATATAAAAATAATACTCTCCTCATTTGTGGTATGAAAAGTAAAGACAGTGAACAACCAAAGCATCAGGTCTGTGGGATTCCAGAATGGGATTTTGGCAGAGGATGAAATATCTCCAAACACTGCAACTCAACAGGTGCTTTAACAAAGTGATTCATTGTTGTTTTGATGCAGTTACAGGTAATGAGAATGATGGAGAGAAATCCTTTCAGTGTCTGAGACTATTTAAAAATAAAAGCAGGACTCTTCAGCAGTTTTTATTCTGTAAAAGCCTCTTGGGCCATGGAGCTGAGACCTCAGGCCCCAGCACAGGACAATAAGGACAGCACTGAGAGGAGTGGCTGACCAGCCAGCCTGGGAAAAAGCATCTGTCCTGCAGCTTAGATAATAAATAGCACCTGATGTGGAGATGTGAGTTTAGACTAAGTTCAGACAAGAAACCTCTAATAGGTAGATATGAATAATGTTCTACCAGTGTAAATGGAATGATCTTGCAGTTTAAACACAAAGAATGTTGTATTTCACTCCTAAAATGAAACCTCATACAGTAAAAATGCCTGATTGCAACAGTTCCATAGAAGACCATCCATCTGCCTCAAGTTTTCCTGCTCAGGGAATTCTGGCCTCAGTGTACTAGAGACTGTATAAACACCAAGCAAGTGACTGACTGCAAAAAACAGAGTGGGGGAGCAAATCCTAAACCAGCCCTTGCTAGTTTTCATTCTTAACAGGAGTGCAAGAGCCTGGGTAGGGCTGATCACTGCCATGATCAAGACTACCAGAGACTGACCACAGGTATTTGTGCAGGCAGCAGGAAGAGGTAAAATTAAATTGCTATTTCCACCAGGGGTTGCCTAACTGGTGGTAAGGTAACCATGTCTCATTTTGTGCTTCATTTACCCCTCCTGACAAAAGGATACCAGCCTGCTAGAGAGGGGATCTCCAGACCAAAAGCTATTTAAGAAATAAGGCATCAAGGATGGAGCTGAGAAGGAAGAACAGCTTAAGCTGCCTGTTCAATAGAGGATAACTCTGGTGTCTGAGAAAGATGGAATCAAAAGGGGAGTTGTACCAGAAATAGATTACACCCACAGATGAAGGTGGTACAGTGTTTGTCTCCACACATTGTAGAAAATGTTATTTTCAGCCAGATCTAAATTAATCATCTGGTGAGTTGCACTCATAGGCTGTTTGCCTTGCCTTGGAGGACAGAGCTAAATTCAGTCAGCTGAACCAAAAGGTTGTTTTCCTATCTCTTAAGAAATACATGATCTTCAAGAAAACCCTCTTAAATCTTCTTAAAAGAAAGAAACTCTCAAGGCTGCCATTGCTTCCTAGCAGATTAAAGCTCGCTAACCTGAAGTTCAATGTATTTTCTGTTAGTTATCTTTAGGTGGCAGTAAGGTAAAAGCATGGAGTAGAAAGTTAAGAGGCATCTCCAATGCTTTTTTTAGAGACCTTTTTCTTCTATGCTCTGCTGTCTATAACATGAGACTTCATAAGCCACTTGCATCTGCAAATATCCAAAAATCAATTATTAGAGTTGGCTTCAGCCAGATCACATTCAGTTGCAAGCCAGCTGCATGCCAGCAATATTAATACAATTACCAGATTCTATATTAAGTATGCAGTACTTGATCCAAGAATCCCTGAGGACAGAGTTAAGGATCACAGGTAAAGACACACTCCTATGCTCCTATCAACAAGATGGGAGTATGCTAAAAAAAAAAAATCAACACAAGAAAAAACAACTCCACCAATAAATTAGAGGTCTAAATCAAGATTAAAACTGTGTTTCTAATTATAGATTTATACATTTTTTTCCCCATTTACACTTTTCTGGTATGCATCTCTTCCAAAGTCTTCCCTGAAGCTAAAGCATATTGATGTGTTTTATCTCTAATCAACTTTCTGCTAGGAAAAAAAAAAAAAAAAACCAGGATAAAAACATACTCAAAATTTTTATCAGGGAATATAATTAGCAAAGTAACATGACAGTGTCACGGAGTGTGTTAAGGCAAGTATTATGTAGCCAATAAAGATCTATCTTATACCATTTATATTTACAGTTGGAAGCAGGAGATGGCTGCAATCGAAGTGCTGCACCCAACAAAGGATAACTGTTGCCTTGATACCTTGTTGTCTGACAGTGTGAAACAGCCAAACAGCTACTGACTTCATCACCACTTGACAGCATAATATTAATACTAGGTAGCAACACATGAATTTTTTTGCAGGAGCTTAACACCAAGAAGGATTTCCTGGGATAGTTTTAATATCGTAGGCATAGCTTCTTAGCTCAGAAATGAGGATGGTAAGCATCTGGCAATTAGGAAGCATAACAGGAACAATAACTCTCTGCCTCTACTATAGCATACACTGCTGACCCACCTATTATCCCTGGACAGAGCAGGTCTTTATTCCCACAAAAAATGGGAAGAGGCTAGACTGACAGGTTCCAGCACCAATTACTCCAGAGATCCAGGACAGATGAGCCTGCTTCCCATCATCACAGTCAGGGACCAGAGCCCACAGAGCATGGCTGCATCTGTATGAGATGCTGGTCTTTGATGGGCATTTAGTGCTGATTACAGAAATAAAAGAACATCTACCACTATCATCACTCATTAAGGAAAAGTTTTTTCACCTCAAGTGCTGTGTTCCAGAATGTGGAGTTTTGAGCAACCGGTCCTGTGACCACAATTTAGATTCTGCAACTTGATTAAAGTTAATTGGAATTGATAATGCAGTACACAGGCAAATCACCCCTGCTGAAAACAATGTGTGGAAACATATTACTGAGGAGCAATAACATGCAGGTGTTCACGTAGATGGGCTTTGTGCTTCCAGATTGCAAATATCTTCCCCACCCTTTTTTTTTTTCCCCCCTAGTATGGACAAAAATTCAATCTAGAATGAGAGAAAATAAATATGTGCAAAATTCAGAAAAATCAGCAGTTTGTATTAGAAATAGTTTAGTTTCACCCTTGGCATAGCTGTGGATAGCCTGTTGATATCATGTCCTGCCCTCTTCCATTACACAAATGCCATTATTCCCATCAGCCCTTCAATGTTCTGACATCACCCTTCACATGCTAATCTGCTCAGGTGTTGAACTGCTTTCTTCTTTCAATGAAGAAAGCAGTTTTGAAGTTTGTTCTTCTTCCTCATCGTTTTAATTATTCCACTCTGACTACTGTATCTCTCTTCATCTCTTTTCTTCAGGAACTGTCCTGCCTTCATCATCAGCACTGCAGCATCTTTTCCTATTCTTTTCCTGCTTTGGGGTTTAACCTACTGACCTCCTTCCACCCACTCCACTCTCCCATGACAACAGGAGCAGGCTTCCTCAAAAGGCCACCTCTGTGTGTTCTTTAGATCCCCTTCAGGGCTCATTTCTACTGCAGCAACTACAGGGATGCAGGGAAGTCAGCCTGGCTGTTTGCAGGGCAACGACAGAAGTTGCTGTTTTCAGTGACAGTCCCTTGATTTTACATATCACCCATTCCTTCCTGCAGAATGCTTGCCTGATAAGGGTTTTACCCACCACCAAGACTGATTCCTATAGAACCTGCTGTCTCAAAGCTGTGACACAGTTTTATCCCTCGTGGAGAAACACCACCTGGCACACTGCACTGCCCATGCACAAAACCAATTCTGAATGATACCCCAGAGTATGTATCAAACTGGAAAGGGATGTTACACCCCTGAGACTGACACCTTTACTAAAACATTTGTGTAGTCTACGATGTAGCAGCAATGGGACAAACTCCCCCTCAGCATGGTTTGCCTGGATTTGCACCAGCAATGGAGTTTTCCCTCTCATCCTTACAGATTGCAGCAGATGGTGAAGTTCCTACACCACAGGCTGTCGATAGAATTTTAAAAGGCAACCCAGAACAACACATTGGAGCTGCACATTTAATCTGTGTGGCACCACCAAGATAATCTTAAAAAGAACTGAAGCACACTTACAAAATTATCACTGGCTGTTGCTGCAGAAACGCTATCAAGGAGTCTTCCCAGAGCTTACTAAGAGCTTACCAAGAGCTTACTTCCCAAAATGCCAGATAGTCACCTCTCTGTCTGTAACCAACACTGCTGTCTAGGAGAAAAGGCTTTTAATACTCCATTAATACTCTGTTGTGTGAGACACTGATCCAGCAAAATATCTGACAGTGATTTGAAGGGGTTACTGATATACTTCTGGTGGTTTTGCCTCACCATGGCTGAGCTCACATAAAATACAGTGGTGGCCAACCCCAGAAATATTAGTTCTTTGGCCCAAGACAGACCATCCCAGCCCTCCTAAATGCCACTGTTTTAATGGCTGGGTCATTACCATTAAAGAGTTAATATAAGACAGATATAATACTAGAAGTAGTTAAAAAAATTATAGTTACTGTATTGAGCCTGATCTGAACATTACTGCAGGTACTAGCTTTGAGGAAGAGGGGCAATTGCTTTAAATTAAAAAACCAGGGCTGTTTCCAAGTGATTGAGGACTGGTCCTGCAGCCTGATTTGGGGGGGAGGAGGTCTGTGTATGCTGAGCTGGCTTGAAGATGGAGACTAATGTGAATATCACCCTAGTTTAACCAAAGCTTGATTTACAGATTCATTGCAACGCTTCAGAGAACTGCATCTCCAGTCTCTTGCTCCAATATAATTAGAACAAACTTCCTTGTTAACTTCTCTAGTGTCACAACAGTGTGACTTTATGTGTCGGGGGAGAGGCTGTCAGAATTTTTTAATAAGGCACTTTCCTTCCATGCCCAGCTAAATTCTAGGCTTCAGTCATCTCTCTCTTCATTTTCTCACAGAAAATCAGAGATTTAGTTCTTCCTTGATAGAAAAGATTGCAGTTTTCTGATCTATAAGTGGTCAAGCCAGATGATCATTATAGCTGCTAATACTGATTCTCTCAACATTTGTTCTTTGATTTCAAGAAGAATTGTCAAACTGCAACAAGTTGACATCTTCTGGGAAGGAATTAATTCAAACTGTCATATTTCAATGAAGACAAAGTTTTCAAACCATATTTTATGAAAAAAACATACACTAGACAGAGGTGGTAGTGAGCATAATCCTTAGGAGAGATTTTAAGAAAATTTTCAAATGGTGATGTCCACCAGAAAAAGGTAAATAAAACCCACATTACCTACAAACATTCTTCTTCAACGTGAACTGCCTACATATATACATATATATATATATATGTAATACTGTGGATCTTCTGCACACATCAGAAGTATTCACCTAACTTTTACCCTCAGCAATGTCCACAGAGGACCACAAACAGAGCTGGGTTCTCACTCAGGCCCACCAGCAATGGGATTGTCTTTTCCTACAGGTATCACAAAGACAGCTCAGAGGCTGGTGGCAGAAACAGCAAGGGCAGTGATTACCTATTCAAGATTATCTACAACTCTATATGAACAGTTAGATTTTCAGAGGACTATCTCTATCCAAGGCTCCAAGTCTGAATCCGGTCCTTCTACAAACTGATCTTGTTATTACTCATTAAGGAAGCAAAGCCAGAGAGAAAACCTCTTTCTAGGTCTGTTTTGTTTTGTTTTGTTTCTTTTGCTTTCTGCTTCTCAAGTTCAGAGAATTCAAACACTTTTCTTACCAGATAATCCTGAAGCTCGTTAGGCACCAAGCTTAAAGTAGAGCAAATGCTGCACCTTTCAGGCATGATTTCCTTCACAGACAGAAACAAGAATGGCTCTGCAATGTGACTGCCATAGGAAATGCACTTTTGAAGCCCACAAGATAAACTGAAGAGCTGTAAGGTGTGCAGGAGGAAAAGGAGTTGGTGGCCTCACTGGTGATACAGTAGAAAATCAGCTGAAGTGCACTGCAGACACTAAGTGCTGACTCCTTTGTGGCCACAGGCACCAAAGCAGAAAGGAATGAATTATTCAAGCACCTGAATGATAACTGTGTGCAGGCACAGCCAGTATAGGTGAGAGCCCAGAGAGTCAACAGCACGAAGTAGGAAACCAGGATGAATAAACCATCTTTACATTAAAGAGGATAAAACAGTTAAAGGGAAGAGGTGATGCATATAGAATCTTAAAAACAATTTGCCATTTCCCATGGCCTGTGCCAGTATTCAGCTCAGCTGGACATGAATCTGTTGCCTTTAAACAGGCTCAGAATGGATTATGGGTTCAACTCAGCAGCCTAACATCTGGGTCAGCACAGGACTTGGGATGTAGTGACTGGTGTTTAGCACAAACAGACCAGCTGCTTTTTGCAGACAATGCAAGGGAGAACAATATGTGCTTGCTTGAGAAGAGGAGAGTGAAAAAATTACAGAAAAGGGGACTTCACATGCCAGTCATTTAAGTCACTTTTATTGGGCCAAAGTCAATTGACAGGTTTATGGCCACTATACTGCTGTTGAAAATAAACTGTAGGCCCACAAGCTGGGGTTATCAATGCACCTTGTTATAAGATTTGTGTGTGATTGACTGGATTTCTTCTTGAACTACTGCGATTCTTATTTGCATTCAGCCTTTAACAGAAAAAAAATCCCATAGGATGGTTGCAAATCCTCAATGAAGTAAAGCCAGCATATCTATGGGATTTTTAATGGAGTTAATGGCTTTTCTTTGGCTGCTCAGTATTATCCCTGTATGCCCCCAAACTCTTCAAAGTAATTCTGACATGGATTAGGAACAATCAAGAAAATTGTCCCTCATTACTATAGCAGATGGTTTTGATTTGGGGGCAGTAAATCTGGACAGTATGGGTCAGACATTCTTACCATGAATGAAGTATAACCTCGTGAGTGGTGTCAGGACTTGGGATCTGGAGATCTTGCCAGCAGAAGCTCCACTCCACTCAAGCAGCTGCAGAATTCCCAGAAAGCACACACATGGCAGGGAATGTAATTCTCTGGGGTTTGGCACTCCCTGGGTTTTAAAGCTCATGTCGATGTCTCTGACTCATGAAGCATCCAGAATCAGGCACGTTCCTGTGTGAGTGCTGAAATGAAGGGTGATTAATTCTTCATACCCAGGCAGAGAGGCATGCTTCTGCTTTCAGAGCCCGTTGTGCCTCTCAGAGACACAGACTCTTGGCCCAAGCCACACTTCCCCACACAAAGCTTGTGCCCAAGTAGCAGCATCCTGAGGAAGCTCACGCTGCTGCTCTGACACTTACTGTGATTTCTCTGCTCACTCTTCTCCCTCCCAGATCTTGCTCAGCCCTTGATGTCTGTGGCCATAATTCTCATCCCCCATCTCAACATAAAGCAGAATTAGATCTGCTAAGCCAGGCTGATGTAAAACACACAAGGGGAAGAGGCCCTGTGTATTTTGCTGGCTCCCTCATGCTATTCCACTTGCCTCTGACATTAGGCACACATGGAAACATTCACATAAAGCAAATCCCCAATGTTTCCCTTTGTACAATAACTGCTCAGAAAAGGGCTTGTTTAAAGATAAGGCTACATATACCAGCTTGATAAATGCTACTGAGCTTAGACTTGTGAACTGGGCCCTCCTTGTTCAAGCTGCTCATGTACAAAGCAAATCAAGAAACCAAGGTGGAACAATCAATCAATTTCACTAAATGACTGAAAGCCAAAACCAGCCCTACAATGAAGTTTCACTCTTTGCAGTGATTTATTTTATCTAATCTAAAAGGTTTTAAATGGCTTTTATTTAATAATTAAAAAACCCACAACCCTTAAAAATTAATAAGCTTTGAAATTAAACCACCAGTGAAAATCCAAAATCGTTTGTTTTTTTAAAAAGACCCCAAAAAAAGATTTTTTATGCATTTCCTGGATTTATAGATGAAGCTATTCACTACATTAAAACTAAATTAAAGAATTATTTTTTTTAATAATTCTGCCCAAATAAATTTGTCTTGCTCTAACTGACACCCATAAATGTATAGATAGAACATGATAACATGAGATACCTTAGCAAGAAGCAGCTTGGCCTTCTAATCTTAGAAGACTTCATTTTGTTGGTATTACCATGGCACATTACATCATTTTACCATCAGCACACACTGTCACTGAGGATCCAGTTTTTACTGACAGCCACTGAATATTAGGGGCAGGGGAGCTCTCACAGCTATTCTGTCACTGACTACCTTTAAACAGGCTTATCAGAAAATTCAGGTTGGAAAAGCCCTTGAGAGGATCTCCCAGTCCAACCTCCTGCTCAAAGAGTAATAAGAATCACTATGGTATTGCTCAGGTAGTAAATTAGCCCTCCTCCAGTTACCCTACATATAGTTAGCTATTCTGGAGATGTATTCAGAAATAGCTGTGATTACCATGTGCTATTTATTTGCAAGAATTATTGCTGCAAGGCTGCTGCAGTGTATGGGGGTCTCCCTGACAACAAATCTCTTCACCAAAAGATTTGTTTTCTTCATGAATTTCCAGTTGTCATGTGGCTTTTCTTGTTTGTGCTGAGACACAATGAAGTTTGTTTTGTTCTTTCCAGAGCTTTCCCCTTCTGCTTTTGAAGCTCTAGGCCACCTCCTGCATGGGTCTCTGCCATGGCTTTGTGAGAAACACACCCAAAAAGTGTGTGTTTCCATCTCCCAAGCAGCCAGTTCAGTATCCAGACCCTAACATGCTCACGTGGGGCACTGAACCTGTGAGACAAGAAGCTGACAAGTGATGTTGTGATGTTTAATCAGGGAGACAGCAGCTGGGCATTGCTGACCACCCAGTGCCTCAGGATGCCCACGCGTGATCTGCTGCAGGCATCAGCAGTCCCACAGCAGTCAGAGGGGCTCTGCTCTTTGAAACATCAGAGAGGTTCATAGCCCAGATCCACCCATGGTGGAAGCAATAAGCCAGGGCTTTTGCCAGAAAAGCCTGAACAGTGATATGGGATCTCCAGCTTCTTCCTTAAAGCCCACAACCTACCACTGTGCAAAATACACAGCAGGTTCAGTAACACAAAACCTCTTTTTTCTGTTGTCTCAGCAGCACTAGGTTTCTAAAAATGCTGCTCAGTCCTTTTTGAGATCACCAGTTACAATTATCTCAGTCTGTCATCATCACCAAATAGAGCCAACAGGCTCCGAGATGACAGGGGACAGAATTTTTCAGATTTTTTTTCTAGATCAGCCAGTTGATTTTTCAAATTAATTTAACTGTTCAGCCATTAATTACTGAAGAAGCAGTTTGATTTTGATGGGACCAGACTGCAGAGCCTTCAGCCACTCTGTCAGTGCTGCTGCTGCTGCCAAAGGGGGATACCTATATGGTGAACCTAGGCAGTGATCTTTGGGCTGATGAACCAGGGGACAGCATTTGAGCAGCAGCTATTTTGTTGGATCAGTAGAATCCACCCACAAATATGCCATCAAGGACACATTTTTGTATTTAGAAATTAGAAACAAAAACCCCAAAGAAATTAGGTTAGCTTATGTGTCTGCTCATGGTAATGCACCCAGATCTCTAGATTTTATCTATATCTCTAGATTTTAAGCACTGGGGTAACGTTTTTTACATGTTGGATCAAAATATAGTGTTTTGTCCAAAACAAGTAAGGGCAATATAGGTAAAATTCAAGTCACTGGTCAACCAAGCCAAATCCACCAAAAGGATAATAGCTATTAAACAGAAACAAGAGTTGGAACAAAATGTGTAGTGGATTGCTGTGGTACACTCTGAGTAAGGCTTCTGTAATAATTATTGCAAAACAAACAAAACAAAACCCCTGTTAGGATGATTTTAACTTGAGAATGAGGTTTAGATATGTGACTGAATTTTAGCAAGTAACAGGTGGGTTCTTTTTCTCTTCAATTCTTTTGCATAAAATTTAGTTTAAAAAATAAAATTAATTAGAAGGAAATCATAAAAGTAAGCTGTTTGCATAGATACAGATTTATAACATGAATGGAAGGAGTATGGGCTGGCAAACAGGAGAATAAGTTCAGGAATTTCACAAATAGGAAAAAGGCAATAGCATCAATTTGCCTGCAGCATGGAATTTCTGTCACAAATGTCCTGTTCAACTCCAGGATCAGAGTAAACTTGGACTATCTTGGTCCTCAGTTTTCTAGAGCTAACAATGCAAATAAAATATAGGTTCTGAGAATAAAAATTCCATTCAAGTTTTGCAGCATCTGTGAGACAAGAGGAACGATGGTCATACAGTCTAACACAGCACAGAATAAAAGGAAGACCTCAAATGTATCTGTAACACCATCAACAGATAAAATGACCTTCTCAGTCCAATGCAATTTAAGAGATCAACTTACTTCATGTCACCTTGTTTTAGGGTTGGAGTCACATGGTCTGTATCCTGAATTAGCTTTTTTTCTATTGGGAAAAGTGTTTTTCTTTAGCCACCAAGGACAGAGGAGAATATTCATCCGGTCATGCATCCCCCAGAGAGAATCCCTGAGCCAAACTTGCTTTTATCATTATAGTAGGACCTTTTACATCAGCGTGGAGGTGGAAAGAGAAAAAAAGAGCAAGGATTGTTTTAACATTTCCCCTCTGGCATTGTTGTTCTTCTGCAAAACCTCAGCTCCAAGAAACACATGCACAGCAATAGCAACCCCTTACTGTAGATCCATCCCTGAATGCTACATCATCATCATTCTTAGGGCTGTAATTCCACTCCCTTAGAAACTACGAGCAAGCAGATCACTAAAATATCCTGCTCCATACAGTATCTAACTGGGAAATGGGCTTTGACCTGCTGTTTTCCACTTCTAAATATTTGGGGATTTGAAAGTTCAGCCTCAAGCACACATTCATCTATGGCAGTTCAGCTGTCACTTGTAATACAAATCAAAAGATGATGGATGGCAGAATCTGCCCAGAAGTTCAACTCCTACTAGGGCGACTCTGTCTGTAGTGACCACTTTTCCACACTAACCACATCATTTCATTTGCTTACCTCACCATAAACTTTTTTTTTTACACAAAAAACCACATATGAAAACCTGTGTAAAACATTCATCCACCAACGATAAAATTTCTCTGGTCTAAAGCTTTTCAATTGGCAGATTTGTTTATGCACACTGCGCCTTCTGACATTATTACATTTTCCACTGTCACATGAAAACAGAAAAAAAAAAAATCAGAGCATTCTTACATTTATCCTGTACTTACTGCTTGCGTTTCTGTAGATGAAGCTGCAAAGCCTGTGTGTTGAGGAAGAGCTGGATGAATATTTTGAAACATACTTGCAAAAAGATTCTGATTAGCTGCTCACTGAATAGGTTTGCACTCTTGTGTAGCCTCTGTACACTTACCTCATGCAAACGTGCTGGCAGAAAAGTTTTCTGTCAGGAATGCCTGTGGAATTAATATCTTTTACAAAAAAATATTCACAGGAAGCAAATTTTCTATATGTAAGCACAAGTTTTCACACAAAGCTTTGACTTGAATATATATCCAGTCAAAATAACTCATGTTTAGCTTGCAGCAGCAAGGACTAGCAATACCCTGGTCACAACTAAACGAAGGATAATGAATTATTATTAAAGTGATCAAACAAATAACAGCTGAATTACTACCAAAGTGTGCAGACATTAACTTATGGGTTATTTTCAAGCAGAAAGAAAGCTGTCGAATCAAATGGGTCATTAGATGAAATTCATCCAGCTCTGCCTTTTACATTAAACATCCAGCACCACGTGGCTCATTTTCTGAAGAGTGCAAAGAAAAAAGCCTGGGTGGGCTAATGGCCTTCTCTACCAGTAAATGGTGCTTCAGCAGTAGCTCATCTAGGCAAAGCCCTGTCCATAAAATGCTTTTTGTTTTCCTTCTGTGGTAGCTCACGTGTGTCTCAGCATTCTCTTGACGTAAATTACATTGCGATTATTTCAATCCTTCCAGTTGGCAGCTGACTTGATCTGGAACATATTCGCCTCCATTGGCTCAGTAACACTGGCCTTGTTAGTGATCCTCCTCTTGGCAGTTGTGGTTTCAGTCATTGCTGCCAATAAACGGGCAACTCAAGGGACCTATAGCCCCAGCCGGCAGGAGAAGGAGGGATCCCGGGTGGAGATGTGGAACATGGTGCAGCCGCCGCCAATGGAAAGACTGATTTAGAAGAAAGGGCTCCTCCACCCTGGAAGATGGCTGAAAGGGGACAGTGTATGTATGTTAGATATATTAATATTCGTTTTGATACCAGGAATACTCATAAAGACTACAAGGACTTTGAGCTTTCGATATTTTCAAGTTCAATACCATTAAAATTCTCATAGCGTTTAAGTGATGCCATTTACCAGGGTTTCGGAGCAACTTGTCCAAGGACAATTTTTATTTGCACTGGAAACTCCAGCCTTGATAATCAGCAGTAGGCATTACAGACAGTAATGGCTCCTGGAATACACATAAGTGCCTGTCTTGGATCCAGCACAACCAACAGCTTCTCCTTTGTTCTTTCCTTTGGACTGCTAAGCAATCGCTGCTGCAGAAGGAGATGCAGACAAATCAAATAAGCCTGTACCATAAAGACATTGCAATTCTCTTATCAAAGGGTTTAGTACTAGAGCTGTGTCTCAACATATCTACTTTCATCTGTTAATCAGGGATTAAAAGGAAGTTGTGCAAAAACTCTCAAAAATAAATGCTTCAAATTTAACTGGTTTTCTTTCCTCTGGTTCCCTCATTTTATCTGCTGCCCCTCCACCTTCTACTGAAAAGAATGTCAGTTTCCACACATTTCTCTGAGTATAAAAGAACATGTCCTAAAATGTCCAGTGAGCACAATCTGAACTCTGAGGAGACATTGGAATATAAACATCCTAAGTAAATTCTGCCCATCTACACTAATGCTATTTTCTTATTACAATGTTACTGTTACCAACAGCCCATTTTATAAAACTATTTCTTCTCATATTGTAACCATACATTGGCTGCCAAAACACATGCTCAAAAACATTTCCTAAAGCTCATGGAAAATACCAAGAAAGAGGCAGAAGTGGCCTACACATAAAGCACTGGCTTGGAAATAATTACAACAGACTTGGTGCTTCTCCTGGACCTCAGACATCTCATATGATCATGGGCAAATAAATTTTTATGCTTCAATTTTCCTCTTTTAAAACAGGGGTAATCCTGTTTAACTACCTCGTAAACCTCAGCAGCAAAAGGATTGCAACTGTTTGTTAAAAAAGAACAAATGCATAAAATGTGATGGAATAACAGGAGAAGTTTGGAAGAAATCTTGTCATGAAATCTTCAAGAGATTTAACGATCATTCTCGGAGTAAGAAAGACTGTGCCAAAAATACACCCAGCTCAAAGGGGTATTTGAAATGGAGAGGCAAATTTTAGCAGGAACTCATCCAGTTAATTTTCACACGTAGTCAAGAAACTAAAGTATAAACATTGCTCCCACACAAGCTGAGCCCACAATAAGGAGGCAATGCAGTGGAAAGCTCATAATGGCATTTTTTTTCTCCTTGCAGTTCAGCTCATACATTCCCACAGTTGTGAAACATCCCAGATAACACACATCAACCCCCAGAGGGTCATTCCAGGAGTTGCATAGTAGAGTATGCACACTCAGTATCCAAGAGTTTAACTCATCTTTTTAATTAATGATCAATTCATAATTCATCTTGAATGAACTCCTTAGAGAGCTGCTGAAGATCCATGTCACCCACATTTATTTTTGTCTGAGACACTTCACAGTAACTGTGTCACTACACTCATTCTGGGATTTTTGCAGTCATCACCAATATCTTTCAAAACAAGGCACTACAGAAAATACAGGTGGATGGTAAGATTCAAGCTGAATTAGAAGAGCAGAATGTAGTCACAGCAAGAATGCACAACAGGTTTTCTTGTAGCCCAATTTCCAGCTTTACTCCTGCAGCTTATTATTTTGAATACAATGACTATACAGCTGTGGTCTAAAACCAGATAATTCAAATGGCAACTAAGGAAAGAATGGTTACCAAAATATTAATGGTTACCAAAAATATAATGGGAGGTAAGAGATCTCAAAGATTCAGGGTAGAGCTTTTCAAATCATGGTGTTATGTAAACACAGATGAAATAGCTTTTAATCAAAACTTGCTTTAGGCCAACATTTGCCCCAAGTCATTTCTGAAATAGCAGCAGAATGGTTACAACAAAGATCTAGCTTTGAAGTTCACCCTTCTTTGAGCAGGAGGTTGGACTAGATGACATCAGCAGGTTCTTTCCAGACTAAATTAGTATATGATTCAAAGAAAAAGGACAAAAGGGAGACAGCAGCTGAAGAGAGAGGCAGTTTGCAAGGGGCATTAACTTGAAGGCAGGAATTAGTGTTCACAGTCAAAGACAGAGCAGGAATAAGGAAGTGGCTGGAAAGAAATTCTGCTCCTCCCTGTGTTTTGACTTTCTGAATGAAATTTTGGAGACAGCAAAAAAGCAATCTATACAGAGGTAATCAAATATTTGAGAAAGTGTGGCCACACAGAGAATCTATAGGGCTGATCAAGAAACCCAGGAATGTATACAGAATAACGAAGAGGCAGAAAAGATGAAAGTCTGAAGAGTTTTCATACAGCCCAAAGAGAGCTCTGGAGGAATGTGTTCCTGAAGAATTAAAAAGACACAACAGAAGGCAAATCTCACATAGAAATATGAGTGAGCTTTGTAGAAGGTAAGTCAAGGAAACAGAAGGCCAGGGGAAAACCTTTAAACTAGGAATGGAGTAAATGGGGATTGCTGTCAGTCTCAGCAGAGAGGAAACAATAAAAGTTGTGAAAATTCATGCAAAAATGAGAGAAGGGAGTGAAAGTGGATGGCACTTGAGGAAGGTGGAGGCAAAAGCTGGGTTGCAGCAAGGGTGAAGCTGGGTTTTCATAGCAGTGAGGCTACAGGAAAGGGAGGGAGGAGAATGAGAGAGAGGTGAGTCAGGAATGAGAATTACCTACTGAAGCAGATCTGTATCTGATAACTTCGAGGGAGCATGTTATGTTGCAAATAGGGATTAAAATAAGAAATATTCAAACTCCTATTTATAGTCTTACAAGAAACAAACAGGCCCAAAAGGCACAAATGTCACTTTTAAATACACTTTCTGAAAATCTGAATTAACAAAGCAACATCCAAAGGAGGAAGGGGGGCAGATGCTGCAGCTGAAGGAGCTCAATAACAGCCTGGAGAAGCATAAAAAGCCCCAAAGCCATCGCTGTATTGCCATGATATGGTGACCATGAAATGCATGGTTAGGAAGACTGACCCTTCTGGGCCATGTCTCAACCAGGGAACAGCAGTTAAGACAAAGAGAATACATCATAAAGAGTGACTAATACCATCTCTGCTGAAATTTAAACCCCAGATTAAGACTGATGCAGGAGATGTCAAGCTATTTGCTGCTTCTCAGCCCAGGGATAGAATAAAACGTGTACTGAACAGGCATTAAGGGAAGAGTAATAACATCCAAGAGTTGTGGAGAGCATTTCTGCTGCTTTGAGATTGCCTTCTGGTTTCCCAAAAGCACTGATAGCCTCCATCAATATGTCTCCATACAGAAGACTTAAAATATTTCAAAATTACATTTGTTTAACCTATCTCACTATTGAATTAAAAATAAAATAATGTATTTTAATCACTAAAAAAAGTGATATACAACATATTCCCCATCTTAAGACATCTGAAGTTTTTCTTCATGTCTAACAGCCTTCTGCAAAGAAAAACAAGTTGCTAAATTACAGCACATGATCTGCTCTGCACCAAATCCCTCTGAAGATACTCAGAAGCAGGGGAAGAAGGATGAAGCAACTTACTCCCTTTTGCCAGTTCATTCCCTTTTCCCCTGAAAGAGGGGACATCCAGCCTGTGAAAAACTAAGGAGTACCTTCAGAGGCCCAGGAATATTTACCTAGGCAGAATACAAATACTGCAGCTGCAATTTGACCAGCTCAAAATTATCATAGAGCATCACTCCTTCCTATGTGCCTTCTCTGTTGTATGTAAAATTAACTGTTCCTTCTTTCTATGTACATAGTATGTTTATAGCTTATTTGGTGTATTCACTTTACTGTTTTCTCTGTTCAGGATCAAAATGACCAATAAATAAGGATTGTATGAAACCACATGTAACCTGTTCCGGTTTGTTTGTTTGTTTTGATTTAATTTTTTGTTTCTTTCTGTCTGTCTTTTTTAATGGGATTATTTCATCATGCATTTGCAAAGGAAATTATCCCCAGGCCAGAACTATATTTGCAGTTTAAAGAGTAAAATTTGCCATTTGGAATCAAGTGATCATGAAACATTTTCCATCCTTGGGTATGAGATGAATGTGCTTTGTGCTATGGTTGGGGTTGCCAGCCTCAACATTGCAATCTGCCCCATCCTCTGACTCCATCCCTGCCAAGGAGTGTCCTGTGCCCATCATAGGGAGGGGATCTGTCCCATTCTCTGACTCCATCCCTGCCAAGGAGTGTCCTGTGCCCATCAAAGGGAGGGGGTTTGTGCCAGGTTCTAAGGAGGCAAGAACCAGTACAGCTTCACAGGAGCTAATTTATAGAAGCTGAGAACCACAGGCCCTGTTTTATAAATGACTGCTGTCTTTCCAACATGCTGGATGAGTGCAGCCAGAAAAATGTAAAGCAGTAAGAGTTTCCTCCACTTAATCTAAGTCTCATTTTCACAAGGGGCTTTCTGCTCACTTCAGAAGTTTCTCTGTTAATTTTCAATGAAGATCAACAACCTCAGAAACCAAGTCCTGTTGTTCCATGTTGTAACTGAAAGGGTCTCCTTGGAGGAGTTCAACTATACTGATGCTTGCAGTTGGGCTGCCAGCCCCTCTCCAGCCCAGCTTTCTGTGACTGCATCCCCAGGACACCTCTGGGTAAGACAGATTCCAGACAAACTAAACATTATTCCTTCATTTTCACATGCCTCCTGTGAGCAATGCCCAGCCCTGCCCCAATGGCCATCTCAGCAGCTGACATCCCAAATAGCAGAGAGCACTGAAGAGGCAACACTTAAAAGAAACTGCTCCTGACAGCAGGATGATGCTTTGAGGCAGTGGAAATCATCCCATTCTGCCTCACTTCTTGTCACTTCTCATACTTGACATGGCCTCTCCTTCCCAGCTGAGACTGGTCCATTCCCACACCTCTGGCCTTTGCTCAGCCCTCTGAAGGACTGCCATGAAGGTAAGTAAGGTGCTATAAATTCTCTTAGCAAGAACAGCTCATTTTGCAGAAATGATACAACTGGGACAGCAGGAGAATGCCACCTTTTGGGGGAGAAATTATGTTCACTGCATGTTGGTGTCAGACACCAGCATCCTGTGCTGCATCCAGGGCAGCTGTTTTGCATTGAGAGCAGGGCACTTTGAGCACCTGCCAAATAATTACAGCATCCAATGTGGTGAAACCAATTACACCACATTGAGGAATTACTCCTACCTCCTCCTTTGCTAAGTATCAGCCACTACTGCCCCATCACGTATTCCCTGTGAAGCACACTGTTTCAGGGCTTAGGTTGAGCATCATTACTTGTTTTTAAATAACTGCCCAATTTTTTGTTCCTTGAAAGTTTGAACAATTTATTTATTCTACAAAAGCACAAGCTAATGGGGGAGAATCCAGTGTGACAAGGGGACTCATGCAAAAGTTGATTTAACTGCTTGAATGAGTAGCACCTCTTAAGTCTGAACCTGAGGAATATCTCAAAAACCATGAAACACAAGCTTTGCCATTATTTTTGTAACTGGATGCTTTAAGACCTCACTTTCCCAAGCAATTAACATTGATGAGTGTCATCTGACCTTGTGGGTTATAAATAGAAAAGATGCTTTTATATGCTCTCTGGAAGATCACCACCACCACCACCCACCACCACCGAGGACTTGTTTCATGATGCCACAAGGAACCTTAAAAATTCTTACTTGTTGGAACAAAACAGGATTATCTTTCCTGTTCAGTACAACTGAGTGATCTGAAGTTCTGATAGTACATGACTTACAGCTGTGATGCTGTGCTAGTCTTCCAGCCACAACAGGCCTGCTCAGCACAGGGATCTCCGATGGGGAATCCTCTTCCTTCCGAGATCTCCAAAATTCCTGTCTCCTGGGGAAGCAAGAAAGCCTCTGGCCCATCTGTCTCTGCTCAAGAAGAAGCTGAGCCACAAATTCCTGTCAGTGTCTGAAGGCTGGCTACTGGTTATTGTGTAAACAGATGCTAATTAATAATAAATATCATCTAAATTACAGTATTAGATAAAGAACATAGTTTATAATCTTTTTTAAATGGCCATAATCAAGTCCCACAGCAGAAAGCTTGCCTCCAGGTAGGAGACAACTGTGAAAACTGAGTCTTTTTCCCTGCCAAAAATTCCTGTACCATATTTTATTTAACATAAGCCCCAAGTCTCACTGCAGGACAAACCTTACATGTGTAATGTCGCATAACATCAGAAATCAGGGATCAGAGGATTTTTGGCCAAGTTCCTCTTCCTGTGCTATTCAATCACCTCTCAGCGAAAGAAAACTGACACCTTGGAGAACAATCCAAGGAAAGAGCATCAGATCAGACATTGTAAATCAATAAAGTTGGACAGTGAGTAGCTGACACTAAAATTTTGCCTATTGCCAAACATCACAGTTGGATGACTGGATGGGGCTTTCATGCCCCACTGAAGCATGCACAGGCTTCAAGCTACTGGCATGTGTCAAGTTGTTGCAAAACCTAACACTTATAAAAGATACATCTGGTGTGTATTCATTGGGAGCAGAGGAAGGTCTTGTTTGAATTGCACATGTGAATTTGATGTGGAGAGCAGGCAGTACCCTATGCCTCATAATGAAAGCATGTTTTAACCTAAACTCCTCCATCTATAATGCAATGCCACGAGGTGTGGAGACCTCTTGCACATTGAAAAGCCAGGGTATAAATTATGAATCAAGGCACAGGTGGAGTCCTGAAAGCCAGAGTTCTCAGTTCAGTGCTGATTTTTCAAGGTTTAGGTTCCTTCAAATTATGTTTATAGGATAAAAATGCATTGGAGACTTTATGGAGCAACCAATGTGAGCAATGTTGTTGTATTTTGACTTGGCTTCACAGAAGTTGCTTTCAATTTCTGCTTTATCAGGCTGCAGTTTTTCTTTCCCCAAAAGCACTTAGCAAAGCATTTATTAGCAATTCATCCAGCTCACACACCAGCAAGACTGCCATGTTCAAATCACGAGTTTAAATCATCTTTTTTTGACCAGAGAAAAACCAAACAGACCTTCATCTGGTTTCATGCTCTTCACAGTCCTGGTTAAAGCATGACATTTTTCTCAATATTGTGCCTGACCTTCCAGGTTTCACCTGTAGATTCAGCAAAAGTGCAATTTTCCTTGGCATGTATTGCAATAACCTGTGATGACAAAAATGTCTGTTTCCAATTTAAACCCACTTAGTTTCACTGGGGACCTGGGCTAAACTTCACTCAGCAGCAAAATTTCAGCAACAGTGCCAGCAACAGGACTGCAGGAGTGAGAGCAACCCCAGAGGGTGGGCTCCACCTGGCAATCTTTATTATCCATGACCCTTTGGGCTGGGAGCTTTTTTTTTTCACCTGTACATACAGCTATTTGTACCCTAGCATGTTGGCAATGTCCAATTAGCCACAGCACAGGGCAGCCCCAGGTTAAGTCGCTGCTTTCTGTCCCACAAAATCAAGACCTTGATGTCTCCCACGTAGCCAGTACACAGTATTAATACAATTTCAGGTGTTACTCTTGAGTATTCACAATCTTTAGGCAAGCTTAGAAAGGCATCAGTCTGCAGGGTAGAGGTATCAACGTATTTCCACAGATTTTTGCTCCAAGTGTAGAACAGCTTAAACAATTAAATGCAGCTTTACCTGCTTTTAGTCATCTCCACAGCAAGCCAGCAAATGATGCCCAAGTGCTGTGTGCATCCAGCAGAGCCAGGGCACCCTGCTGGTACTGCAGCTGCTGGCACAAACCTCAGTGTCCAGCTGGACTCACCCAGTGCCCAAGCAATTTATTCCAGGGGGATCTGTTGCAGGATCACAGACAGCTATTTCCAACCTGACCCCAGGCAGAGCAAGGCTTTGGCAGGTTTTTGCATGAGAAATGAGCCCCAAAGAGAAGATGGTTGCAGATCTTCCTTTTGCAAGATGGCCCAGTGCTGGCACAAGTGATTAAACCAGCCCAAGAAAAGATCATCCCAGTTCAAAACTGTGGGTAAATGTGACCACCAGCCAGAGAAAGGTGGCTGTGTTCAAGACCTCCATGAACTAGATTAGCCTGTATTTGTCACTCAGTCCTGGGATCTATTTTTCTCATTTGGCCTGCCTGAGGTGTAGAAGTCATTAGTCAAATTTTCTGAAGAAAAAAAAATGGGAAAAAACAATTACACAAGTACTGGTCTGCTGACATTTAAAATGAGACAATGATGAACATTTAAAAAAAAAAAAAAAAAAAAAAAAGGTTAAAAAAAAATCCTGGGCCAGCAACCCAAAGGACCACAGACAAATCATAAAATAGGATGCAACTAATTAGGCTGAAATGCCAGCAATGTTCAGCAGATCGCTCAAAGTATCCACAGTGTCAGGCTGCTACCATGACCCCCAGCTCAAATATGCCAAGGGGAAATGTAGAAAAGAAGAGAATCACATAAGTTAAATACAAATATTTAAAAATGACATTTTAATTTCTACATTACCATTGTAACATTTTCCAAATCATTAAATAAGCATGTCACCTAGTCTCAGAGCAGGCCAAATGTCAGGTGTTTATATGTATTATTCAGCTGAACATTTTAAGTACATAATCCTTCTCATTGCTAAACAGGTGGTATTATATTAACAGGTTATTTTCTTAAAAGGAACAGTGAATAAAAAAACTGCTGATAGTATAGAATGTTAAATTACTGACTGAGGAGCCAGTTCTAGCACAGAACTGAACAAAGGTTTGCAGGGAGGATGGGGGGAGCAGGCAGCCAAAACTTCCTGCTGTACCTGTGACTTCTAAAACATGTGACACAATCTCAGTCATCTATCAGAATCATCATCCACCAGAAGTCATCTATTCCAATTTAAATCAAATCACCAACACTAAATCACTCTCCAGAAAACTGGGCTCCACAAGTTTTAAGATGAGCACGTCAAGATTAAAGCTTGAAATTAAAATATGTTTCTTAACATTTGGCTTTTTAATAGTCCAGGCTGAGAAAAGCACCCTCTGACCATCTTGAACACACAGAAACATTCCTCTTCATCATTTGGGAACTGCTTTAAGATAAATCAAATGAAGAGATTTTTATACCAGGATAAAAATAGTCATCTTGGAAAGTACAGTAGTTGAGCTATTCATAGGACTATACATACCTGAAAAACAAGTTTCTGCAGGCAAATGAGTCTTGTGCAAGGTCTCTATGGCAGTGGAGCAGTATGGCATCAGGATCCTGGCCCTTTGACATTCAGGAGAAGAGTGAAATAGGCAGGCACAGAAAGCAGATTATATATGGCCAAAAGCACATTCCAAATGGGCTTCCCAAACTTTGCTCTTAGAACTGGCACTTGTTTATGTTTCATATAGAATTTGTAACAAGATTGACAGCCTCTGGGAGTTTAAAGCTGAAGAAGCTGCCAGCATTTTTTCTGACAGATGAAAATCTGCAGACTGACTCTGCTCTGCTTTATCTCAATACCAGCAAACCCGCAACATCACTTCAGGCATTGCTTTGGTTTGTTGTTGTTGCTATTGCTTGTCACATCAAATAAAAATCAAAATCTCTTGAATTTGATGAAGTTACTTTTCCTTTTATGAACATGAGGTTAACTCTGAGTTGTGGAGAGAAAAAGAAATGCTTTGTCCATCATCCAGGTATGGCTGCAGCTGCACTGTGTGACAGTATCTTGCAAAAGCAATATTCTCAGCTGCTTTTGGAACACAAACAACCAAGAAGCTACTAATGAAGCAGAGTGTGACTTCTCCTAAATCAGTCCCAAACAAGACACTGCTTTGGGTCAGTTTTTCCCCTCAAAGGCCACAACTCTTAATGACATGCCAGCTTTCAGACCTAGGGTGCCACCAGGTGACTGGTATGCCAAAGCCCTTTTCAGACACTTGGGCTAGCTGCAGTGACAGGGACAGAGTCCCACTGTACCACCTGGGTAAAATTTGCCAGCTCTTACCAATTTGTTGTATTACCTCCTCTTTTTTGATCTTTTTGCCATGCTTAGGTTTGAAACAACTTTTTGAATGGAACCCTCCATAGAAGGCAAGCTAGAACCACACACAAACCTTGAAACAGCAAACTAAGGAAAGCAAACTCAGCCTCACTCAATCCTCGTACTTGCTCACTTCTGCAAAAAATTACAAAGGCTTCTACATGCCAGAATGTCCTCCCTTGGCTCATAATCAGGACCTATGACAAGAGGCTCCTTGGCACAGCCATCTGTTCATCAAGAACTGAAGAAATACGTGGGCATGTCTACAGGCAAAATGAAGAAATGACTGCAAGATGTCCCACACTTCAGCTAGCAGTGCAGATCTCTGTGCTACCAGCCTTCACAGCTTGCATCACTCTGCTAGCTACAGTAAGCTGGTAGGAGTTTAATACCAAGTGTTAAAATCACACCCTCTTTGTTCTGCATGAACCTAATTGGTAATTGTTTCATCAGTTGTGGACTGACTGCATCACTATTGAAACCAGGCTCCATGGTTTGTCTGCATAAGATATCAAAATGCTTTTAATTTAGAAGAGTGAATCACAGATCAGACTACACTGCATAGGCATTTGAAGTAAAATCCTAACAGAAATAATTATACACTCACATAAAACATCTCAGCAAAGCAACTGTGTTAAGAAGCTAAGTCATACCTGATGACGTATTCACAATGTGTTACTGTTTCATGTGTTATTTAACCTGTCTAAGCTAAAACTAAACCACACCTTCATTTTCCTTCCTGACCCCCCCAAAGGCAAGGGGTGCTCTCTGCACAGCCTCTCCCCACAGGCAATGGGGGGGGGGATGAAGCCGGGGTGCGAGCGAGAGCCCCGCGGTGCCCCGGGTGCCAAGGGTGCTGACAGACCCGGGAGGTGGGGATAAGGTGAGGTTCTGGTGACCCAGCAGAACACAGAGCCACCCCCCAGTCAGATCTGGTCACAGGTACTTTTGGAGGCTGGGCTGATACATGCCATACTTGGCTTAAGAACACAAAAATGCTGGGTGATATAATAATCATTATTTTTTCCATATCCAGTGGTAAAGGTTCAGACCTTGTCACCCATCAGCTATTACTACTGTACCTTCTGCATGCAGGTTCCCCTGAACATCTCAATTTCTTAATTATAAAATGAGATAAAGTACCTACTTTTTTCATAAGAACTTGAAGAGCTACAGATCAAAAAAAAAAAAAAATGTTGTTTAACAAATAGGCATGATTGGATAAGATTTTTAAAAGAAGCAAAATACCATTGGAATTATGAAAGTAATCAGCATTTAACTTTTGCATTGTATAAACAGTAATTAAGAAAGAAAAAATCCCTTTCAGCTTCCTCTATGCTTGAGAAACTGAAATGACTGTTCAGTGAAGAAAAACATCCAGTATAATACAGTGTCAGGGTATTGTTTTAATCTCTATACCTGATAAGCATGAGGCAGCTATTCAGGTCAACCCATCAAACAAGAACCTGCACCACCCATGGAATTTTGATACTGTTAAGTTTTATTTTATAGTACAGTGTTGGGCACTTTATGGTAATGTGGAGTTCACCAAAAACTTCTACTGACACCACAAACTTGGAAGGGGGGGAAGAAACCCTGCCCCAAAACACAGCACACGTCACAGTTCATTCACTACATCTACACAGTGCACTACTGACAGGAGACTAAGGTCTGAATTACAGTTCTTGAGATGGCTTTGAACAGTAGTCCATAGGGTGCAAAACCATGGAGTAAATTCTTAGATGTGGCTCTAGTTTTATTTAAGGTCAGTAAATAACTTAATTTTTAAAACTGCTAGAACAATGCTGGTTGGGTTGTTTGTTTGTGTTTTTTTTAAATCTCCAGAATTATTAAAATTACCAATAAAATTTCAAAACATCCTGTACTTCATGACTCTCCTACAAATATTAAATGCTCACAACAAGGACATTATATGGAATGTTTTTTTAAATGTCTCAAAAAAACCCCAAATAACAACATTCTAAAAGAAAAAAATAGAAGCATTGGTATACATAATGTTGCTTTGTTCTGTGTTGAGGCATTTCTTATCATATCTGACACAGATCAAAAAATAACAAACAGAAATTGTCAGCTGGCTAAACATGTAAGCATTTAAAATTCTCTTCCTCCTCAAAAATTGTGAAGTAACAGATGTAATCTGCTTTAGTGCAAGCTGCACCAAGACTGGCTGTTCCACAGTGCTTTATTGCCTCATTCAAGTATATTAATTTAAAGAAGTTCTCTAGGGAAAATGAAAGGTTAAAACAAAATGTACATCAATATACAAAGAAATTAATTTACAGAAATAAAAAGGATACTGGCAATATTAGTAGATATTTTAAGTAATGACTTATGATAATTAGGGATGTCACAAATGGGATTCTTAATACATATGGTCACCACCAGGAACTTTCACTTCACTGGTGGTACTGAAAAAGCACTGCTTAACTGCTTAATATTTTAATTTATGTCAATTTAACCAGGTTATAGTTTTAAGCATTACATAGAACTACTGGTATGCAGACATTGACTTAGGCCTTGTAATTTCCATAGAATGTGACATCCACAATCATTCCCAGTCATTGGAAATATACATTTGCCTCATTAGAATATATTCTTCATATTTTTATCATACAACCATTTTTCAAAGCTACATGTAATTCTACACATTTTGAAAAATACCATTTCAAGGATCTGCTTGGAAAGCAGATGTGCACTACTAAATTACTTTGAAACAATGAGAAATATTGCACAAAATTCACCAAAGATTTGAAAGTCAACACATTTTCCCCCACAACCAAGTAGCTCCCTTATTTTCAACAGAAACAAAATGTCAATTCACACAGAATCATAAGAAATGTCAACGTACTTGAGCTCAACTTATTTTTCAAATGTTAATACTGTTACTGGACTCTAAATACATAAGTTGTTAGTATTGACCTAAGTAATAGTACAAATTAATTTGAGTACCCTTTACTTAACCTTAAACCTTAGCATAACTTCCAACTGTGTTACCTGCTTCCTACTTCAACCCAGCAGAAAATGGCAATGGCCCTGCCCATCACATGGGTGGTGGATGGTCTTCAGGAGTAAGGTGGCTGTGGCCCCATCAGGCAACTCTGTTTAGAAGTAGTTTAGCAGCTTCCAGTACTTTCAAGTGGCCACTGACTAAAACTGCAAAACAGACACTGGAAAGCAAATCAAGAAAGGATTTGCACAGAAAAATGTACCATCCCTTTTCCATTCCTTTATTTTCAACCACCCTGAGGATCATGAATTCTAGACCAGCTGTGATTCATGCTCTTGGGGTGAAGATGAGGACACATCCTATTCAGCCTGGATGCTATTAACAGGTAAACAACTCTTGGCAAAGACATACACATCTAATAGCAGCAAAGAAGTTACTGAAGACAAGTCACATCACCATTCATACTGGTTTTGCTGGTGCATTTTTTTTATTTCTACATTCATTCACCAAAAATGTAACACGGTATCACGGGCACAGACAACCTTCACCATCCTGAGCTTTGCAATAAGGAAACTGCTTGCCACAGGTGTAATTTTACTAGGCTGAAATTTCAGGCTGTTGGGAAGATGCTGGCTGGAGTCTCACAGCACCTGGATAGAGCCTGGCACTAAGAGAGAAGATGCTGACTCCTTGGAAAAAGAGAGCAGCCTTGGCCTCTCCCTGTGGGGTCAGGGCAGGTGGCAGCTCTGGGGCTCCTTCCTGCAGGACCAGGCATCACAGTCACTATCACACAGGGAGTGCAATTGCAAAAGGGCCTCATGCTGGCACTTTGATTATTGCATGAAATGTTTCTTCAATTAATTACATGCATAGAGAAGATTTTTAGATGCTCCTAGCAATTCCATTAGACAGCTGCACCAATGAGAGATTGTTCTGTAGCACTGAATATAATTGATTGGTGGAGAAAGAGAAGATCTAGAAACCTGGTTTAACTGTTCTGCTTAGACCTTACATTTTTACAAAAACACAAGGTTGTAAACTAGCTCATTCTAAAAACATGAAAAGACATCTAAAACAGATTTCTGAGATCTAAAACACTCATCTAATAGAATGGGTGGGATTTTCACACGCATGTGTCTAAAACTCCAGCTGAAGTCAGTGCTACCACGCCTGAGAGGGGACTGCAGTCAGTGGGGAGAATTGCTGATGACCCCATCCAAACAGCAGCAGAATCACTGAAATGCTAAATGACAATGAAGGGTTCAGTCAACAAATTCTATGACAACATCTACATCTACTTTTTTCCTTCAGAACAAGCCTATATTTTGGAGCTACATGATGCCCAAATACGTGGGCTGGAAGAGCAAACCACTGCCTACTCCCCAGAGATTGCCCTCTGCATGCATAGAGGGTGGGGAGGGATCACCTCTGCATCCACAGTGCTGTCCTTCCCTAAAGAGCTGTGCTGTTTTCAGGTGTTGCATCTCTGTAAACATGGATGGGAAGGCTTTGACTGGGACAATGTGTTATCCATTCTGCAGATCCCATAGGGGATTATTCCCTAAGCAATATTACCTTTGCCTACGTGGCTGGGTTAGAATCACTACAACTGAGCTAGAACAATATCCTGAAATCTGGATTTCCTCAAAGTTATTACACACCTCCTGAGGACTCACTGGAACAACTCAAGAGTCCCTTTCTCTTTCTACTCCTCTTACTTTTTTCCCCAAAACCAGATAATTGATACGGCTCATTTCAGGCAGATGTCTATGCAAAACAAACTTGAAGAGATCAAATTCAAGTATAGTTTGACTTCCTACATCAGATATTTGATCCTATGTGTAAGTAACAGATCACAAAGCTTAATCAGATAACCTGGTTGTTCCCTTAAACAGGAGAAATGGGAAGATCTGTGAGATCCTGAAGAAAAGAGATGCTTCTTAAGACCCCAGGAGCTCTGACTGAGCAGATTTCAATTCTCACCATTAGCTGGTGATGAATGATGGTTTTCAAGGACATTAGAAAGGTTTCCACAAATAAAAAGGATACAAGTGTGAAACTTGTAAAAACTACTGGACCTGGATGATTTCTCTTAATATAGAGCCCAATGTATTAATAAAAATACTGTATATGTGGCCAATAAACAGTTTTATACTATCACAAGGACAGAGAATAACAGTGTTAAACCAGAAATATCAGTTGGACTCTATAGCTATTTGGTAACTGGTAATTCTGTCTAAATAAGGCACAAATATTAGCCTTTTCAAAAGATCACTGATAGCAAGTGGAAAAGATTCTGCAGTATTACAGAGATAAAAATATACAGTTAAATTCAACATAGATAATAAGACTGAGCTATTTTTGAACCTATATAAGGTTAAAACCCCCAAAAGACATACTCTTTAATGACTGTAAACACTCTATGGGCTTTATAAATAGTAAGAAAACAATGTGGCATGAGCACAGCAACTAATGTTTTGACAGAAGTAAAAATAATTCTAAGTTGAGTTTCATGTTCCATCTTTCAGTTCATCTGTCCACATCCTTTCAGCCTGCAGATTCACTCAATGAAACAGTGATTTACTACTACAATGGCTTGATTTTGAAATATTCCACTATCACACTTTAAATTTTATTATCCTCATAAAAGCTGTAAGGATATTAGCAGCCTCATGTGGCCTTCATGTCTTTTCTACAGAGGTGAGAATGGGACAATCTCTGTGTTATTAGGAGGTCAGTGCCTAATTCTCCTGTAAAGCCAGTAAGATTTCTCCTATCAGAGAGGCATTTTTGAAAACCATTTTCTAGCAGCATTCCTGGACACAGGTGTTTGATGGTTTTGAAAGTAACGATGGCCACAATTTCCAATTTTTTTCTGTTTTTCTCCTTAAGACATTAATACTGTTTATTATCTTTAACAACTGAAGAAGACAAACAGTCATTTTAGATGGAACTGTGGACAGAAACACCATGTCAGAGGAAGAGGAGAAGAAAACGAGAATCTTGAAAACCTCATTAACAAAATGCAAGGACAGGAATGAGAGGGAGTCAGAAGAGCTACAAGAACCAAGAGCTGGGTGCTGCCTCTTCTCTGAGACACAGTGGGCAGTGCTACATTTGGGCAATGCTTGGTACCAGCAGAGGAAATGCATTCCTTCTCCTAAATCCTTAATACAGCTTCTAGACAAGTATCCATGAGGTTGCTCTGCAGCTTTCCCACCTCAACAGCACCTGAGCCACCTGGTCTGACCCACCTAGAAAGTTTAGAGCAAACATTTCTAACAGTTCTTATGAGATACTTTTGACTTCTAACAGTGCAAAATATTTTGGCAAATAACATTTTTATACTGTTAAAAAATTCACAATAGATCATGTGAATGAACAAGAAGAAACCAAGGGACAGATAAATCCTTTGGAGTACAGACCTCTCTCTAATCTGGAATACTGAGATTCTCCAGTAATACAGACTGTAGATGCCCTCAGGAATGTTAATGTTCTAATCAGACATATATGTTTCTGTAAGATTAGACTTTTACAAGCTTTAATCTTCATCGCAACGATTAAAAAACAATAATTCTCAAGGCTTACTGTCAATGCAAACTACTGGCCCAGCCAGTTCTCATTCTGGAACAAGATGAAACTTCAGTATTAAAAAAAGCCAAAGTCTCACTCTACATCTTTACTATGGTAAATCTACATCTTTACTTTGGTAAAGCAGCAAGCATTGCCCCAGTAATGATATGGACCCACACCCTTAGGTCAGGTGCAATGTCATAAAGCAGTCAAAAAGCCCCTTTCAACTTGTGCTAGCTAAAGGAAAATTAATTCATAAATCTCAACGTGGCAACAGATATTAAACTTTGCTACAAACTATGATTAAGGTATTAAACTGCAATATGATCCAAATACTGACCTCATGAGTGTGCTCAGTCAGGCCTATACTGAGATTGAGACTCATCATTCAGGCCAAAGAGAAAGAAAAAAGGTTTCTGACATGAGTTTAGAAGAGCAGGACAGCATTCTTCTCAGGCATAGTTCACTTTATACTAATTTCTGCCAGCTGCATCACAAATATCCTTCAAAGCTGATGGCTCCACTCTGCTGATACTTAGTGCCTTTTCTGTCCTGAGCTATCATGAAGGACAATGTATGCATGGCAAGGTGGAGAAGTGGAAAAAAGAAAAGGGGAGGAGAACTGAAAAACAAATAAAAATTAAAAGGAGCTGCTGGGTATAGCAGCAAGAATTTTCAGACTTTAAAGAAATCCAAATATTCCTCAGGAATGCTGCCAGAAGGAAGCCAAATGTTTGTTCTAAATACAACACACACCAAGTCCATTTATTCTCCTTCACTGAATTCAGAGAGATTTGGTTGTTCAACTCAGCTAAAATAAGAGTTGGATATCTCCAGACTCAAGCTGAATCTGTAATTTTAGTTTTCTAGTGTTACAAGTAATTTTCAGTCATGACTCTTCAATAATTTAACTAAATACAACTTTTACATAACAGTAATTTCATCTACCTTGAAAAGGTAGCTTCTAAAAATGGAAAGAAAATAGTTCAGAAGAGGCACAAATTACTTTTCAAACACTATTAAACTAAGAAAATTTTAAAATAGCAGAAATCTTTAAATTCCACTTACACTTTCCTTTCTGAAATTTTTTAGGTGTAATACTCTATGTAGGGAAACCAGATATTATGTCTTTAAAGTGTCTTAGTCGTAAACAGAAGTCAATAAATGTCACATTATTGTCATTACTTCATGTACTTTACAGAAGAGAGAAAAGCATGCACTTGCTACCTTTCTGAAGTCTGGAAGACAGGGCAACAGTTTTAGTTTGGATTAAGTTCCAAGTTATATTCACCAGAAATTCCTTAATCTAAAAAAAGTTTCCTTTTACCCCTGCTTTGCTGAAGCAAATTCTTGCCATGGAAAATCATTATTGCTGTTTTGCAGATTTGCATTCATCTTCTAAGATAGTGAAACCCCTTCTCAAAAGATTAAGGCAATTATTATTCATTACAAATACTAACATTTGTACATTTCAGACAAATCAGATTGCTCTGTTCATTTCATGCTTAATGGGATGAATAGAGTACCTTCAAAACCTGGTTACCTTTTAGGTGATACATTTCCTGTTGCTTAGAGAAAGCAAATGCTACAAAGCACCATACACAGAGACTAATTAGTACCTGATTTCAGAGTGCATTCATATATATAGTTCCATTTTGCAGATCTAACTACAGCCAACAAATGAACTGGGTAAACCAAGAAGAGAAGTACCAATGGCAGCAAATGCATACTCAACTGAAGAGAATTATTTTTATAATCTAAGATATCTTATTAATCTTTCATCTTTTGGTTATCATGTTATATGGAGTTATATGGAGTCCTGAGTAGTCTCCCATTAACTTCTGATGGGAGTCAAGTTTCTCTTCTCATAATTTTCTTACGTTTTATTTCCCCTGCTACTACTGGATAAGCTATCCTCTGAAATATTTAAACCATAGTGAAAAGCAGAGCTCAGTTTACATAATGACACCACTTCTTGAAGAAGCCCACCCTCTTCTGGAGTTCCATTTCCTTCTTTCCCGTCTTTCTCCCAAGGGACCAAAATGGATGGATGTTGAGCAAGACTTGGTGGGAGCTGTTCTGAGGTATTGCTTAGTGTTTCTTTCTGCTTTGCATATTTATAGGAAGAATAGCCTGCTTTGAGACTTTCCAGAGAAGCAAACTGGGCACTGGATTGTACTGGAGAGGGGGTTGTCATACTAGTGGTGTCCATCTTGTCAGGAATAAAGGTTTTATCACTACTTTCTTCTTCCAACCTGGAGAGAGATTCTCTATGGCCACCAGAAGGGACTGGCTTCCTTGGGGATGGGGGCAGCTGCTTCCCATGGAGGACACTGTCATCCTGGCCAAGGTTCCACTCTGCATGATCACTGGCACTGCTACAGAGCAGGGTAAGGTTGCTCTCACTTGGTGCATTTGACTTGTTCTGAAAGAAAGAACACGTGTTTATAGAAATGTGAGCACTATATAATTAACATTCCCACTAATGTCCCTAACGCTGGCACTTTCGGAACTGAAGTACTATCAGGGGTTTTGTGTGTTCTTAAATTATGGATCCTCTTTGGGGTTCAGTGTTACAAAACAATCCAAGAAGCAATGTAAGATCAAGTGTTTTGGCTTTTTTTTTAACACTTCCTCACCAGAACACTGAGTGCCTTATGCTAAGGATCACCTTTTGTACAGAGGAAGGATTTCTGCCTCCCCTGTCCATTCAGTCTTTTCACAATCAGTTTTGACAGTGAACAAAGATACACTACATGGCCATAATAAGAGGAGCTGGACTAAAACTAAAACCAGATGGCATTTCCTCTGTGCCTCAGTAATTAATTATACCAACTTTCAATATTATTTTCTTTTGCCAAACAAACAAAAATGGACATTTTTATTAACGTGGCCCTTGTGTGACACTCATGATATTTTACAGGCTTTTTTAACATTTGCACCAGAATTTGCTGTTCCAGTAACAAATATTCTATTATAGGATCCCTTTCAGCAACGGTATATGTTGAAGAGCTGGTAAGAGCTGGAATTAAAAACATTAATTCTCAGCTAACATCAAAGCAGTGACTTGGTGAAGGTTAAAAAATTGCCAGCAAACAGTTTGCTTACACTACAGGTCCTGTGCAACTGTAACTAAAAAAGGATCAAGGAGCCTTCTTAGAAAGTTCTGGAGTATTATTCTAGCAGTGGCTTAGGTGTAATTGCCACATGGATCTTGTGACTTAATCAAGATGGAAACATCACCATATCAATGTGTCTAGTTTAAGGATGCAAGATTAAAATGGAAATAAATACCTTCTAAATCACACTAAAAAGACTTTTAAAAGATCTGGAAATAACAGATTGAGCAGCTAAATACAGTACTAAACTATATGATTATGTAAATTATCATATTATTCACAGCACTATCTGTGGTTGACGTTATGAGGGGAAAATGCAGCTCCAAGATGTCTTGGGTAAAGAAGACAAAGGTGTAATCAATCTCTTGGCTGGTAAAAAACCATCATGCAGTGGTTATCATTGGTAAACTGTTAACACAGGCCTAGGAAGACACACTAGTAATTCTAAGGACTATGCAGTCTGAGCTGTGTGTTGTTGATTCCACAAGTGCTTATAATGGGATTGGAGATGGTTTTCAGATGCAAGCAGTACACTAACCTCAGTCTTGTAATCAATGTCATCCATTGACCTAAAAAAATCCAGGCTCTTAGCTCCAGAGAGCTTTCCTTGATCTGAACTGTGTGTGCTCAGTGTGTCCAGGATCTCCCCAAGCAGGTCCATTTCTCCTTGATGATGAGGAGTTATTCCAGTTTCACCAGAATCGTCACTATCATAAAAGTAAGCAGAAGCTTCTTCACTATCTTCTGATGATAACCTAAAAATAAGAACTTTTCCATCAGCTAGAGACACAAAACTGTTTTATTACAGCCACTTCTGTAAGTAAGTAGGAGATTGTCTCCTGAGACTTTTGAAAGGCAACACAAACCCAGAATTTGTTTCTACTTCAGAATTTTCCTAAACATAGATGTCTGGTATCTGTGGAGAAGCAGTTACCATTAGCTGGAAATCCTGTCTCTTAAATGTGTTATTTCAAGTCACCCTTAATATGACATTTAAGGTCCTTCACAGCTGATATAAATATACACATCATGAAAACATGTCTCCTGAATTCAGAGAATGCTTCAATGCAGCTTAAGCTTCAAGTTAGGATTTCCCTTTAACTCACACATAGACTCACAAGCCAGTATTTCTCTTTCAGACTCTTCAGAAAACTTTCAGTTGTCACAACGACAACACAAGGCTTCAGGAATAGATTAGCTGAGGTCATTACCAAATACATTGATAAACATAACTTTGCTGCTTCTTTTTATCTTTAGTCTATGAACAGAGACTATATCAAGTTCTTATAGGCACTAACAATAATGAGAAGATATAATAGTCTGCCCCTCTTTTTAAAAGCAGATTCAATCCTAAAGAACTTGACATCATCTAGATCAAGAATCAAGCTAGCAGCTTGGACAGGAGAAAAATGCATCACTTGAACTCAGCTCTGCTGAATAGCACTAGTCACCTTTCTCCCATACATACACACATACACACACACACACACACAGAGGCTTCTTACTTGCTTGTTCTCTCCATTTCATCATCATCATCTTCATCCAAAGCAAAATCCTGATTACTGAGATGCTGGTTGAAACGGGTCTGGAGGATAGAAAATTAAAACCAAAAATGATAGTGTTGTTTGCTATTTCAGCATTACTTACTTCAGCTGCCACTTTCCTTATTAAGACTTCGTGAGCATTTGACTTGGAAAACCACATATCGATCAAATGCTAAATGTTGTTACAAGAGTATGTGAAGTACTCAAGTGCCACCAGCTAAAGAGCAGGAAAACCATTTTTCTTCATGGCCTGTGGAGGACCTTATTATATATGCCAAGACTGGAGTGCTGAATTATTTATTCAAAACCTTGAATCACAGAAGAATGGCTACTGGAGGAAATGCATAACTCAAGTCTACTGCATATCCTTTCTTGAAACTGTAAGAACAAAACACTGGTTTACTATTTTCTCATAGAAATATCTGCCAATTTTTGGTTGATGTGCTCTGCTGAGCATGAAGGAAAAATTAATTTTTGAAATAGCAAATACAAAAGAAGTCAAGGATCTCTTTATATAATTAAGGTGTTACACAGAATTGCAGAGTAAGTAGTATGCCAGTTGAAAAACTGCACTAAGAATGCCTCTGTGCAGGACAATTTATTGTAAACTGCAGTTAACTTAAAGTTAGCATATACTCAGAGCATCCAAGGGGAGCTCACGTATAGTAGCTGCCATGCTGTAAATTCACAGGCTACCATACTGAGTATACTGACTCATCTGTTATACCACATTATTAATTAGCAAATAAAAGATTTTTTTTTTTTTGCAGGCTAAAGATTCCTGCAAACCCTAAAAAACAAGTCCCTATCTTGACCAGAATGTTTAAGGATTTTAGTCAGTTGTGCTTCACAAATGACTTCCTTAAGGTCTGTGCATCTCTTATGCTTGTTCTATATCAAAAAACCTACAAAGATTAACTATGCAGGCAACCAATCCACTGAAGATATTCTGAACCTTAGAAAACTGGCCATAATTTCAAGACATATGGATGGAGTTTGTGCAAAGGGAAAACAGTGTTAGTTAACTTAAAAATCATACACAAGGAAAAAGAAGTTTTATTGCCCACAAATTTTGATGCAGTTTACCAAATACCTAAACCTACAATAAGCCCCTGATGGGAAAGAAGTTTAGCCTTAATTTCAGACCACAAGGAACTTAGACATCTTGTACTGGAGGATTTCAGTATATCACCTATTACAGATGTTGTCAGTGTTTTACATGTACCAGGACATTCCCTGTAACCCCAATTGCTTTCAGGAATCTCTCAGAGTTCATTCTTTATATAATGATTCATTTGCTCTTGTTCAGAAAGGGAGGATTTAATTAAAGCAGTAAGCTTTAGTAACACTTTCCATAACTCTTCATCTCCAAAGAGGAAACACGTGGTTCTTAACGTGTTAAACCAAGTAACAGTTGATAGAAAATGAGACTATTATTAGAGCATTGAAAACTATAAAAGAACTCAAACTAATATTCACAAAGGGCAAAAGTTATAGGACAGAAGACAGAGGAACAAATTACTGATATTTCTAACACTTTCCCAGTTTTGTGATTTCTTTGTGCCGTTTGTATCATTGTGGTAATCAGTCATATTCATGCCTGTAGCTAAAGGGAGATTAACCACTCTCTTAGTTGGTTATCTTACTGACTACTGCCTCAACTACTGTCATTGTTTTCAGTTTTAGAAGCTGTTGCTTTAAGTATCTATCTTCATTGGGACAATTAAAATATTGGTAATTCACTACTTCCCCAAAAAAGTTCTGACATGACACTCATTGACCCTCAGAAGGCAAAACTCTGCCACGTTTTCTTGGAATTTTCATCAGAATTAGATGCTGCCATCACATTTACTTCTACTGATGTAAAGACAAGGCTTTGCAAGAAAGAATGTTATTTAAAAATGTTGATAAATTTAAGAAACAAAACCAAAGCAGACACTTGTTCATCTGTCTATCTACATCCTGGGTTAGGAACTGGCTGGAGGGCCGGGCCCAGAGAGTGGTGCTGAACGCTGCTGCATCCAATTTACGGCCTCTCACCAGTGGTGTCCCCCAGGGATCAGTGCTGGGCCCAGTTCTGTTAAATATCTTCATCGATGACTTAGATGAGGGGATTGAGTCCACAACTAGCAAATTTGCAGATGACACTAAGCTGGGGGGCAGTGTGGATCAGCTGGAAGGCAGGAGGGCTCTGCAGAGGGACCTGGACAGACTGGAGAGTTGGGCTGATTCCAATGGGATGAGGTTCAACACGGCCAAGTGCCGGGTCCTGCACTTTGGCCACAACAACCCCATGGGGAGCTCCAGGCTGGGCACAGAGTGTCTGAGAGCAGCCAGACAGAGAGGGACCTGGGGGTTTGGATTGACAGGAAGCTGAACATGAGCCAGCAGTGTGCCCAGGTGGCCAAGAAGGCCAATGGCATCCTGGCCTGTATCAGGAACAGCGTGGCCAGCAGGTCCAAGGAGGTGATTCTGCCCCTGTACTCGGCGCTGGTGAGGCCACACCTCGAGTCCTGTGTCCAGTTCTGGGCCCCTCAGTTCAAGAAGGAGATTGAGGGCTAGAGAAGAGCAAGGAGGCTTGTTCCTCCAGCACAAGTCCAGAGGAAGGGCTGAGGGAGCTGGGGGTGTTCAGTCTGGAGAAGAGGTGGCTCAGGGGAGACCTCATCACTCTCTACAACTCCCTGAAAGGAGGTTGGAGCCGGGAGGGCGGTCGGTCTCTTCTCCCAAGCAGATATCAGTAAAACAAGAGGGCATGGGCTTAAGCTCTGCCAGGGGAGGTATAGGTTGGATATTAGGAAGAAATTCTTTACAGAGAGGGTGATCAGGCATTGGAATGGGCTGCCCAGGGAGGTGGAGGATTCTCCATCCCTGGAGATATTTAAAAAGAGACTGGATGTGGCACTCAGTGCCATGGGCTGGGAACCACAGTGGTAGTGGATCAAGGGTTGGACTTGATGATCTCTGAGGTCCTTTCCAACCCAGATGATTCTATGATTCTGTGATTCCAAACCCACAAGATAACACTCACTGGTTTGTTGAAACACTAATGCTTAGCAGAGTGTGGATGGCAAGTTTAAAAACAAAACAAAACGAAATGAAAAAATGAAGAAGAAAAAAACCTAAAGTTGTGTCTTTAAGAAACTGCAACTGAATAAAATTAATTAGGATCAGCAAGCACCACAGGCACTGTAGTAGCCCCTCAGAGTATCTACAAAAAGCAACGTGTAAGTGTGCTAGTGAAGAATAACATCATATGAACGAATAAAAACAGAGCCTATATTGACAAAACAAAAATAAAATAATAAAATAAAAAATAAAATAAAATAAAATAAAAACTTTTGGTTCCTGATGGTCAGACTGTCTCTTTTAAAAAGTATTTTTGCTACAAATTTAAATGTTTAGGGAGATTAAATTATACAGGAAGACTGTCAAGAACTAAATAAAATAAAATGGGATTTACATGCAAAAGAAAAAAAGGAAAAGGGGAAGGAAAGGAAAATATCTGGCCGTAAATAACAACATTCTCCAGAGTTTACAGCCCTGTGAACTAGCCATGGAGACAACAAGCAACACATGTTTTTGAATAGGTGACTTTCCTCTAGGAGCTGTAATAAAAATGATTGCAAGGGAGGGGTATGTCCAGACTACTTTGCAAAGAAAGAAAAAGAAAGAAAGAAACTCTTAATAAATTCCAAAAGGAGAACCATAAATCTTTTTCAGTGCTCCACCAGGCAAAGTGACATAGTACATGCACCTGCAAAAGCTGTCAAAGTCATTTAAGAAGTCCTTCCATTACTAACATACCCTGCTGTTTGCAGTTATTTAAGCTTTTAATTTCTGTCTTTTCGTCATTTTGAAGTGTGTAACCTTTTTTATACCTTTTTATGAAAAAAGGACAGACTTCTGTTTCCTTCCTGATCAGCATTCTAATAACAACCAGACCATTTAAATTTATTACTGCAAGAAATGATATGGTAACACTCCTTTCTTGCTGCACCAGGACTTTATAAAGTCTTAATAGACTGCTGTCATGTTTGGGTTTTTTCTATAAAATAAAGCAACAAACTTCTTTGAAGCACTCAATTGTTTTGCATTTTTCAACTAGTTCTGCTTACATAATAAATCAATTATTTAACGTATCTACTTTATATGAAAACATGAACAGGGACTCAACTTTTGCCATTTACATTTTTTCTCATCTTCAGGTACACTGCATTCATAGGAACCCATCTCTCATCTTGCTAATCTAACAGAGGTCAACATACTTATACACAACAAGCCCCTGGTGAAGGGGGCACTGGTGAAGCCTTTGTACAGCAAGGGAATATGTTGTAAACATCATCTTTGGTTTCTGCCCCACTTCCAAATCTTGGTCTGCAAGTGGTCTGCTGTACAGCTGTGGTACATGCTGACCAGTGAAACCACAAAAAGAAGATGCTGACGATACAGATATGGGCAGAACCAAACAAACTGAGAATACATCCTTAAACTGCTCTCTTCTGCTTGCTGGTAGCTTCACAAAATGTACTACTTTGGCATAAAAATATAGTCAATATACACGAATGCTGAAGGATTTTAATGTAAGATTGTTATGTTCTTGATTGGGTATGAAAGTCAATCTTTGAAATGTCAGCTTTTTATTTAATGCTAGACCTTTCAAAAGCATAGCCTTTTGGAATGAGTGCTCACTGATCGATACTGAGGCAGGAAGTTTAACCAGGTTGCTGCTATTAATTGTCCTCAAAGTGGGAAACAAATAATCCTTTGATAAACTGCAGCACACATATATAATTTCACATTTACCAGCTACTCAATAAATCAACATATGTAAAGTTTCAAGAAAAATATCTACTAGAGTTTGAATCTATGAAGTACGCATTCTTTTTTCTTAAAAAATTTAAAGATTATTCATTCAGTACAAGAAAGCAAAGTAAATACATGCCCATTATTATTTATGATCCGATACTTATTTTACCTATCCTCTACAACCCAATCACAGATACAATCATGGCTTCATCTCCAGTAGGGAAGACATCTCAGTCAAACTTTCTTGTTAAGCCTTTGCCTTCTTTTGCAGTTTCCTTTCCTCTGTGACCTAAAGCAATGGATAATGAAATAACAGAAAAGTACTTCACTCTACAATAGCTGAGACTGATGGGGGAAGAGGGAAAGAAGAGAGATAAAGAAGTACTTCAGTTTCTAAACTTTCTTTTCTTCAGCATCCTTACTACTACAAGCTTAAAGCAGTAAAAGGGGATAACAGTTAGCTACCTGGACACCAGACCAGGATAGTAAGTCTAGGTATCTATTGTAGATACAATCCCTTCAAATAACTACCTGTGTGCTTTTATTCACAAAAAGTAACACAAAGTAATGATGCCTCACAAAATTACTGCTCTGATATCAGAAAAGTTGTCCTGGTTTTAAGCCAGATAGATATTCTATAAAATGCCATATTGGCTTTTTAAGCCTTTTTAAACTACTATTGTAACACAGGACTCAGGGATAATTTAAAAACTATTAACGTTAAATTTAAAAAATCCACTTCATCCTTCCTGAGATAGAAACCTTCTCTGCTTTAACAGATGCATAGTTCATTCATTTGAAAGAACATGAACTGGCTGGAAACAAACATAGTTGTATGCCATGAGACAATATTGCCATCAGTTTTGGGAATACGTTAATTAAAATACTAGGGAAAGAGAGAGAGAAAAAAAAAAGGTAGGTTCTCAGTGACAAAAAGAATTCCTTTTCTGTGATAATAAAGAATCTGCAAGAGCAGCAAATCCTAAAAAATCCATTTAGGCAACCAGAAATGTGTGCATAGAGTACAGGCTCAGTACTTTGAAATGACAAGAAATCTGTAATGCAACAAAGATCTTCACTGACTTCTGTAAACTAAAAGGAAACAATAATATCTGTCCTGAGGTAGGATTTACTATAAGTAAAGATGATAAATTTCTTGAGATACTCAGTAATGGATAGCACATTACAATTGCTTATGTTCTGAACTACCATGGTAAAAAATTAATTTTAAACTTCCTATCTTTTATACGTGCTGCACACCTGAATACAGTTAATATTTGAGACTTTTGTAATACTGCTTTGATTTTTTAAGGATTAATCATGCAGCTGCATGTATTTTTCAGAAATAGAACAGGTTTTCTAGTCAGAAATAGAATAGCTTTTCTCTAGAACAACAAACTTCCACTTTGGAGAATGGCAGACTGGTTTTCCCTCAGGAAGCCTGCACCCCCTCCTGGCTCTCCCAGTCAGACCCAGACCCCCACTCGTGGTGGCCAGAGGCTGTTCTTAGCAAGCCCAGCCACCTCCAGCTGACACTCTGGTACTGTGCCACACATCACCCCTGCTGCAAAGAGGGCACCATCCAAAGGCTTCACTTGACTGGCAACAAGCAGAAGTGTTAAGTGTTGGACTTGCAAAACAGGACAGGGAGATTCTCACTGCCTTTAGCAACAACTCAAGTGCACAGCTCTTTGGTACATAATTATTCTTTCATAGAATTTTTTTTTTTTTTCTCCAGATGATTTTAGGAATCAAATTCACCAGGCAGAATTTCCAGTTACAAAAACTAAGAAAAAATATCACATATTTTCCTTTTTTGATGGTTATGAAGCCCTAGGTTTACTCATTGATTATAGGGAAGGGAAATGACAGGATGGACAGCCAAGGGAGTCACAGCTGGGACAGGAGCAAAAATCATAGAGTGTATTGGGTCGGAAGGGATCTTTAAAGGTAATCTTGTCCAAGCCCCCCGCAGTGAGCAGGGAGATCTTCAACCAGACCAGGTGTCTCAAACTAATCAGCATCCATATGCACAAAAGGCAGAAAAGGGAAAGTGTTTTTCAGGTAACATGAAAGTCAAGAGACCTGGAAGTAACTCAGTGTGACTTGTGAATCACAACTGGAAACCCAGTTTGTCTGCCTGGAACATGCTACATATTTGATGCAATTCCTAAGCAAGTAAAACAGATTATTGGCTAAAATGTGCATCAAATCCTCACATCTGCTGAAATGCTGTTTGCAGATTATGTGACTTTTATGAAGAAAACATTGCAAAAACACTGGAGTTTTAATGTACAGTGTGGATGTGACCTTAAACACAAGCATCATACACCTTCAGGCTACAAGATTTAATAGAAAACACCAGAATTTTAGACAGATAAAACCTGAGCAGCACTGAACTCTGTCCATCAGACCTATGGACAATGGGAGAACCTATTAAAGGGAACCTCTGTGTGGAGCTTGAAAACAGAAAGACTAATCACATTTGCAAGGAAAAAAAGATCATGCCTTAGAAATATTCACTCCAAGCACATTTCTTTCCAAGGCTCCCAGACAGAAGAAATGGCAAGGAGGAGTCACTCCTCCTGACTGACACCAGTAGGAGTCTTCTGCTCAACAAAGGTGGCTTTTCTCTATGGGGAACACAGATGGATTTGGATGCTATTCACTTATTTCAGATAATTTAGGGGCTAAATTAAGACAATAAAGTGCAGGAGGGAAGCATCATCAGGTTGCAATCTAGATTCCAGGTGGGCTGAGTTGCCCTTTGGCCACGTCCCTCTCTCTCCACTTACTGTGGAAAGAGCCTCGGGTAGCACTGCTGCTAACTTCAGCATTTCAGTAGTGTCTAAAATTAACTGGGTTGAACCTGGGATTTCACGTTCAGAGAAGCTGAGATCCCTGCAGGAAAGGCTTTTCCTCTTTCTTGTGTTCTCTCCTTTGCCCCTAGGCCAAACTGTATTCTTTAGCTGAAGTTTATTAATCTTTATATTATTTTAAAATTATTTTATTTTTAAGTTATTATTATTAATAATGTTTCTCACTCTTAAGTACAGGACTAGAGAGAGAAAAAAAAGGTTAGGAACATATAGCACTAGTGCTGGAGTTTTAGACATGAGGTTGTGCTCTCCAAACTTTCAGGCCTGAAGGCAAAAGCAACACAGAAATTGGAACACAGGTCCCAGCTGTTGGCTGATGATTCTGACTCCTTGCTTTGGCCAAGTGGAGTAAAAATGCAACCCATGAACGACAGAATATACACCACAGATGAAACCAGGAGATATTACTGTTACATTAAGATGCCAAATAAATTCTTCTGATGAAAGAAAGTAATCCATTCATTTCAGTTAACTAATAAGGACAGAAAGGTTCACACAGTTTTGTGAAATAGTATTTTTCTTTCAGATCCTTCAGAAAAAGGAAACATTGATGGACACAGAAGTACAGTACATTTGTTTGTAGAAGAGAGACCCACAAAAAGGCTGCCTTTTATTTGTTGAGAAACTAAAATAGGTGACAGTAACAGACAGAAAAAGCATCTGTACACTTTTAGATTGTCTAAATGTCCCTCTCAGTAGATAACTCAGAGGTAGATGTGCTGATGACTTTGCCCTGAAAAAGCATTCCACTAAATGCCCCCAGGGTAACAAAAATTCCAGAGTGATTTCCTGACCATTATGCTAGCTTTACATTATTTTTTTTTTCAACATGTAAACATGGTAATCAGTGGAGAGATTGTTCAAGTGATTTTTACTGTAGAACTTAAAGAAGAACAGGCAGCCACAAGGTTTACCCTGCTTTATAGGTGCGGACTGAACGGCAGAACTCAGCTGCAGAGACTTTCAACAGTCCTTTGCTTATAACCATGCTGAGAACAGATCAGGCAGAGAAGAGGAAAGAGCTCACACTAATAAAAATACTGAATAATAATAATGAAAAGCTTTAAAAACTTATACTGTTTTTTTTTTTTTCTTCAGATGTAATCACTAAATTAAAATCAGCCACTGGTTAGAGGCTACATCTACAGTCTTGTGGGGGTGGAGGTTTGAGCAGTTTTGTAATCATTCCTCTATTTGGTAGTGTAGATTTCTGATAATGAAGTTATGCATGATACATGAATGTATCTAAATTTTAAAGTTGCAGAAAATCCAAATATCTTTCAGTTAAAAACCAGAGGACTTACTGCTTATTTCTAAGAGGTTTTATGTTGTAAAAAGCAATGGATACATATGTGTGCCTGTGCCACTTCAGAAAGGTATCAGAGCCACGAGAGGGCACTCTCGTAATCTAGAATTTGAATTCCTACTGCCTGGGTTTTTTATTTTTAATTAAAAGGAAATCAGACTGTTTTGCAGAATGAATAGATCTTACTTGACACACCAAGACAAAAGATTTCTCTCCAAATTAATGGAAGCTAACAATATCTACAGTATTTTCAAATGATACCACATTAGGTAAAGCAACAGAATTTATTAACCAACCAAAGCTTACTTCAAAACTGTATTTTACAGAAATAAAATGTGATTTATATTAAAAACTAGCTGTTAGTGTTTACAGCATCTCTCAATTCACAATACTTTAGTCAATGGCTCTGTAACCAGTATTAGCTGTGGATGCTACGCAGAGGTGTGATCTCAAGCACATCATCTGAATCCAAATACAGGTAAAGGTCCTTAATCAGAGCTTTTATGTTTCTGCTATTATTGTGAGGGATGCCTGCAGGATAATTTTTTTTTTTTTCTTCAAGGGGTTCAGTCTCTTCATACCAAATATGTATATTCAGCACTGCATTATCTCAAGCATTTCCTCTCCTCTTTTATGTTACCAGAAAAAAAAAAAAAAAAAAAAAAAAAAAAGTGTTCTGAATAGCCATCTCACCACCTTTTTCAGGTTAGGAGGGTAATCAGTTACTGGAAGCCCTTTGTAGCTAATGATTATGTGATTTATTTTACTGGCCATTGCAAGGCTATTGATAAATGAGGCACTCCTGAAGGTAAGGTTATTCTGAACACATCTTCCTGCCTGACACTTGCTATCTTTGTTGAACAGAAGCCAAGTATACCTACTGCTAGCTGATTACACATTATGTAGTTACTAAGATATACTGCAATAGAAGTGCAAAGGCTACATATGCGATGTGCTTTTTAAAAAGAATAAAAAATGGTAATTTTCTTCTGTCTGAGAACACTAAGAAAAAAGTTTAGACTGACTTGGCTTTTATTACCTGATGCTAAAGTGGTTTCTAAGCCTTCTTAGACACTGTATTTAAACCCTGCAGAGTCAAGGGAAGTGGTTCACTTGGTTTCTTCAGTATGGGAAGATTTAAAGTACTGCTGACATACAGGGATTCCTGGTAAATCCACACTTGGAATCCAAATGCCCAGGTTTCTATTATGGCTACAATGCAGTGCATGCCTAAAGGTACAGGTATTACCTACATTACCTTGGAGACAAGGCAGCATTGCTAGCTTACTAATTATGAAGTGAACTGATAGTTCTTACCTGGCATGCTGCAAATCTCCAAGAATGTTTTATTAGTCACTAAATGCATTACAGCTATTGACATCCTGAAATGTTCTGTTTTTAATAAGCTACCCTATCACCTGATATAATCCAAATTATAAGGATCATACTCATGAAATCAAAGAGATCTTCCAGGCATTAAATGCTGGCTTATAATAAACACATTACCTTTTTAATTATATATTAATTTGGAAGAATTTTACAGGGGTGTCCCTGCATTTGGATTTGTCTACCCAGAAATCTGCATTATGGAGGAGCATACAACAGAACAGAATTAAAATTGATCATGTAAAAACTGGATGCTCAGTATTCTAATGCACACACACTACCATTCTCCTCTCATCAATAGTTAAAGGAGCTCAGCAGCATCATTGGCAAAATAACACAAACAGAGCTGAAGCAATCTCATGCTTTCATCATTTTTATTTGAAAGACTTTAACTGGTAATTTCTTATCTCTTCTACATACCTAATTAATGTGGGCAATAAGACGTATTGAAGACATATTAGATCTAGGCATGAAACAGTTAATAACAGTGCACATGTCAAGGTTTTAATAAGGCTTAACGATAAAAAGCTTCAATCCTTCACTTTCACTAGATTTTGTTGTGGTTTTCCCTTGCTTAGGGCAATCCATCTGTTAATGTTGACTTGCAATATAGTTAAGCTCGTGCACATATAAAAAGCCTAGAAAAGCTCACCTAAGCAAGAGGAAGCTCAAATGAATATTACAGAGATAGAACAATTCATCTTAGGCAAAGATTAATTGTGTGTGTCTGTGTGTGTGTGTGTGCGCAGGCGCGTGCACGCCAGCACGTATGAGTGCACTCCCATTATTTCTCTTTTTTTTTTTTTTTTTAGGAAATACTTTGGAAATGCAAATTACAGGAGGGCAAGCTGATCACTACAGTTTGCAATAACACATTTAATTATTTATCCTCCGATTAGGTTTTGACAGCTATTTCACATGCTATAATTTGGTTTGATTTACTGATAATTTTTTTAACGCCTATTTCCGAGCTGGCAAAAAAACGTAATAAAACCCCTATGACAGCAGTGATAAAGCTCAGTAAATATTCATTGTTAAAAACAGCTCTGCACTGTGACCAGTGCTGGTATTCTCCCTGGGCCAAACTGGCCTTGTTTTCAATAAAACCAGAGAAGTATCCTTTCCCTTGAGCCCTGTTAGGCTGAGGCTGCAGTTGGAACTGTCATCTTCACACAAAAGCAAAAGGGTTGGGTTTTACAAACGCAAAGCCTAATTGGGAGATCTTCATGGCTGTACTCTTGACATTTATTAGAGCCTCATCAACAAAACAGGAAATAACCGTACTAATTAGCAGACCCACATACAAACTACTATTTGTTGGGGGAAAAGCAGACTCATTTCCTATTGTAGAGGAAATATCCTCTCAGACCCCAAAATCCTGATACGAAAAAATTATTAAAATGATCTTTTCTAATGAAAGAAACATTGATCTCCTACATAATGTTTTAAAGGAAATATGTTTCGCAGCATCTCAGATAACTATTAGTTAATATTTATGCTTAACTGTTTCCAGGAAGTGGAGAATGGAAAGCTCAATGCATGCATCTAAGACAACATAAAATCTAACACCAAAGTATATTTACAAGTTCTTACATGTTTTGTTTTATTTTGGCAGAGATAATAACAAAGTGTAGAATTGCCTCTTATTTGGAAGCAAGAAGACCATTAAAAGCAATCTCTTTTGTTTGTTTAGGTTTTAGGGGGATATTCACATGCGCTGACATTGCAACTTACTATTTGTTTCTTAATTTAAATGCACAACAAAGTGCATGAACTGCATGTTAGTACTGGCTTTATACTGCTACAGACACTCAGGGGCACCATTTTAGAAATCCAGGTGGAAAGGTTCATTTGCAGGATAAACAGTTACAGAACAAAAAGATTAAACCTGACAAGAGAAGTGATTTTCACAGACTGCTAAGCGGCAGATTCAGTACTAAATTAAACATAAATCTCTCTTATACACGTATATTTATTTCTGTTTGAATGTAAAGATTAAAATCAGCATTAATTCAAAAAGAACTTGTATTTATGGTGTCTTATTCAAATACTTACCAGGAACAAAACTAAACCCAGGTAGCAACAGCAGACTAGTATTTTTTTAGGAAAAAGTGGGAATAGAGGTGAAAGAAATTGTGCAAGAGCAGAATTCTTGGGGAGCAATCACCATTTTCTCCTCCCTGCCCACTGGGCACAGGTGGCATCTGGGACAAGAGTGTGGGAATAGACACAGAACAACAGGACCTTCTGTTGGTCACAGGACAAAACTGTAGGGCTGTTAGTTATGAGCTCCAATAGTAATCAAACCCTATATAGATACACGTATGCATGTGTACACAAAGCATTCATGTTTATGTATACATGCAAGTGAAACTATGGACTGATGAGCACTCCTGCCTTATTTCCAGAAGTAAAAGACAAACTGGTAGACAGAACGACAGTGATATTAAAGGATTTAGCAATATACATCTATGTGAACACAAAAACATAGAGGTTAAACTGTTTTCCCTGAAATATTTAATTGCACCAAGGTAAATTACAGTCTTTTGTAACCCTGGACTCCTGTACCTAAAGGCAGTACTACTATATCAGCAAATTACTGCAGATTTCTTGAGAAAAAGCAGTCTATAAATATTCACTGACACTTGTGTTATGTATTTACAGTGGTACACACAATTCCAGATTCAGCTAGACGAATCTGTACATTGCTTATAATGCATTAAAAGCTTTTTAACACCTCATATCAAATCATTTCGATGGGAGGAAAGTTGCTGTTCATTAAAATAACAGTTACCTTTTGGAAACAAATATTTTAAGTACCATTCATGTTATTAACACTAGGGTTCTATACTCATACATTTAGAGTGGTATATCTTGTCTTCTGAAACTCAGTGAAAAAAATCTACTGTACCTAAACTCCTAAAAAAAATGCAGGAACCACAGTTGCCCCTATACAAAAACACACAGGAGGCACATTGCTTAACATTTTACCACTGGCTTTAGGAGATCATGAAAACACATCCAGGGTAAAACCTACCTAAATAATTAAAGCAGAAAGTCTTTGTATTATTTATGAGCCTACTAAAAAGAATAACAATATTACTGTACAATTTCAAAATCATTTAGCAACCATCTATATCAGTTTTATGACAAATTTCACAAACTTTAGATTTATTAGATAAAAACTAATTCAAAACCAATTTATTATAGACAATTCAGATTTTTATCACTGCAATTTCTGAAGTAAAAAACCAAATGCTGCCACATCAGCTGGACCAAATTTATATACTTCTTATCTGTGGAAGATGCATGCTAAAAAATTGATATATAAACATTAATTACACATATTAAAACATGGAAAAACAATACAAAGTAAAAATATATACCCATATATTAAAATATATACACATGCAGGTATTTATTCCCAGAAAAAAGTAGTATGAAGCCTAATGTATTAATATATTTGAAAATAAAACTGAAAAAGACCCAGAACACTTGTCAAAGTTGAGACACTACACCTGTTACTTCAGATCAGGACGAGGAAGTTTTAGAGTTTTTAGAACAAAGAAGAGATTGGCACCATATTAACTAGCTGACTTATTAATGAAATAATAACTCATAACTATCTGAGCAATGTTGAAAGCCATATGATAGTCAAATCAAATTATGAGAAATCCAAATTAACCTGCCCCCCTATAAGAAACAAAAAATGATACTTTAACACAGATTTGTGAATAGGTCAGAATGTATTTACTGTGAAAAGTCTATCAAAGACAGTATTTTAAAATTAAATCTGAGATACATATTTATAAATCTCCTTTTTTCCCCCCTCTCCACAGGGATGAAATACAAATAACATCGTTCCTCCATTCAAGGACTATAGCAGCATTTCTATAAACACAGACTTTTAATCACATAATGCAAACACAGACCTTAAAGAAAAAAAAAAATCACATTTCCTCATACGTATGTGAAAAAGGACAGAAGTTTCAGGTGTTTTACCTGTGCCAGTCTTCGTTTTTCAGAGTTTGCTCTTTTCTCATAATGTGATGTGTAAATGGGAACAGTCTGCCCTGCACCAGCACTGCAAGTTCCATGCTCTTCACTCTCCTACAACAAAACAGATTTAAATTTCTTTATTTATAATCATTATCTGCTAACGTACTCTCGATATTATGCATGCAGAATGCATTCAAAATTATCTTGCCACAATCTATTACTGTCATGAAAATACCATCTGTAGTAAGAAAATCAGATTTAGCTTTTCAGGAAGCTGAATTATCAACAGTCATTTAAAAGATGAATTGTTCAAATGTCTAGGAAATATTTCTGAAAGTTTCCTTAAAATAGCATCAAATATATCTAAAAATGGTTCCTTCTCCCTACAGAAAAATCTTAAAGTGGAAACAAAGTTTTAAATTGGAAAAGCAGGTGCAAAATGTTTAAAACATCTTCTCTCCAATCTCTGATATCTCTGCAATGTCGCTTTTGCAAAATGAAAATATTCCCTTGTTTTAAACACTGCCATTGTCCATGCATCTTCTGAAGCCCAAAGAAATGACTACACCTTTTGAAATACATTGCACTGCAAGACTCTCCCACCTCAAATTCTCAGCTTGAAGCAAAGGTTTCGACTGTGATATCAAAGCAATCAACTTTATGAAAACATACATCCTGTTAATGTATCTTTGAAGACCTCTGTTGTTCTATGATAAAATATGCAAACAATAAAGAGATTATTCAGTGGATGCATAGAATGACAGATAGTTGCCAGAGGGCTCGTTATGAAAAATGTATTGTTGAACAAAGGGCTAAGCACATTTCAAAAGTCATTAAAAACACAAATCTCGTGTGATTTGTAAAGTAGAAGCTTCAAACTGATACAGGAAGCAAAAAAAGTAAAAATCTTACTACCTACCTTGTGTTTCAACTTACTCTTCACTTCTTTTATTCCTTGCCTTGCCTGGTTTTTTGCCTAGAAAAAGAAAGGGAGTTTAGCTCTGCAAGACATTAGCTGTAGTCAAAGAACATGCTTTATGATGCCATACTTTTTTTATTTCTTTTTTTAAACACCTGGTGATATGAAGAGACAATAACTTTTATCACAAATCTCATGCATGAATTGCCATTGGTTTTCTATATTAATTCTTTGCCTTTAAATTTAAGGATTTTTTTTTCAGTATGTGTATGCCAATGCTGTAAAAACAGACAAATTCAAAGATTCTCAAGTATTAATAAGTACGGGCTAAAAATGGTCACATGCATCACCCCTTTATTTGAAGTGGTCTTTTAAATTTGAAAGGGTATTTTAGCAGCAATTCATGTTGGAAAATTCATCGTTTTCAAGATGACTGCTACAGTGTTCCAGTCTGGCAACTTACAGGGCAACATCAATCTTAAGAGAAATGAAGTGATTTCATATGCAGATGGAGATTTTGCCCAGTGTTGCTTAACAGCACAGTGCTACTATTTAGGGGAGAATTCTGTATGTAATAAAATAGGCAGCCAAGGATCACTGTTGCATAGAAAACAGAGCCAAGAATGTTCTTCAATAAAGAAATGAATTATCAATATAGAATACCATGTACTTATGTTAAAAATAACACTGAAATAACGAGAGAGAGAGAGAGAGAGAGAGAGAGAAGGAGGGGGAGTAGAAAAACAAGAAAAGACAGTGGGGGGGAATGGGGACAAAACTCCCTAACCTGAATAGAAGAAAGGGTACTTTTCGTATATGAATATAGGAAAAAATTACAAAAGTTCTCAAGGGTATTTTGAAAATAGGAGATTTAAAAATACTTTTCATCTCATAAGCATTAAACCCAGTTAAATCTGAATATTCTAATATCATCTTTAAAAGAGCAAATGATAGAAAAGATTTGCTGCACACATTACTGATGCTTTACCACATCTCCTCAATAGCATAGTGCTTAGTGTCAATGTGAAACTGCATCTGTGTGAGCCAGAACTCCATTTGCTCAGGACAATTTCTATCTGTTCTGCACAGAGATCTCTACACCAGGTTAACAGCACAACACTGTATTTATAGTACATATAAATATAGCATTTATGAAATGTTTAACACCCCACACTAACTTTGCAAGGCTTGTGTTTTTATGGGACTTCAGTGGAAATGAGTTCAGGGTCCGTGTCTTAATCATGCTGTTGCCAGGTTAGAAAGTGCTTACAGCTGTGTAACAAATGACTAAAAGATATTCAAATAAGTTTCTACATTACATTACAACTGAAACCAAAACAGCACACTGATGCTTTGAGAACCTCTGTTGTTATATAGAAGCTAGGTGGAAAACTGAATCGATGCTGAACCCTAGTGCTGTCTAGGAAAACAAACGAAGCCAAAAACACTCTACAAGCTGAAGTGTTTCTCTGCAATACATTTAGAAAATGCTTAGGTTTTTAAGTGTTCAGGAAGAATGAGAGGTTGTAGAAAGCTGCAAGAATTTTTATGCATTATTTATCTGAAAGAGATGATCTTACAAATTTATATGCTGTTTTCACAGCTGGAGTGGCTTTGGTCATTGCTGTATTGATCAATGCACCACCTTTCTGAAATACACAAAAAAACCCGTGGTTTAGTAACACTTCCACTCAAGTCACACCTTAAGACAACATCAAGAAAAAAAAAAAAAAAAAAACAACACAAAAAAACCCCCCCAAAAACCCAGTATGCTGTAAGGAAGTAAGAATCTTCCTTTTATATTGGTAAGAATAACCACAGCTGTGTTTCCTCCCCAACCTGCTGTCGGCAGCTACACAAGGGTTACAGTACCTCATCACCAGAGCTGACACCTTTATCAATGCATTCTAACACAATGATGTATTTTCATTCTTCATTCATTGTTACCACTTCACATCAATTCAGAAGTTATGGCAATTTCTCATGTGTTCCTGTGATATTTATTATGCAACTTAAAAATACCTTGACCCAACAGAACGACATATTTAATGTAATCACAAAAGAATTCTCTTAATCTAAAAATAATATTTTTTTACTAATCCTGCAGAATAACAAAGTTATACCAAGGGTCTTCTGCTAGCCAAACTGCACAAATCCATACTAATGAAATTGCTGTCTACTAGAAGTGATAAATTTTGTATCAAATTGTACTGTCCCACCTAGTTCACAGTTAGGGAAGTTAACATGATACAGATGAAAACCCTGCCTCTACAAACAGAAAAACCTCATGCATTTTTACATTTTTTTTTGTGTATGGGACTGTTTTTTTTCCTTAGCTCTTCAAAGAAAAAAAAAAGCAAAACAAACCCAACAAAGTTATTGCAAATGCCATAGTAATGTTATTTTTATTATAGAATATATTTCTATTTTCCTTGCAAATTAATGAATTTTTACCATTACAAAAAGGAAAGGACAAAGATGTAAAGAATAGGATGCACAATAGAATTATTTAACCAGGTTTATACCTTCACTGTATTCACCCATTGCTGGTAAGATCTTGAATTTCCTGAAATAGAAGTATAAAATGTAACACAATCATACATACATTCTACATTTTTAATATTTCAACCTTCCTCGCAATCTGCACGAAAATTTCCCTTAGAAGATTACTTCATTACTTTCATTCTTACCAGACAGACAAGGAAAGTAAAGTAAAGACTACATGTACACTAAGAAAAAAACACAGGTCTCTCTTATTTCATGTTTTCTATTTTCTTTGTAAAAGCATGTTCTTTTACCACAGAGAGTTTTTAATTCCAATGGAGGTAGAAAGAGAAATAAAAACTATGATAAGGTATGATACTGTTAAAAAGTCTAAAAAACACCAGCTTGAAGGAAAGAATAAGATATAATGAACTGCATTCAAGTATAATGATCCCACTGGGCAAACATTCAAGTACAGAAATGACATGGACTGCAGATGGTACCATCCCAAGGAAAAAGAACAAGAGAAAAGTCTCAGGATTGTGGAAAAACTATATATTCCTGTGCAGAAAAAAATAATTTTAAATTATTAACTGCCTCTACTTTCCTCTCTGATAGGCAAGTGAGAGCTACTGGCTTCTGCAGGACTGCCAAGAACTGATCCACTAAGCTGGTGGTGAAGGACAGTGTTAAATTCTACCAAGCACCTGATAAAGACATTAATACTATTTTCCAAAGGTGCTTCAGCTGAGACCCAAAGTTTGGGTCCCTGATCCCTGAGAAAGCTTTATAGTATATCAATCACCTGAGTACTCTGGTCCTGTGAGCTCTACCAAGACAAGACTCTGATGTTGACAAGAATGCTGAAGTTTCAAGCAGGAGAGCAGACCCATTTTGAAATGGCCATACTGATATATCCCTGGCATTACAGACTTCCAACAGGAGTTCTCAAAACTTTTTAAAGCTTTGAAATAATCGATTAACTAAGGCCAGGGTGAAATTACTGCACTGGCTAGTGGAACACTAAAACACATTCAAGCCTCACACTCCCCAAACACAGTTGTAAGCTCACTTTTTTCACAATGTAAAAGGTATTCCCAAGTTTTTCAATGAAGTGAAAAAGCAGAGCACTTTCACCTGTTACCAGCAATACCTGCTTAGAAAGAATTATGATGACATCTCCAGTAAGAACATCCAAAAGCAATCTAAAGGAAAAATTGCTCATTTTTCATTTCTCCAAGTTGACTCCTTGTAACTAAAAGAAAAGGTAGCATGCAAATAGCATGTACTAAGGTGAAATTTAATCACTGCTAGTGTGATAATGAAATTAATTAAATGAACCATAACTAAGTTCTCTTCCAGGACATTTCATAACTTCAAATTCTTATCAACATATTCATACAACATCTGGCTTACAACACCCTTAACAGGGACTCTTTCCACACCTGAGGTTTCCCTGTCACAGCCTGCAACTTAAACAATTACTAAAGCTTGTAAACCAGACCACAGAAGATCACCAAGAGGTTTAAATGCTTTCTAATCGAGTAGAGAAACTTGAGGGAAGGCAATAAAAGAAGAGAGATAAAAACTCATCTACAGAAGAGACCACATACCACTGCATACCCCCAGCTCTCACTGAACCTCATGAAACTTTATCAAGAAAATATTAACTCCTTAGATTATTATTAAAAGAGAGGTTCAAAGGTTTTCACTTTTCTAGTTTTCCTTATACCACCACCAGATCCACTGAAAAAAAAAAAGACTTCTATAGTAAAAGTCATGTTGTTATAACTTACTTAAATCGATATATTCTACAAGGAATCCAAGTGCTAGGCCAACCAATCATCACTCGTGTTGAAAGCTACATAAAACTCTTGAGAACTAATATTTCTACAGAATAATACATGTAACAGAAAATAGAAACTTGTGAAAAGAATTAAGTATAAAGCACAAATGGCAAATGAAATAGCTGACACATTTCATGCACAGCTACAGGAAAATAAATTTGACAACTTCAATGAAAAAAGAATACTTATACAAAAAAATTAAATCTATGGTTTAGCTTGCAACTTCCAGTTTAACTTTCTACACTGGTTTAGTTATTCTCACCTTTGTGGAAAATTAACATTTAAACAGATTACTTAAGGAAACACTTTCCACTTGATTCAGTAATCTTAAAATTATATTTTCTACAGCTAAGAATATTTTCACCTGTCCTTTTAACAGCTTGTAGCTCACACTAACTTGCTGTGACTTTTCTGAAGTCTGTGTTTCACCTGTGTTTTTCCTTAAAAAAACCAACCTTGGGCTTCCTGTTAAAGTTGATAGGAGATAACTCAGCAAAGAGATTATGCTTCTATCCCATTAGTATCACAAAATGTCACCTTCAATTGCATACATATTGTTAACCCTGCACTTCATAACAATAATGAGACAGCAGTTATGTAAATACTAAATATGTGCCCTAAGCAATTTGTCCACAAACTGGCAATATACAGCTTGTCTGACTCGAAAAGTAAGCACGTGGTGCAATCTAAGTGAGAACTGCTAGAGAAGCCAAGCACTCCCTGCCCAGGTGAGACACGGTTCACAGGCTGGCAGTGCAGCCAAGAAAGCAGCTTTATCTAACTTCCACTGCAGTTTTATTGCAGCCTCTTGACCCCCCCAGCTGCAGTCAGCGAACAAACTCTGAATAGACACCACCTATCTAAATAATGGATGCTCAACGTCTAAATCCTGTTTACAGAGCAGCATAAGTTACTCTAAAAAGACAGAAAAGAAGTAAATCTCTGTATAACTAACCCCCTTTAATCAAGAAAAAAAAATAGCTATGAGTGAGATCATGGCACAAGACACAGAGGGCAGGAGAAGGCACAAAGAAACGAACAAAAGGATTTATGTACTCTTGAGCATCCAAAAGGTATTTTATAGAAGGTGAAGATGGCTTTGTACCACTCAATGATTTCTCCATGGCTGACAAATCCTCTCCTCTGTAAATACGCCCGTTTAAGTGTAGTCTTGCAAATGTAGAAAAAGTTTAGCAGCCCAGATTTGAAAATTAATTTTAAAATAAAGCTTACAGATCATGTAAATATACAGTTAAAAGGTAAATACTATAGTGGTATTTCACCATATATTGAAATCTAAGTATTTTACATTATTAAAACAATGTATCTTTATTTACCATATTGACATAGCTCAATACATAATAGTATATGTCCCAGAAGTGATCCGTTCAAGGCTAAAACCTTTTCAAGAATGAATGGCTCCAATGAAGGAGTAATAAGATTATCGACTTCTAAAATTTACAGGACACCCTAAAAACAGTTTTGTTGAACAGCTCCCAAAGAAGCATCACCAGTGAGTACATTCAAATTAACTCTGTACCTCCACAAAAGCCTCCTGCTGTGATTTCTTCTTCAAACGCATCAGAGAATCCTCTTCCTGCATTTAATTTTGATAGACGACCATCAATAAACTGGAAAAAAAAATTAACAGTTTGTTGTCCCTTCTATCACTGCAGTGGTAAGAGTTGTCAGTGTGTACACTGTAATGGAATATGGAAGTTCAAGACTACACATGCCTTATGGGTATTATATTGCCTTTAGATGGATTGTGCATCAGAGGTTGCAACTACAAACACCAGAAATATCAGAGTATTTTAAATATATCAAATGAATTATATATATAGTCCAATATTTACTAATAGGATTGTGAATTTTTATAGTCAAATAAATTGCATGTCAGTTTGTTCAGAAATATTTTAACTTGCTTTCAAGTTTGTTGTGGTTTTTTTTCTTCTCTAATGGCATGAAAATATATTACTTTTTCCCTTACAAATGTAATCAGATTTGATTCATCGTCATATTCAAATAAAGATTACTGAGACACTCCCTGACATTCTTCTCAAATTGTAATTTTACTTCCTATCATCAACAAAAGAGAATAAACAAACCTTTCAATGGTATCTCTTTCTGTGTATGCATCAGTGGGTCCAAAGCAGAACTTTTTGTGCACAGAAAGGATCACCAGAACAGGAAATTGTTCATCACAGCCAGTTAAAAAAAATTATAGGCTACGATGTTTGCTTGAGCTCCATTAAAAGTGTAGGTGTTTTACATGAAAAAATGACCTTAAGAGGACAGAATGTGAAGGGAACTTGTAGCAATGCCATCAACACTGAGACAGTAGTGGCTTGGTGATAACAGGAGGTTTATGTGAGTGGCAGTGTGCAAGCTGACTTGAAGGGTGATGCACAAAGTTCCAAAACAAAGTGAGACATGATACCTGAAGCCCTCTCCACCTGACTGGGCACAGTTCAGGGTGGACATCACTGTGTTTTTAAGTTTCAACACAGCTGTTGGCCCTTTCCTTTTTTTCTAACCAGTCACACTTACTCAGTTTCATCTACAGATGCACACTGTATCAGTTGTCCTTATGCTGGTGTAACAGCAGAAGGAACAGAGGGATTTGCATCCACATCTAAGTGTACAGAGAAAGACTGAAATACATCAGAAAAAGTCAAAGATAATTAGCAATAAAACCTTTCAGAAGGAATGCATACATTCTTTTCAGGAATTACTGGGCTTCAAAGAAGTACAATGAGTGCGCTCTTAAAGGTTTAAAATCCTTTCAAGAAGCAACCCCTCCCTTTTTGTTTTGAAAAGGGTAACTCAAGTCAGGGAGATAAAGTGAGAAAGCACTTTTCTAATTATAAATTGTTCATAATCTAGCAAGGATTGAGTTATTCACTGGCCCCAAACAGTACAGAGGAACTAAATTATTTGGCTGTATCATACTTTAACAAAGATTATCCAAAGAATGTCAGTGACAATCTGAGGCTTGCCAGTGAAGAGACCAGTGACATGGAACAAATTACATTCTCAGAGTCCAAAAATTCCAGTAGCAAGAATAAGGTAAGCATTTCCTTCTCTTTCTTGCCTAAATTCCTTCTTATATTTTATTTTTACTTCCGGCTGGCTTTTTTTCCAATAATTTGGTTCATGGTCAGAGGATCACTGGATTATTTCACATTGAGAAAAACAAAACAAACAACCAAAAAAACAACCAAAAAACCCCCACAAACCAGCAAAAAAATAAAACCAAACAACTGACTTCAACCTCCCATCCTCAGCCTTTGAACTGTGTAACATTATATCTCTTGGGAAAATTATGATTCATTCCATACTATAAACCAACATAAGATTTATGGACATACTCATCATTTGGTAAAATTCTATCAACAGAAGACTGAGATACTGACTGAATTTCAGTTTTTAGAGGATCACTTCAGCTGAGTTTTTATATAAATACTGACAAATAACTTTTAGCAAAAAAAAGAAAGAAATTGGAGACATCATTTAAATGAAATTATTAGTAGCAGCAGTTGAATAATTTACTGTTAATAGTTGCACTTAAACTGCTACATGAAAAGAATAGCATGTCAAACACAGTTATATTTCATTATTTCCTCATCTACCATAATTCTTAAATCATTTTGAATTCTAAAACCAGAACACAGACCATATCCACTTCAGAAGATATTGCTGCACAGGTGTTAAAGGATGGGGAGTTGAGGAGGAGAGATTATGGTTTTGAGCTAAATCCAATAATTTCAGTGGGCAGGAGTAAGAATTCCAAGTCAGGTCACTCATTACTAAAAACAAAACATTGGTAGAAGCAAAGAAAATATGATAAAAGTGATTTCCACACAACAACAGCTCCACAGCTTGCACGAAGAGAGCTCAGCTCCTCAGGCTTGCAAATGAAATGTGAAATTTTCAAAGACTTAAGAGTCTTTAAGCCCTAATTAATTATTTATTTTTTCTAGTTATTACTTTCCACCATTTTAGGAACAAATCCCACTAAATGTTGCCCAGTACATTACTTATACAATTACATTATTTATTGGGATAGTCTAGCATTAGGCTTCATGCTAGTGCTAAGAATTAATTCATATTTTCCCTGGACACTCATCAGAAGTATTTGACATGTAAGATGCAACTATTAATTGCTTATGTTTGCAGACTGAAATAAAGATTAGCTACATTCCGTGTTAACCTAGCTAAAGGGGACCCCTTTCTAAGGTTTAGAAAAAGCTAACAATTAAATGGCAAACGTAACAGCACAGATACCAAAGATGTGGAAAAAACTCCAGTAAGCAAACAAGTAAAATAAGTTTACAGCCTAAGAGAGCAAACACTTCTTCTGAAGAAAAAACTGTCATATACAGAATATTTCATCTTGAAATAGGAATACTTAATATATAAATAATAGTTATTTTCTTTAAGAAAAATATTTTATATGCTTCAATATACTAATAGTTTCAGAATAACTATAACCAGGGCTTTTACAATTGAATCTATTCAGAGCAGAAGACAGCTTTAGAAAGCTAAAGTTGGAAAATTGCATCAAATTGAACTTCACATGTCCCCATAGTTGTGATCTACATCACAGTGATTGTCATAAATTATTTTTATTCATTCCTGGGGAAAAAAAAAAAAAATTAACAGTTTGGTGCATTCTGTTTCAGAGCAATATAAACAGTCCTTTCAGCTTCTAAAGATGTGAAGTCATCAAACTGATTTAAAACACATCTCCATAATTTATAAGTTCAAGAGATTGGTTTGAGGCTGAAAGATAATGTAGGCATGGTCCTGAACAAAAATACCCTGTCTCAATTTTCAGTAAATACTCTGATGCTGAATAAGAGAACAAAAATGCAATTGTTAAGAAAAATTAAATACAGAAATGGACATTATTATATCCAAGAAATAAAATACAAGTCAAAAACCCTTAGATTCATCTCTGACTCATAATTTTAAGGAAACCAGCATATAGGCCTGGAATTAGATAATCTTTTATGAGTCTATCAAGGTAAAGTAAACACAGTTCAAGCGAAAAATAACAGTACTGTTATGTAAAAAACCAAAGGTTGTGATAAGTGGTGGTCTCTCAGTTTGCCCTACATAATTTGATCAGGGCTTACAAATAGATCAGGGGCAGGGTAATAGTAAATGAGTAAATGGAAAGACATCACATGTGAGAGACATCTCAGATTCTTTGACAATAATTTTCTAGATAAAAGAAATGCAAATTAACTATGTCATAGAAAAGCCTCTTGAATGTGTCCCAAAATACTAGTTTAGGTGAAATAAAACTGCAGAAGCTGAACTTTAGATTGAATGAGGACTGGCCCCAAAAGGAGGTAACAACAGTTTGTAATGAAAAGCATCAGGCTGGAAGTGTCACCTGTCGTGGTATTTAAGAGTAAGCATTGGAACTGATCTTATTTACAGGTTAGTTAATGCTTCTGGTGCAACAGACTGGCACCTGCCAATACATTTGAGGATATCATTAGTAGAAAGCACATCAAAATGCAATACAAAGTAAAATCAGATGATGTGGAAGAATAAAATATTCTGAATGGGGAGTAGTGCTAAGAAATAATTCTGACAGTGATTTCCCAGTGCTTTGGTGAAAGGACACTGCAACTACCAAAATTAAGAGAATGGTTAGATTAGAGAACTGAATATGTTTAACGTAGGGGAGGAGGGGAGAAGGTTCAAAATCTACAAAGGAAAAATAATAGAGGAAGGATTTTATAAAATGGCAAAAATAAAACATATCAGTTATGGCAAAAAGAGTTCAGTTAAAAGTGCCCAATTTCTACTTGGTCTGGGTTTAAGGCTGCTTCTAAGAATTGTTTTCTGCTTAAACAATTTTCCGTAACAAAATAAAATACAGTTTAGTCTTTTTGAACACAAATAACTTGGAAAACAGCTCATTTGTCAGTCGAAAAAATTGGAGAAGATGCAGCTGGGCTGAAGATTAGCTGAAAGAGGAGGAGTAACCTTCACAACAGAAACTAGAGGAATGAAAAAAACCTGCTACTACTATTAAACCACACACATGATCAAAATTGTTACTATTTCCTAATCTTCAAAAATACCTTATTTCCTTTAGTTGAAATAAAATTAAAACAAGCTACAAACAAGCTGTAAATTGATTATGTTTATTTGAACACATATTAAAATGTAAGGGGGAAGTACACAGCCACACTGACAAGCCCATTTGTTTCAGTAAGTTAAAACTTTTTCTTACAGCTGAAGATGTTACTTTAGTAGTAGCAGTGCAGCAACAATTGAGAAACATTGCTTGTAGGCAGCTTTCTCTGAAGAAAGTTCCATTCTAGCTTATCACACTGAGATACACAAAGTATTTTATATTATACACTATTTACTCTGTTACTTCTTTCCATTTTATTCATATGTGCTGGCTACTTCAAAAGGTTCCAGATTTCTTCTTTATTATTCTACATTTTTATTTACAACTTTATTGTAAAAAATAAAACAGTAAATTGAAAGGAGCCCATTTTTTTGATCAGTATTTCCTTATCTTTCACATAATTAGGAGAAAGCTATTTTCACAGGACTTCTACAAACTATCATCCTTGCATAAATCTTTATTTTAGACACCAGCCTCTGATTAGCACAAAGTGCTTTTTGAAAATTAGATTCTACATATAATGAATTTCCCTTATCTATCATGTCAGTATATCTTCAAAGAAGTCCACCACATTATTTAAACATGAACTCCCATGCCTCAATCATTCCAGATATTTGTAGGCAAATATATTCTTTTATGGGTCTTCTGATTTCATTCCAATTTTACTTGATTTTCCAAAAAATCTAGTCATAAGTTTCTTAACACCCTTTTGATGCAGTGGGCTTATGTGATGAAAACGGAGAAAAAAGCCAGAATAAAATCAAAGAAAAAAATAATTTCAAAGACTGTAGTAAAACTATTATTGAGTTGTACCAGACATTCAACAACTTGTTCTCTCTTAGTTCAAAATCTGCATTAACAGATCAGCTAGAATGGTCTTCAGGCCACCCTACAGCTTGGGTTTGTAACATTCTCTGTGTGCCTAGCAATGAAAACTGCAATTACAGTATGAATCCAGTTGATTAAAAAAATGCCCTTGAAGTCCAATTTAAGTAAGCACTACGTTGTTTAGGTTCTTTGGTCAAGAGCCAAGAGAGCTGAAAATGAAGTTCAACATTCTAGCTGGAAGATCCATGATTTATCTTGCTCAGATGAGTCACTGGCTCTGAAGAGATGCTGCACTGGCTCTGCACCCTGGGGGTATTTTCTTTGTTGAGTTCCACCTCCTTCCCCCCACTCCTTTTAACTATAACTGAAGATTTAAAAATGCAACAAAACTGTGATGACTTTCTGTACACAAAGTACTTGCACTTATACTTTACCCCAGAGTTTCATAAGCTGACAGAAAGGAAAATGTATTTAAATATGGATATGTTTTAAGAGAAAATCATTAAACATGGGTCTCATACCTGTTTAAACAGTTGAAGATTAACAGCTGTTTCCAGGAATTGCTTAGTAGTACTGGAACGATGCTTCACAAAACTAGTCTCACAGAAAGTTATGGGCTCTCCCTAAAAAATTTAAACATAAAAAGTTAGATGGCAGCTAGAGTACAAAAAATGCCAACTTATTTGAAATTCTCCATTACAAATGAATTTATTTATTTATTAGTAGCCAATAAACACAAATATTGCCTTTCAAGCAATCTTGATAAACACACATTCAATTAAAGAGACAAAGGTAACAATGAAAAAAAAAGTCCAAAATCTTTGTGCAATATTTCAGCAGTTGTGAAAATACACATTGAAATTGAACCTCTGGTTTATGAGGTCAGTCTACAAAACACACATTGCAAGGATTTTTCCTTTGCATGTGGTTTACAATCGCTTCTTTCTGTTACCTTCATAGTACTCTTCATTAAAAATTTCAGGGAAGTGGTTCAAATTTTGGGGAAGAGCAGGTCCACTCTTCAAATAATTTAACATGCATTATTGCTCTGGATTACTCTGATTTCCTGGCAAGCTGAACCAGGAATACTAGTAAATCAAACACTAATTCAGTCCAAAAACATGTATCTGCACCAAATTATTTGTATATTTATTCTACCAAAACTACTGATTTAATAGGAAATTACTAAAATACACATCCATTTGAATTTTACTCAGAACAAAAACTCCAAACATTTGCTATGGAGAACAGATGGGATTAGCATTTAATACAATGAAATGTGTTTCCCTAATGTGGGGAAAGCACATAATCTAGAGTTATTAAAATCCCTACACCAGTACACTTGATAATGAAAGATGATAAAGAATTACTCATTGAAAATGTGTTTGCTGGAAGAACTATTACTGAAAATGGCAAAAGATACTAATAAGATTATTTATAAACAATCAGATTGCCTCCTATGTTACTCCCTAATTTCAGCTAAAATTTGCTGGTTTCAGTGTGCAAAGTCCACAGGACATTGCTGATGAGCATTCTCTGCAATTTGGTTATTCTGTCAATACTTCATAATAAATACTTGAAGCTGTTTGCCTTAACTGCATAGGTGCAGCACAGACTTTGTGTAGTGCTCAACATACCTCAACCAATTTCATCAAAAAGCCAAAAGGCCTCTCACCCAAGTACACCCAAAAACTACCAAAGTTGTCAAAGACAAACAATCTGGAATCCAACAAGCTGCCCCATCTAAGTCTATCATGGAATATTTCACTACCCAAAACCTGCATATGCAGTCCCACAACAGAATAAAAGGTACCTCAGCCATTCAGAAGAAAAAAGATCAGACAGTTGCTATATTGACCTTCACAAGAGCTCTAACTGTTGGTCACTTAAAAGACAAATTTATTTATGCCCCTGTAATCACAGCTTTCTGCTCCTAGCCCTGCTTATGCTTCTCCATGCATTTTCCTGTCATTCTGCCTGAATTTGCTTCTGGAATATCACACACTGCTCTCTGTAGGTGAATGGGCTGAAATTACTCTCAACTGCTTTTTACACCTTGTACTTTGTTTAAAAATGGTTCAAGAATGATGCAAGAAAATGTTGCAGTAAAAGCACTGTGATGTCATTATAAAGTCCTAATCTTCTACTATCAAAAGCCTCACTCTTTGTAAGTCTCTCTTTTAAGGGGTCTAATCCTACTTAGCAAAGCCCTGAAGTTCATGCTTAGCTTGTTTCCAGAAGTTTTAAATCTTTACTTCTTTATGGAACCTCTGACTTGAGAAAAGAAATCTCACTGGAAGAACTAGAAGCTCTACATCTACCTAACATAAACTTTCCCCTTTTGCAGAGCAACAGGAATACTGTGATATACAAACCCATCTCAGGGCAATATGTAGCACTGTGTCAATCAAATCTGCAGAACCACATGAGTTACTCCACCTGCTACTTACCCCAAGATAACTGTGGAACACTGTACAGATGCAGGACATGCTGGATCTGCCAAATAGCTTGAAATGTTTGTGGTACTTTAAATAGCACTGCCTCCCTGACCCACTTTGCATCAGCTATCCTTGAGCTCCTAATGACTCTTGTCTTAAGAAGATGACCCCAAGCTACTTAGCAAATTCAAAGTGCCATCAAAACAAATGAAATAGTCTCCAGTGAGATATGGTGGTACAAGACATAGTGTTCCCGAGGGTGGACTCTCTTCTCAGTTCTGTCATTCTTCCAAAAATTTCAGGGCAACAATCTTTATTTTATATATTTATATATATACACACACATATATATATATAAAATTAAATAACTGTGCAAGTGCAGAACTTACCAGACGATGGCTCATGAAATACTATGAAATATTGAATCTAGGACTAAAATGAGAAAATAGTATTTTCAAAATACACTATTAAAAAAAATATAATCTAAGCTATGCCTCCACTGGCACTGTCCCAGAGTCTTGGGAAAGATGAAAGAGAAAAAGGAGAGGTTATCTCCCAGCAGAACAGAAAACAGGCATGCTCCCCTCTTTCACACCAGCCTGGGAAGAGCCAGCAGTCAGATAGTTTTGATGGCACTTCTCCTGGCTGAGCCATGGGACAGAATGTCAGGAAATGGTAGTTCAACACTAATTTTTAGTTCATGGATGTAATACTTTCACAAATACTTTCCTTTATCACTGGATGCTTCAGATATTTAGTAAGCACTCATGCATTGGTACATCTATAGAAGTTAGGAGCCATAATATATTCCAAAGCTAGCTGAAAAACTATTTAGATCTATAAAGATTTCACACCCAAACTTCATCCGTGCTACTGATTTGAACCTACTGATAGCAAGGCTGCATTGAAAATTTGAGTCTGTTTAAAGCTCCAACCTGTTCAGCATAAGACAATGAAAAAATCTGTTGAAACCTGTTTTCCACACTAAAGTTTTCTCAGGGTTTATGCTGTAACTTTACTGAAATTGCTTTAAATAATACAATTAACTCCTAGCTCTTTTATTTGCTCAAGACTCTGAGCAAGAATATTCTTTTCCAAATAAAACTTCTACAAATCTTCAGAGATTATTACTGTAAACACAAAGCTTTTTGAATTGATATTTAAAAAATAAATTATTGAATCAATATAAACAAAAACAGCTCTAGAAGCTTTAATACAAGATTATAACATTCTCATTTCTACAAGTACATCTGGGTACCTTTAGAAACTGAGTTTTGGAGGAATGCTCCACTGATACTTAACTACTAAACCATCAAATGGCCCCTGTCATATTGATCTACAATGTACCTTCAAAACAAGTTCGATTGAAACCCAGTGGGGACTCTCTAGTGAAAAGCAGACAGCTAATACTCAGACCAAACAACCCATGCCCAAACAAGATATCCATCCTTTTAACAACAGTTGCTACGGAATTTTCTTCCCCTTTCATAGCTTGCCACACACAGCAGGAATTTTTACTCGAATCTACATTCCCATTTTAGGCAGCCTATTTATACAGACCTCATGGGAACATGAAAACAGTGAGCTAAAACAGTGTGATCATTTTAAAAGGGAAAATGATCTACATTAGATTTGCCTGTGCTTTCTAAACCTATTGCTACCTAATTTGATCAAGAAGTGCAAAGATTTTAGTTCTTTATTTCAGAAAATATTTCTATCTCTCTAGAAAGAAAAGACCTGTACTACTGTTACAATTAATATTATTTCACACAGTAGCTCTTGCTTATTAGATAGAGACTCAAGGTAAGGAGCTTTGGTCTTTTATAATCCATTTTCTTAAAAAATCCAAAATTTTAAACACAAATTCGGTTTTGAAATTAACATTTTTTTTTTTTTTAAATAAAGGAAGCACAAAGCAGAAATTTCAGCTGTCATGACATTCAGAGATAAAGGCCAGGATGTATAACTGAGCAGAACTCATGATTCTACTTATGAAGATGCCATTGTAAATTACAAATTAATTTCTGAAAAATTTGCAGATTTCTGGCAATGTACCCGAACATTAAGATGTGCTAAAATATTTCTTAGAGTCACAATTAAGAAATATTACAGAGGGAAGTTCTGGATTTAAACACAGCCAATTTTCTAGCATTTCATTACTCTCTGTTCCTGCACTCTGCTGTACGTTTTATGTAAACAAGTCAATGCCATTTCAAGAGATGCCTCTGCTCTAAAGGTTTTGTTTTGAAACTCAATCATCAGTAACGATTACTTATGCATTCTCAAGCAATTCAGGTGCATTCTGCATGGTAAAATACCCATTTTTTCCTAATATAGGATATAATTGCAGTAATTTGCTTTCTTGTATATTGAACACAATACCTGCATCTGCCAGAGAGCTGATGCCACTACCTTAAAAGTGTCAATACAGGTCCAAAGCTCTCTGGTTAGAATTCAATTAAAGTGAGGTCTGACAGGGTGTGCTATCTTCAAGCTGGAAGTTATCTTAGCTCCCCTGGCATGCTGATGAGACCATGAACTCCTACTGCTGAGCATTCCAGAGCAAGCCATTAGCCTTTGCTCTTAATTTCCTAATTTCTGAGGACTGATATTACAAAATTACAAAAAATATTTCTGGCCATTATAACAATTTGCCTCCTGACAATTTTAATTCAGTATCCTGATGGAAAAAACTTTTCTTGGAAATTTCTGCTGGATTAAGATTTTTATTATCAGTTATTACACACAAAAATACAATCACCTTTATCTATTACATGTCATATTCTCTGTCTGTATTAGAATAGTCAAATTTTCCATATGGTCTTTTGGAATCCCATGAATTCCTTCCAAGACCCCTGAAGCTGCCCATTTTCCCTTTCATTAATCTCTTTCCTCTTTTTTTCTTTTTTTTTATTTTTTCAATAATTGCTAGACATTTATTCAAGACATATTGCTACATGGAGGAGAATCTGTCCTGTGCTGAAAACAAACAGTTGCACAGAATGAATGTTCAGTGTGATGAACAGTGTTTGGAGCGAAGAGAAGTGTTGGATGAGTACAGACACTATCAAAGCTGTTCTTTACTCAGAGTGAATATTAATGACAGTTGTTTCAAGTTAAAATCATACAGAACACACTGCTGCAAGAAATAGTTCACTTAAGTGTATTTTTTGAATTTACAAGCAACTGATAACTATCTAAACACATGATTTTATTTTTCATCAGGATGTTTGTGATCCTAAAAATGGCACCCCAAAACTTCTCAGTTCTTAATCCCAAAAATAGGACAAGCTGATTTACAGCAAAAGTATTTCAAAAGTTTTTAGAAAATATTCTTATTTAAGTATAACCCCTACAAATTTTCTACTTAATGAATACTGTGAGCTCCTGAAAGAATTCAGATTAAGTCCATAGTTGTGGTTTAGATTTCCTTATTAGATATAGTGCCATGGACTTTCAAACAAAAGGTAGTATTTTCTTTGCAATAACAATTCACAAGTTTTGAGAACCCTGACAAGTGGTTTTGAAATTTCCAATTCAAAATGCATTAAACTGAGCTCAAAAGGCTAGTGCAAAATAAATGAGCTGAACAATTATGGGGTAGCTCCCATTAGTTTCTACTAAATCAGATCAAATTCATAATAAATAAAATCTAAATCTAATAAATAAAAATTATGTAAAGTACTAAAATTAGTTAAAACAATGTGAACACAGCTCAAAATAACGGTTACTTTTTTTTTTTTTTTTAATATGCTTTGTCTTTGGACAAGTTGATGTCACTCCAAGATATGCGGGTATTTGCCAGCAGACATCTGCCTCTTAAGACATTCTGAAATAACATCTTTTTTTTTAAAGACAAAACCAAACCATCAGGCCACAATGGTTTCATAAATATCTTCGCTTACATGCAATCAGTGGAGGCAAAAAAAATTCCTCCCCAAAAAAGGCTGCAAAAGAAAATAATGCAGGAAGACCATAAAGGTTACTTTGACAACTGTTTGCCAGTTGAAATGCTGCATGGTGCAGTACTTCCAGGGAAGTGTAAATGTGGGTATCTGAAATATGCCAAACAAATAAACTGAAAAAAAAGAAAAATGGAAATCAGGGGCTCTTTTCAACAGAGATGCTAAGCAGAATGCTAAAGAAGTTGTATATTCAGTTCAGCACTCTTAGCAAAATAAAGGACTGACTGGAGCTTATTTCCAGCCAGAACAGAGATAAGGATATCCACCAGACTGACATCATTGTGCTTGCATGTACTGAATGTAGACTGAGACAGTTTTTGAATTACCAGCTCTTACTGCAAGCTGCCATGAATTGGCACAGACCAATGCCCTCACCCTCAGAGTGAGGGAGAAATCAGATAAGCCCTCCTGAAGCAATGGCACGTAGTGCTGCTATGGAAGAAATGCCAACTATCTGTTCTATTGTTTAAACAAAGCTAGTACTACCTTGAAGTCTAGTAATTTTGAAAACAGGCACAGTCATTTCAATATCGTAAGAAAACTGTAATGCCTGTTAAACACAAATATTTGAAGTAAAACCCTTGAACCACTTAATTTCTGCATGGGTTACTTCTCATCTCTAGAACAATTGCTGTCAGTGGCACAGACAGCTAGTATGTGAAATGCTCACAGCAAAGAGGACTACCTCTAAGAGAAGCTCTTGAATGGAAGCAAGAACTTGTCACATATGGTATTTTCATGTTTGCTACAGGAAAAGGCCCCACCTACAATTACTAACTATCCTTTTCATTTCCATCAAGGAATACCTCATAACACTCTCAACAGAATACACTGCCCTTCTCCTCTAATTCAGCCAATGTCATCTTAATTCATTTCATCAAATGGAACTACTATCAGTTGTTTGCCATTATCATAGGAAAAGAATCTGAACTGACTGACTAAATGAATCTCCGAGTTGTCTCTGATAAATGAATTTATCTGTAACAGATTCAATATGTGCCATCCTCATAAACCAGCAAGGATGAAAGCCTGTAACACGTTCATCTACAAAGTCAAGATAAAACATCAGAAATACAAATTCTGGAATTCTGATGGAATAAGATAGGGTTTCATTTCTCCTAAATTATCAGTGGAATCAAGGTAAGTATATAATAGAAGAGATGCATCATATCTGGCTTCTGCTAGGAAATCAAAAGCTTGTGGCCTCAAACATAGCAAAATCTCTGGATCAGAACAGTAAAAAAATGATGGAGACTGAAAGGCAGGGCCTCTTCAGCTATTGACCACATTAAACCAGGTGAGCAGTAAGTAGCTTCATTAATCCAACTGATTTTATGCTAGATGAATTATATAAGAGATAAGTATTGGATAAGCATTTATTTTTCAGTACAACCCACCATCAGAAGGTAGCATTGCCTTCTAAATTGCCAGAGCATCCTTAGTGTAGAGCAAGATTTCCAGCATTTTCTTTGAAAGCTTTCAGACTGGGATATTTCATATTCTCCTTTCACAGAATGAGACTGTGCTTTTACAAATGAAGGAAAAAAAAAGAAGAAACAGCCTTACTGGTTTGTATCTTAGTGCATCTCTATAGGATCCAAACAGTGCTGCCTGTGCCCGCAGAAAGGCCTTGGCCACTCCATCCCCCGTAGCTGTAGACTGCTTTTTCAGTTTATTTTTCAAGGCCGAGACCTGCATGACAGAGTGGAACAGTTAAATTAACACCTCAGAAATTGGTACAGCGAGGTATGAACCAAATCAGCAGGCAAACCATGGTGTCTCCAGGTCAGCCAAAAATTCATCCTCCTCCTTGATAGCTTATCTTTTTAACTGCAAAGAGCACCTGCTGGTCTGTTAATTGAAATGAAAGCAGGGGACGACAGTAGAGTGCTAATGCAAATTGGTTTATGTTCTCTTTTTTTTTCCCAAGGCCTCTTGACATAAATAAGCTTAATTATTTTACAGTAAACTGAATGTGAACCACTTTTCAGCAGATTATTATTTCTNTCTCTTCCATCTAATCTCACTTTCTCCCTGCTGAGAGTGGGATTAGATGGAAGAGAAGAGAAACAAAACAGAAAACCTTACAACAAAGTGGAATGTGATATTCTTTAAATATTATTAATGAAAGCGTTTCTACATATTTGATATTATATACACCTGCAGGACTTAGACAACTCAGATAGCCCTCCAGTATTCAATATAAATACTCATTTAGATGAAACCAACTACCTAAATGCAATTATTTTCAAACTAGTTTTGTTGTTCAATCTCACATTCTAGCTTCTAAAACTAGATTGATATTTAACAGGATCTCAGCTCTAAGACTTTATTCAAAATAAATAATTGATCCATAAGACTGCAAACTGTGCTGACTGCCCTGAGTTTCCAAAGTATATTAGTAGTTGGCTATTTTCTGACGGGAAAGCATAATAAATTATGCTATTTGAATTTTACAAAAAAAAAAAAAGTCTTTTTAATTGCACTGTTACATGTTGACCATAACTTCTTCAGAATACTATTAATCATTCTATTTTCAGAAATAATTTGCACGTAGAATAATTGTTTTATGAAGTAGCTGTTCAATATTCTATGTGAATTACAGCCTGCTTTTCAAATGCTACTTTTAGAACAGTAATGTTCACACACCCAGTTTTCAGTGTTAAAATCCTGTGACTTTAGAAATCTCAAAACTAAAACTCTAAAGACCCATTTAGATTCTGTACTACATCACTGCGCACAGGCACTACACACTACTGAGGCTGTGCATCTTTCAGCAGCTCTCTGGATTTTACAATTAACAATAAATAATGACTACAGAGGATACTAAAAACCTTCAAGGTCTACTGTTTTCTGAAGCTCATATTTATAGAAGTTCTCCTTAGTCTATGGAGAAGTCATTAAGACTTGGCTGCTAAACGTGATTCCCTTCAGTCCTCTAAGCTTTTTGGTGAAAGTGTTCACATTTCAGCAAAGGAGTAGTCTTTTTGTCAGAGCTAACTGCAAGCACATATTGTAGGATCAGGCACAAAGTTTATAAATTTGCCTCTATGGTCTCCCAAAATTTTATACACATTACAAATGTTCTTTGTTTAATATCTTACATTATTAAAGTGGTGACCGAAGTATTATTGTATTAGGAAATTATCTTCAGAGAAATAGCTACCTTTTTAAAATAAAGAAATAATACTCAAATTCACAGTGAAATGATGAAATTTAAAAACAAGTGTTGTTGTCAGGAGAGAGGAAAAAGAGGGGGTTTTCCCCCTCTCTAAGAAAACAAAGGATTCCTGAAAGACTTGCACTGATTTATTTTTCCAATTTTAAATACCTTAGGAGTAGCGGAACTGCTACTGGCATGGTAGTATTTCTAACAGTCAATAAATCTAAAATATTATGTGTGAATATTGGAATGAAGCCATTAAGAAGATTACAGCATGCAACGCAGCAGAGGGTCCACATGAAAAAAGGACTGGTAATTCAGGACAACTGTGACCACTGACCTTTGCACAGTCAAGACCACTGGTCAGTCTGACAGAATAATAGAGTTCACATGCATAGAAAGTCATCTAGCCTGTAACTATAATTTAAATGCTTAACTGAATGATTTTTAAAAGCTTTTAAATCTCAGTTAATTTATTATACAGTTTATTAGACAATGCTATACAATAACACTTTTTTCAATCTTAAATTTATCATGAAAAAAATCACAATCACAGCATTTTAATAGACATATCACTTATAGATGGGTAAACTATTAAATACCTATGCTGTGAGGACATCATCAAGCTTATTGATCAAGAAAGTAATTATTCAATTTCCTCTGGACACAAGAAACAGTTACAGAAAACTCTTTGAAAACAGTGCATTTCTTTTGTTAAGCTGTTACACAGCCTGGGATCAATTCTTGAAAGGAACAGCAAGACTAGAATGTCTTTTATATTTTCAGTTCATCGTTTCATTGTAAACACCATTCCAAAACCTAATATTTTTTCATCAGAAGTTTTACTACCTTCATACACATGCTCATGAGGCTTATTTATTTAGGCTAAAATGTTTCACATATCTAAGTATCTTTGATATTTCAGGTTTTCAGTTTACCCAAGCATGCTGACTCTAGACTCCTGTGTCTTATGCTTTGTAACAGAGATACTAGCAGTTGCACTGCCCCTCATGACTGCTTAAGGATGGACAAGTATTTTGGCATTTTATGAGTCAAACACAGACATTCTCTGTGCCTTTTGTTTCCAGGTTATCCAACTATAATTCTATGTTTTCCATGAAATTGTGTTAATTAAAGTGCTTTACAGCTTGCATGTAGTGAAGCAGGAGATGGGAATATTCAAATTAAAAGCTTCATTATAAAATTCCCAAATTCTGCAAGTGTAGCTTGCAAAAAATACAGTTGTTCTGTTTTGTTTTACACCAGATAAGAAACGAAATAATTTAAATCTACTCTATAAGCCTGTACACTTGGATAACCTTCATTAACATTAATAATTGTAACATTCATATCTCCTGGGGAAGAATATGCTTCTAAAAGTATAAAGTATTTGTATTTTCCTCATCCTACCCTACGCATTCAGAGATCCCTTTGATATGCATCTGTAAAATATATGGTAAGTCCCCCTCATTGCAAAAACATCCATTTTTACTGTTTTAAGTATTTCCAGCTACAGTTTCAGTATATTATGGGCAATGATGCCTGATTCTCAATTCTACATGTAGCTATTATTTGACAAGTATGTATCTCCATGGCATTATAAGCTCAACCTTATTAATTGAATGCAAGGTCAGTTAAAATTACTGACACAGTAGAAAATTACTCATTTTTTACTTAACTTGTTATATAATTCAACAATTGAGTACAGTCAAAATTACTGTCTATCCATGCACATGTGGGTATCTATACATTTTCACACACTAGTGTAAAAATCGCAAAACATGATAATTTTTATAGTCTCGTACATTTCTGAACTGCAGTTGATACTGAGTCAAATGACTGACCAAGTAATCTATAAAAAGTCTATATTTTAACATCATTAAAATCAAAGGGAACCGACATAAATGTGATCATCAAAAGCTTGATTTCTATTGTACCAAATATATACAAATTAGCAACAAAACCCAGAAGACAATAGTATGTCACTACAGTGCTTTACTTTGATTAAAACATTTTGGTTTTATCATTTACAATTTTAGGAAATGTAACTCTTTGATTTCACATTTTGATATAAAATTCTTCATGCTGACAAGCATTTGGGATAGTTTGAGCATCCACCACTAAATAATCAAAACAGTGGTTTCACAATTATATTCTTTTAGAGCTCTATAGGGAAAAACAAGGCAAATGAATATTGTGACTATTTTAAATGATATAGAGGATATGATCCCCTATAGGCAATAATAAAAAAAAAAAAAAAAAAAAAAGGAGGGGGGAAACACCCTCTGCAAGATCAAAGTCCAGAAAGAACTGGCACTTAATTTATCATTCTTTACAGACAAAAGACAGTTTTCGTCATTTCAAAAGGATCAGATGTCTTTTATGACAAACTGGGTTTGCAGTTTAATTTACAAATAGAATTCTAAGTAAGCAGTCTTTGCTCTGCCAAAGCAAATGACAAACAGTATAGGTTTTCATTCACGCAGCCCTCAGCAGGATAGAAGAGATTAAAATAAAACTGAAATAATTTAGAGAAAACAAATAAATGTTTCAGAAAGTTGAAGAAGATCAAAGCCTGAATTTTCTGACCCCAACTGTACAAGTATTTCTTATTATATTGACCAGTGCCATCAGATCATTAATTAAAAGGAAAGCGCTGGCAGGTGGCAGGGAAGCAGAAGCCGATAATTGGCCCCCTTCTTCTTCTTGCCTTCAAAAACTCTCTCATTTTTTTACAAGACATGCCACAAGGCAGACAGAAATGCCTACTTTGTAATATAATGATTAAGATAAGATGAAGAGACTCTTGCGTTTAAAGCAGCTATGCCTAATGAATGCAGCTGGCTTTCTAATTATGATCCCACTTTTACAATCAGGAATATGATGTTCCATTCAACATCTCCTCAACTGTCAAAAAGGTAAAAATCTCAAATCCAGGGGTCTACACTTGGTGATTTTCACCTCCTTATTCCGTTTATAGCAGTTAGCAAACCCAAGCAAAAATAACTACTGGTAATTCGTGCATCTATATAAGAAAGAATGAAATATTTGTGAGACATACCACTTCACCAGGTAGGTTGTTAAGGTCATTAAAAGGGGTTTCTAGAGTGTTTGTGTCCACATTCAGCAAAACCACATCCTCCAGTGACCTATTTTTTACCCTCTGTTAAGAGGCAAAAAAAAAAAAAAAAAAAAAAAAAAAAAAAAAAAGTGAAAAAGTATTTTAGATCTTTAAAAACACTTCTTAATCAAACAATAAGGTTATGTTACTAATCTCTGAAATACAAGCACATTCAAAAAATGAATTATTGAAAACCAAGATTCACACAAAACAGTTAAATATAAGCAACTATACATATCTTGTAACAGTTTCATTTTCTCATATTTGTAAAAGATAGGATCTTAATCATGAAATCAGATGAAAACCAGAGAAAACAAAGTAATTATTTAGTTTTATATAAGTCCCTATCATGTGATGTCTACTAGTATTAAAGAATGGATGACACAATCTTTCATCAGTGGGACTGCGTAGCAGCTAAGAATTGAATGATTTGCTCCTTTCAGGATTTTCTGTATAGCCCTACAATAATACATAATAGTGTGGTCCAGGAAGTAATTCCAGAAAGAATTGAGTGACTTCTTTTTCAGAGCAAGCCTTTCTGTTCCACTGCTTTCTGATGGAATAAGGAAAAAGATCTTAGTCAAGATATGAGGATCAGTGTATGCAGATGGTAAGACCTTGATTTGAGAGAACAAAAGGCTATGCCTAGATAAGAAGTGTGATGAGAGAGGCTCATTTTTGAAAACACAAAAGTGTTAGTAGCTCAGACCTGGGGAGAGCCCACTTCATCAGCTTTGCAAATGTGAATTGATCCTTAGGAACTGCTTTAGCAGAAGTGTAAATCAAATAAAGCTCCCAAATCAATTATCTACCCTGCATGATAATCAAACTACACTTGTGGGCTTAATGGTGCCATTGAATGGTTATGGAAAGAAGCAAAGATCTTTATGACACAGCTATTACTTATCATTTAGGCAAATTCTTTTTTTTTGTTGTAATTTCAAATCTGACAAGGCTATGCCTTGGGGTTTTTGGCAAAAAAATAGTAATTTCTAAATTAATAGTTATGACTGTTAAAAGATAATGTTAGACAGGGATTTACAGAGGGACAGGAATATAAATGATCTAGGAAATCAGAATGATGCTGAATTCTGATTGATGTCAACCCCAAAATAAATTTTAGCTGTTCTTATTATTGGGAAAATCTGTTGCCACTTTAAAAAGGCAGGAAAAAGGCTATCATTGAGATTTAGACACAGAAACAGATCAAGGTGTAGCACTTCTCTGTCTCCATAAAGTACTTCAAAAGCAAGGTTTCAAAGAGCATCATTTTTTACTTTGTAAATCATCTGAAGCTTAAATTTTGTATTCTGTATGCTAAAAACCAGATGATTTTCTGAAGCATTGCCTCTGAAACAATCATTTATGGCACATGTCTCATGTTTACTAGTACAGAGAAACATATAGTAAACTTACCTCTATTAAGCTTAAGTGGACGCCAATTAGATAAGGCATTGGTGCACTGAATAAACAAAAAAGTGGAAAAACCCGAATTATTGTTTAAAGTACCAATTAATAAACATTTGCAGAGCAAACAATATGTAAAATCTTGGCACATACAGTTGCTAGTTAACATTCACTGAATAAGCCTGTATTAGATGTACACAGTTTCTACCAAAATTTTTACTAGACAAGGGAAACTGTTGTTTTGCTTTTTTTTTTTTTTTTTTTTTTTTTTTTTTACTTTGCAGCAAAAACGACCACAAAATAATTGTTCCTAACGTGGAAGCATGAGTGAGAATATGTGTAAGGCTTGCCAACTTGCCCTACCTAGTTTCTCTAACCAACCACACTGTATGGCAGAACTAACTTAGCAGATGTCCCAGATATGGTCTGTCTCTAGAACTAGAATGGTTTTCAAACACCACTCTGCAGCACATAGTTCCTGATAACATCATCCCCACTGCAATGCAGACATCATTAACTCCAGTTTTAGTTCTGAATGTTCTTCTGCTAGCCTTTCTTGGTTGGCATTTTGAAGCTGTATATTAAAATATCCTATTTAACTCAAGACAGTAAGCTTGTCAGTTCTGATCTGAATAAGACAAGGAACTATATTCTCAAAAGAGAACAAATAGCCACACAAAGCCTCTGGACTGAGACCTCCTGCAGTACACAAGCAAGATACTGAATTAGGCAAATTTCTCATGGTTTGCCATTATCTTCTCTTTCCTCCTCTCGTGACTGTGTTCTGGTAACATCTGAGAATGAATATACTCAGTACTCAGTGCTGAAGGGAAAAAACACAATCACACTTGAGTACTGCAAAATTACTAAAAATATTCACTCCAGAGCAATAAGCAATAGATAAATAGGCTGGGGTTCAAGAAACTTGGTGGCATACAAAATGCTGAGGAAGCAGAGAGGAATAACAAATAAAAGTGCTCTCTGGAAACAAAACAAACAGTTGAAGGTAAGATGACTTACACAAAGTTACACAGATAGCTGATGTACAATAATTTCTCCCATTCTATTCATTTGATCACAGACCTGAGCCACCAGGACTGACCCACTGGTGATCAGCTTCCTCAATCAATCTGGTCCCAACTTTGGGAGTGAAAGTAGCAATTCTCCTCCACCTGTGGCTGCAGCCAGTTTCAGAAAAATCTGTACACACTATGGATTAGCCAATTGCTCTTATTAACAGTGTTCCACAGGAGAGGATTGAAAGAAAAAAATTTTTTAAGAAGAAAAGAAACAAAAATTCCCCAAAATAACAAAAAAACCAAAATAAATCAATCCAAAACTACACCAAAAAACCACTCAAAACCCAGACTGACTGAGGGCAAAAGAAGCTTTCATCACATTTCTGTTTTCAAGATAAAGCTTAACTTTTCTAGGCAATGGGGATTCCAAAAGGGGAAATGGAGAGCCCCATGTTTCCACATATCTTTTTCTCAGGCCAATACTGAAAAACTTTAGTACCTCCTGATGAGTTCATCCAGGCTAAGGCCTTATGCCTTTGTGGACTAAACAATGTTACATGGAATCATAAGCAGTGTCCCTCCAGAGGATTTATATTCAATGAGGAATCAGATACCTTTAAAGCACTCTGTAATTTTAAAGATAGTTAAATATGTCATGTAGTATAAACCAAGCCAGTAAGAATGACTGACATGTAACAGGATTGTTTTCTTTTTACACCAACACCATTCTAGCTTCACTAGGCCTGAACTGACTTAAAATAACTGATGATTTACTCTATTAATAAATCTGTCATTAAAAAGGGTAGCATGTAACTCTTTTCTGGGGAACAAAGCAACAGTTACATCACTTACATTTTGAGAAGTTAACAAAACAAAGGTACAATCCTTATCAGCTGAACACATAATGAAAATGCATGAAATAAAAACTGCAGCTATGGAAAGTCAATTTGAGCATTTGCAGCAAAGAATGGATTCTGAAGCCTTAAGAGCAGAGGTTTGCAATGTGTAGGTGAAACTCTTTACTGTGATACTACTGGGAGCTGCTATATAGGTTCTCTAACATAACTAAATGTTATTACTAAAAATGTTACTAATCTACAGCACCACTGCCTAAAATAATTCCTGTGTTATGCAAAATGTGCAAGTTAATTGGAAAATAATTGTCCTATTCTCACGAAAACAGGCGTGCACATATCTCTAATCCAGAAGAGACCAAATCCCATAAAAGATATGTTGCAATAGTAACTTGAATTTTCTAATTGCATTATAATCTTAGCAGAGCATCAGTAGAACAGATGCTATATCATCCACAGACAAAACTGTCATATGAATTCTTTTATCCATTACTTAGTTTGCCAAGAAATTACAGAGAAATTTGATAAAATTAGCTTTCTCCTTTACAAAAATTAAATTTATTCATATAATTGCTATATCAATTCTTAAACTTAATTTTTGTAAAAGCTTTCTTGAAAGCCAGCCACCTACTGGGCTGGGTGCAAAATATATTTTTGCTTACTTAAATGAAATAAGAAATAGGAAAGAAACAGAGGGATTTTTTCTCTAGGCTTTTTTTCCCTAGTTCTCCTTGATTTTTTTTCTATTCTAGAAAAGAAGTGAAGTCTTAAAAAATATGCAGAAAATTCAGTTTTTTAGTAACTCTTCTGTATTTTCTTATTGTTGTTTAAAAATGGCCTTACTCCCTTGGAACAAATGAAATTATCAAATTGTTAAGACCCTACTTCATTTATTTGAATAACATTTCAGAAAACCACTAAGAAAATGAGAGTTTATGAGAGCCAACACAACAAAGTCCACTTGAAGTAATGACAATGTAGGTTCTAGGTGTGAAAACGTACATTAAGCTAAGAGGAAAAAAGGCACTGTTACAGAAAGAACTTTGTTCTATCAAAATGAAAATATTTAAAATATTCAGAAAATTATCTTATTAATTTTAAATTGACATGACCCTTTTGGACTGCACACGAGGTCTGGCCTGGCATACATTTTGACCTTATGAATTTATAAGGCTTTCTAACTTGATACACTATATACTTCTAAAGAAAATATTTTAGTATTAATTGGTCAAAACATGAGGATGTTAAGTATTTTTTTTGTTTGTTTTATTACTCTGCTCCAACCTGTCTCACAAGAGAACCATTCAAACCAGACGTGATCAGACAGAGAAATATAAATGAACAAAAATCTAAGCTGAAAGGCCTGGATCATAGTTTCTATGGTAAATTCATCAGTTGTGCATTTCCTTTCATGAACTTCATGTTTTCCTTTGAACATGTCTAAGAAAGAGAAACTTTTTTCCCCCCTCCACTCTATTGTACTCCTGTGAACAAGAAAAAGGAATATAATTGAATTTTACAAGTTTAAGAAACTCTGTGCTTCCTTTTAAAGAGTAAAAAAAATTCTCAGGTCATGCCACAATGACCTAGAATCTCAACTATTACCATCATCACAGGAAAACTGTGTACAGCATCTATCATTATTATTTCTGGAAACATTATATGCGATTAGGAGGGGAAATATAAAAATCTTCTATTATTCAGGATGCACTCTGCAGGGTACGGCTCAAATAAAGGTGTTGATCTGTCTTCTGAGAACAGCATTTGTGGATTATGCTGAAGAAATTACAAAGCTTTTGGCTGTAAGATCAAGTAACAACAAAACCTAAACAAATACATCCAAGTTCTACCCCCATCTTGACGCATTTTATCAAGGCTAGGAGGAAAAACAATTAGGACAGAGTTTCTTCAAAAGAAAACTATCATTAAAGATGAAAGGCTTAGTTATAGCTAAAATTAAAGGGAGAAGTGGGAGGATAATATTTTATTTCTTTCTAAAAACAATAAATAACACACATATGAAGGACAGGAACTATCACATTAAAAGATATACCACAGGCAAATATTATAAATTTGAGGAAAAAAAACCTATCGAGAAGACTTAAGGAAACATTTCTTTGAAAACAAGAAGTTCAATGGACTGGACAGTGTTCAATGGAACATCAATATTTATAGGTTCCAGAAAAAACAAACAAACAAACAAACAAAAACAACCAAAAAAAACCCCCACCGTGAAATCCATCAGTATACAAGCATAATTAACTTCTTTGAAGAAAGACCTTAGTAAGGGAAACATTGACTTATTTTAGTAGGCATCTGACTTGGACTCTGTTTTTATATATAATAATAATTCCTGATCTCTAAAAAGGCTTTAAATAGTTCATTTTTTCCACCAGAGATTCATAGGGTCTAGTTAAAGGGAAAGTCTTCGGGGATGGATAATCCTGTTTTAGGTGCTTTAATGGAAACTCTGATTTGGTATCTCTGGCACTACTGCAAATAAAAGAAAGATCTCCCAGCCTGAAATCTTTAAACACAGGAAACTATCCCTTGAGGAGCAGAAGTTACTCAAAAGGTGATTCTTTCTTGTTCAACGTAAAAATTTGCCAAAACTATGAAGTCTGTCATGTGAACAGAAACGCATCAGGAGAACCAGTATTCTTATAATTAAAACTTTGGAGGTACCAAAAGGAGATTTTAAGCTCTTTCAGGAAGATGTTTGATAAGATTCTGAACCTGGCTGGGTCTACAGTACAAATATTAAACCATTTTATAGACTTATGGGAAACACTGATGACTACTAACTTTTTATTCCAGAAAAATTGATCAGGTTCTTTTTCTGAACGCTTCTGTCATTATAATTAACCCAAAATAAATGCCAAATAAAAGACATCTGTAACACGGACATATCAAAATTACTGAATACATTCTCTAACAATAAAACAGGAACAGTTATCATAAACATGAATATAAATTCTGCATTGATAATGATCAGAACTCTAACTCAACTCAGCTGTACCAATTCAAAGGCATGCTGAAATATTTCTGTTTAAGTCATCATTTAAGCACTGGCTTAAGAGCTTTCATAAACTGGATCCTGTATTTTTAGTCACAGAGTTTTAGTGTTTTCATCAGTTATGTAGAATTAACAAGGCAGGCAAGAATCTCAGAAAAGGGGGTAACAGGTTAACTGGCTTACCAGCAGTAGTCCAGAAGATGTGGAGGAAGTACTGGGATGTAAATGTGTTGCCAATACATTGGGTATAACAATGCAGCTGACGCATGAACACAAGCAGTTAACTAAAAATAAAATACACACAGATAGAATTGGCAACAAAAAATATGAGTAAAAGGAAAATAAAGAATCTCAAATTAACTTTTAGACATGTAAGAATCAACCTCCCCAAACCACCTAGTAAAGCATATTTAATTACCTTTAACTGCTTAAACACATCTATGAAGAACTCTGAATTGCATAAACAAGTACAAAGTGTACAAGTTACACTGGCACATCAATTAAAAGTTAGTCCTGCTCAACCACTTGCCTAAAAACAAAACAAATTAAAAAACAAAAAAAACCCCACAAACTTGTACTACTTGATATTCAAACATAGGTGCTGCCACCAACACACAGAACTTGAGTGCACGACAGCTGCACTCAGCTCTGCCAAGCAGGGAGGACTTGGGGAGTTTATTTGTCCACATTTCTTTTATTTGGAACAATTGGAATTAAACTGAACCTGCACAAAGCCACAGAGTAGCATTAAACTCAGAATTAATTTCTTGTTTCCCAAACTACCTTTAAAAATATCCAAAGTGACTGTCCTCTAAGACAGCAACTTCATTATGATTTTTCCGAAAGTCCCTTCCAAAGCAGAGACTAGCCAGTCTGACACTAGCATCACCAGAAAATGAAGGATTGCTTAACCAAGAAAGGAGACAGTACAACCTTCTCACCATTCAAAATGGACATCCCTGTTTTTCTAAAAGAAACAAGCAAAGAAACAAAAAACGTCCACAAAAAATCACCCACAAAAAAATTATCTCTGGAACTCATGAGAAATGTGGTTGAGTTCACACCTGGAGTGAACAAAGTCAACTACCTACAGAATTAAAATTTCTTCTATCAAATATCACTTTGTTATCAGAGTTACTCAAATGTATTTCTTTTAGTTTGCAGCAACAGAGAAATAACAGAATGAGAGAACATCAAGACCGTGCTTCTAAATAAGGCATCCTATATCCAGCACAGAAGAAACTGCAAACCTCATTTAAAAAAAAAAAAAGAAAAAATTAATTGAAAAAAGAGAATGCCCTGTGTAGAAGACACCAAGATTATGGAATAAGACTGTCCTAATATTTTATATCACAACAAAATTACTACCTGAGGCTTGATAATAGCACTGTTTATTAGATGTGTACTTTTACAGTAACAAAACAAAGAGCTAAAATAAAATTTATATCCTCTCCATAAGCAAGTGCTTAGACAGTATGGATTTTAAGGGAAAAAAACCTCTTTGTGGAACAGATCAGCAGTAAAAGTTTTCACACCCTTGTGTGAAACAACACAAGGCCATTTAGACTTGTAAATAAAAATTACACTGCAATTTTGTACATGTATTTTTATAATAACAACAAAAAAATAAAAAAAAAGTAATTAAAGACCATTGTAGCAGAAATCACGGACAATTACAATTTGTGCAGCACAGTTAAGTCAGCACTCAGATTAATATAACATGATTAAATATGGAAAAGAAGAGGGTCTGAAAGCTCCTGAGGGATATCATTAGGGCAAATTGCCAAAGAATGAAACATGAGCCAGTCAGGAGAGTCTGGAAGCTGCAGTAGTACCAAGGGACCTGAATGTTCGACAGTTGGAGCTTCAGTAATGTGTGAACTGCAGGTTAGGGTATCAGGAGACTCTGTGCATTGACACACAGAATGTCACTATTGACCAGCAAACTGCTCGAGCCTGACAGCTACACTGCAGAAAGCCAAGTATATCATAATTCTGTATTTAAACTCTTTGTTTCAGATTAACATTTCGTTTCTTAACAGTCTCCTTTCTTACATCAAACCTCCACAATTGCTCCCATTTTTTACTTAATATAATGGCTGCTGGGTTATTGCTAGGAATAAGTGAATTTCTCTACACAGTGGGATTTATGAGTTTTATTTCCATATTATATCTCTCTCTCTTTAACTAATCCTGCTGATAGCAGTCAAGCTCAGCATCATTTTTTGCACTCTTACTCAAAATTGATATAGAATGACTAATTAGTATGTCCATATATTATTGTGCATAGTATATAAATTTCAAACTGAAACCTATATAAAAATTAGCATTTCATGTATTTCAATCACAGACTGAGGATATATTCATCCAGGATATCCTCCAATGCAGAGAGAGACCTCCTCCTCCTCTTAATAGGCACTCTTAAATTATGGATACAGATGACTATAGTATTTGCATGAAGAAATATTTTCCTATCTTAGGCATATGTCTGTATTATATTTTAATTCTCACTAGCAGAGGAAGTGGATAATTCCTTAAGAACATTTTAAGTTTTATCAACTCTCTTGCTTTACAATCAATATTTTGGTGCGGCACTCAGAATAGCATCTATGTAAAATTTTTGATTAAAAAAAAATTCTACTGGATTTTAGCATTTCTAGGAGAAAAGGTAAAAATCTAATTACTGACACATCAAGGTTTTTATTGTACTGTTCCTTGCTTTTCTATTTAATAACATCTTAATGAAACATTTTATTTAAACATTTCCATCTTTGCTGCTGCAGTAGGTTTCCAAACATTTCAGTGTGGCATGAATATGTTTTATAGTTTCCTGTTGTATGCAGCCTGTAATACAAGCAGCTATGGGATTCTGCTGCTCTTCAAACTGTGTGACATTTCAATACTGTGCCAGCTCTGCCTTTAAGCAAATACTGATAAGATAATTATGAATTTCAAATTTAAAAATTGCACGCTTTCTGGCAAATTCTCTCTTTGCCTTTTTTACTGTTTCAGCAGTGACTGCATTTCTCAGATGGATTTGTCCATCTATATAACCTCTTTAACTGACACAGTCACTCTTCTAAATGGAATGGGGAATTACTGCAAACCTGGAAATGATGCTGTATGTAACCAGACAGTACACTCAGGAGAGCTGAAAAGCATTCAGGGACCATTCGCTGCTTTTCACAAATCAGAACTCAGAGGTCTATAAGGGTGACACTGGGATTCAGGGGAGCACAGGGATTCAGGACACAGCACCTAAGGCTGGCAAAGGAGCCATGGCAGGTGCCCTGCTGAGTGTGGAGGGGACAGCACAGCAGAGGGAGCAGGACAAACTCATCCCTGCAGAAAGGAGCAGCTGTTGCTTGACCAAGTGGGGAGATCTTTTACAGAAAACAATGCCACACGCCAGGGAAAAAGGCATTCATAGAGAGCCTGTCTGCTGATTGCCATCTATTCAAAAAGGAATTAACGAGATTCACCTTTTTAAAATAAAACATAGGGAAAGAAATGTCACAGATCAGAAAAATCTCTTTTCCAAGACAGGTAGTCATTATCCTCAAGTGATCTTAAAGGATGTGCACAACGCTACCTATTTTGCCAGCAACAACTGGAGATTACATGAACTGTGATATCCTTGACAGATATCCTTGTATAGAAAAGGTGAAAACATCTGTCAGATAAAATTTGCTATACATTTATGTGTACACCCATATACAGCTGCTCAACTGTAGCTCGCTAAAAAGATCTTGTTACAGTAGAACACTGCTACAGAAACTAATTCCTACAAATCTGGTAGGGTTTCTATGTGTTTTGAGGCAACAACTGATGTTGAGACATACCCCTATAGCCCACTGCAATGGAGAAAACCTATACTAGTTGTGTTTGTATCCAGAATAAAATGAGTTTTCAAAAAAGATTTTGTGTGTTGAAACCCACGTATCAACATTGAACAGAACTTCTAATCTTTCTGTTTCCAACAATTTTGAGTTTTTTAGACTGCTTCTCTACATTTCAGTAAATGTCTTCTAGTTTAAACAACTTTTATTTTTAAAATAAACATAATTATGGTTTTTTAAATGGTATAAATAATGTGTGTTTAAGTTACATAAACAAAATGAGTCACTTGGCTTCAACGAATTTTAAAAAAGACTTTTGTTAAAAAGATTTCAATGTTTAACCCTTTAAAATTACAGACAAAAAAATTTTAAATTACAGATTTAAAACTAAATAATGTAAAATTACAGACAAATTTCATTTTAAAACACTAGCATTTGCATTGGAAATGAAGCTTCCTTTCCCATTCCATCAGTCAGTAATGAATTTACAATCATGACTGAGTACAACTGTAGCTTCAGTCTGTTTCTGATCTCTTCTGATAATACACTGCAGTCAGCATCACCATGTAAGCTTTCATCATACTGCAAGGAAAGTATGTGATCTATTCTCCAGAGTTTTGTAGTGATTGTGCTAAAATAATTTTATCTGTCTCCAGCAAAAAAAAAAAAAAAAAAAAGCTGGAACTACGTGCCTGGTGATAATACAGTCTCTCCAAATAGGGGGAGAGCACGTTACAAAGTTTGTTATCAAAATACATTACTGGGTCCCAGGAACTTGATTACTACCAAATCCCTGAAAGGCTGAAATAATGCAGTTTCTAGAGAATGATGAGATACTTTCCACCTTATGGCAATAAGCAGCCACTTGGGAAGACTGTTGTTCAAAATGTATGCCCTACTGAATGGGAACAGTCAGGAAAAGTTGTAGTTCAAGAGTTGATCAAAGCAAGTTTACCTGCTCCTGGGAAGAAGAAGAGTGCAGCTCCCCTCTGTCCCTCACATGGATGCAGTAATTCTGATGTGTGTGCCTGCTACCTTCATTCTCACTTCCATCAATGAACCTTTCTACTCTGGATTTCAAAGACACTGCCCCCTTTTTCTTTTACTAAATGCAGATTTTGCCAAAACACCACAACATGTCCAGGGCCATACTACTTCAGCTGATTTTCTGCAATAACATATTATGCTTATTTGATACCTATTGTTCACATAATTTCCCTGAGTAACATGAAAAACTATCCTGCAAAAAAAACCCTATCTGGCAGTTACTTTCTATCTATAGAAATTATTTTCTTCAAAGCCTTTTCTATATCCAAAGGTAAAAGGAGAGGCAGAACATAGGTGACAAGATTTGCACAGACCACAATGCATAAACTAGAAACACAGAAACTGATTAGCAGAATCTTGTCACAAAGCCAAAAACAGCCAAAGAAGTTAGACAAAATGCTAAAATAAAATTAACCTCCGATTCCTCACAACCTTTCAAAACCTTCTGTAAGTAACTAAAGCACTACTGTGATAAAACTATTTCCTGAAAAACTCTCAAACACTGTCAATCTCTGTCAACACCACGTCCAGAAATGGGTACTGGTGTGCTCTCTCTCTCCTCCCTCACAGTCCCATTGGGCTAAAGAACAGCTTCCCTCCCACTGCCTTGACCACACATATGTTGAAAGATGCCAAAGACTCTGTTTAGTTAGCTGAGTTACTTATTAATACCTATAGCAATAAACTGTAGGGAATGGGCCACCACTTGACCACAATCCCAATAGCGACCATCAACCTGGACCAGCTCCTACCTGCTGTTACACCAATACTCCCAGTTCACCAGAATTACTGAGAAACTGCTACAGGCTTCCTCTAAAAACCAACACTGGTACAGGTGAAAGGAAGCCTCCCCTCTATGTTATTACAGCTCCCAAGAGTACCAGGTCTACTAAAGCATCATCCATACCTAAATGCTGTTTGACTGGGAATGAATCAGGCCCCAAACCTGACAGACAGACTTAATGGCTGCTAAAACTGACATCCCCATCCATTCCTTGAATGGCTGGGGGAAGACTGCTGGGGAGTAAGAGTGAAAAGGGAGTTGTTGCTTTGACATAAATCCCTTCCCAGCTTTAAGGAATAAACATCCAGACTAAATCATAAACTGAATCCATTCTGCTGGCATGGTGGGAATTCAGAATGCATGGATGAAAATAAATTTAGCAACAAAAGAGAGCACAATATACAGTCCAAGCTAGGATATCCAAAGTCACCTATAAAATACTTCTTTAACTCCTGGCTAATAGTTTCCCATCTGCCATCCTCAGAATCTTTGAAGAAAAATGGGAGACCACATCAAATTAGCCCTAATGCATCTTACCCCTGGTAGCAAGCTCTGAGCTTTCTTGTCACACAGAAGGGAGAGAGAGGAAGAGAAATATATTTTTAGTCCCCAGATGAAAATTTTAACTTTTACCATTTTGAAAAATCAGTGGGGGGAAAAAAAAAAGAAAAAGGGAAAAATGCACACAAAAAAACCCCTAACCCCACCCTTATTGCCTTCTGGGTTTTGAGTTGTTGTTTTTAGTATTATTCACTTCCTTTTATCTTTATTTCGGGGGGAAGGAAAGGGAAGAGAATGCTGTTATTCATGGATTTGACAGCACTTCATATACCATCAATTTCATTCTTTTCTTGCGATTCTTGATTCACAAAGCAGCATTATGGCATCATTCCTGTGCGTTAGTTTGGAAGTGAAAAGAAAAGACTGCAGACACGGTTTGTTCCTTGCCTATGGCTCCAGGAGTGACATGTTTTCCAATAATGGAAGCTGAGCAGAAAAGAAAATTGAAGTGGTAGTAGACAGGTGAGCACTCAACGATCAACACTACTGACATACTGTGCCTATACTAAGGACCTATACACACCTTTATAGATAAACAGAGATACCTATATAATATAAGAAGGGAGATGTGGGTAGTGTAGAAAAAGCCACACAACCTGATTCAGTTCATCTATTTCATCATAAAACATAGGCTTTTAGTATTTTATATAGGTTGAAAATTAAACTTCTAGAAGTGAGTTGTCAGCTTCTGTTCCTAAAATGTTACACATTAGATTAATAGGTCGCTTCCATTATTTATTTATCCTATCATAGACTCATCAAATAGCTAGGGTTGGAAGGGACCTTAAAGATCATCTCGTTCCAATGTCCCTGTCTGGGCAGGGACACCTACCAGTAGATCAGGTTGCTCAAGGCCCCATCCAACCTGCCCTTGAACACTTCCAGGGAGGAGGCTGCCACAACATTCCTGGGCAACCTGTTCCAGTGTCTCACCACCTCCAAAGGAAAGAATTTTTTCCTACTGTCTAACCTAAATCTCTCCTTTTCAAGTTTTAAACTATTTCTCCTTGTCCTCCCTCTATACAACCATGCAAAAAGCCCTACCCCAGCTTTCTTGTAGTCCCCCTTCAGGTATTGAAAAGACATTATAGGGTCACCTCAGAGCCTCCTCTCCTCCAGGCTGAACAACCCCAACTTCCTCAGCCTGGGGAGGTGCTCCAGCCTGATTGTTTTTGTCTCTCCTCTGGACATGCTCAAAGAGCTCTACATCCTTCTTATGTTGGGGAACTGGACACAGTACCCCAAGTGGGGTCTCACAGGAGCAGGGTAGAGGAGGAGAATCCCCTCCCTTCACCTGCTGTCTGTGCTGCTTTTGATGCAATCCAGGACACAGCTGCTTTCTGGGCTGCGAGCACACACTGAAGTCTCAGGTTAAGCTTCTGTTCCACCACGCCCTCAAGTCACTCTCTGCTGTCTGCAATCTTTTCTCCTCCCTGCCTGTGCTCATTCATGGGATTGTCTCAATCCCAGGTGCAGAACTTTTCCCTTGTCCTTGTTGAACTCCATGCAGTTCACATGAGCTCACTTCTCCAGCTTTTCAAAGTCCCTCTGGATGGCATCACTTCCCTCCAGCATGTTGACTTCACCACACAGTTTGGTGTCAACAGCAAACTTGCTGAGGGTGCACTCAGTTCCCCCCTCCATGTTGCTGACAAAGATGTTAAACAGCACTGGTCTGAGCACTGACCCTTGAGGAACACCACTCATCACATCTCCATTTGGACACTGAGCCATTGATCACAACACCTTGGTTGTTATATTATCATATAATAAACTGATTATGCTTCTTTATAGCACCCATTCAATAACCTCAGTTCTCAGTGTTATGATTCATCTCATCATTGGTGAATATCAGATAAAGAAGAATAATAAAGCAGCAGCGAGCATGAAAAAGCAAAAAACTTGCCATAATGGCACACCAGAACAGAGAGCCAGCATTACACTTGCACACCAGTAACTCTTCTTCACATCTTATACTACAGACAACCACTGACATCAGCATTAAGGTTTTTTTAGGAATATGAGCTCTTCCACTCTAAACTCTCATACAGCCCAACCACAAAGGACTTGGCATCTCTCGGATTACATACGCCCACACCCGGGCCTCAACTGGCTCTACAGTTTTGTTCCATCAGTTTTTACTGAACTACCAAAGATTAGATGAATTGGGAAAAGAAATAATTTTTTTGCTCTGATTATCTTAATCTTGGATTAGTTCTTTTTTTCTGGAAATTCTCGTAAGGGGAAAAAAAAAAGAATTTTGAAATGAATTTGTAGATCTGTGTCTACACAGTTTTCTTTAACAGTGGTTTTTTTTGTTTTTTGTTTGGGTGATAGGGCCTTTTTAAATAAAATCTTCTGATACATTTTCTTTGTGTTTTACATATATGCTGAATAATAGTAATCTATAACTTTTTAATTGTTTTTACCCCTCTCACTAAAAGAAAAATAATTTTAATAATTATTCACATCATCACTTCATTCACAAATTCTTCCACAATTCTTTCTCCTAATATGCTGCAGCAATGGGAAAACTATTCTAAATTTCAAGACTGGGAAAGCTTTACATGTCTGGCTGTCCTAACTACATAATGACATCCTACAGGTTCATTGCTGGAAGTACACTCCCTAGGGGTGTGTCCTAATGGGACCTCAACTGCACCCACAACAGGGATCTCTGACCAGTTTATCTTAGACACCTTACACCTGAACTATCAAACAACCTTTTTATTAAACACCACCCATCTACTACCAGACCAAATGGTCTAATTTACCTAATATTCCAAAATGAATTCTAATTATGCTGCTGAGAGCTTAGTGTGTATCAGTGGAATATCTGGTCCGCTTTGCAAATTAATGATAAATTCCCACCCATTTCTTGTTTAAATTTATTTTTCCCATTTATTTAAATTTAGCTTTTGCATGTTTCCATTCCTTATGTACTATGTCAAAGGAATCTGAGATGTGAATTAAATTTTAAACCTGCAATTTTTTTGATTATTGGAACAGTATTATTTACAACAGATCTGCTATACACTACATAAACACTCTTTTAGATAAAACCATGACTGCACGGCAGTACACAATTAAAATAAATTACGTGCTATGGTTGGTTTAATCAGAACTGGGAGCATCACCCCTGCATAAGGCAAGATGAGAACACCACTAAGCTGTATGACTGCTTCCAGTGGCACTATTTTCTCCAACATGGAAAGCCTCTACAGAGCCAACTGTTCCACTGTCCTGGATCGTAAGTTTGCACCAGAAATAAATAGCTCAATAAACAGCCAGCTCTGAACTCAGAAACACAAAAATACACATGAGGAGCTTTCTGTCTTCCCAGGCTCCACACTGGCATGCACTGTCCTCCAAAGCCACATCTCAGCAGCCTGGCCTGCCTGCAAAGCAGTGCTTCACAGGGTTGGTTTTTTTTTACCCATATCCATGTCTCTCTAACACATAAACACAGAGAGATTCAAGTGAAGTGAGAGAAATAGGCAACCACCATGGTTGTTTTCTGATTCAGTTGACAATATTACTACCTTGGGACAAGACAAGGACCATAAAGCCACCACTCAGTCCAGCTCACTAAGGTAACTGAGAGCAACTGCAGAAAGCTCTCTTTGCTTAGAAAGACTAAAAATGATTCCACAAATGTATTGTGTGTAAATTCATATTCAGTGCTCCTACACCAACAATGATGAAAACAAAAAAAAGTGTCTTTTATTGACATATATTTTTGTTTTTATAGGGATCAACAAATAAACCTAGTGCAAACCCGAACTTCGTAACCACCACACTCTCAGATACATTACTGTTGTACTACCTTCAACAAATACTGTTCAAAATGGAGATAATATTTAGACATTTGCTTTAAAGTGTAGCATCCTTTCCACCTGCCAGTGTAGGCCGCAGCAGATACACGCTAGTTAGCATATTGCTGACAGGATGATGAGAAAGCTCCTGTCAGACACTGTCCAGCCGGGTGTTGGAGACAAAACACACAGCCCCAGCTGACTAGTTAGGGGAAGAGTGGTGAGGTACAATTACAGAAGCATATGACAAGCTTTCATGCTTGAGTGACTTGAGAACCGATGACATGGCTTTAAACAGCAATCCTTCCTACCTCTGGTCACAAAACAGCAATAAGTCAACTGATGCGCTGTTGTAAAATCATGATTTATTCCTTTGCTTTGAATACATGAGAGTGTGGTATGATGTTCTGGTAGACTACCACAGCAGGTGCACTTGGGGCCGAAACATCTAGGGCCTGCCTCCAGCATGCATAAAATCAATGCTGTAGTTCAGCCTTCCTGGAAAAACCATCCCCAGCACTTTAATAATTTATAGAAAGACTGAATTAAAAATTATTTGTACTGAAACTTGTACAGCTTCATGCAACTAATAAGAATACATGCAGATGCAATGATGTGTGAGAAAATGGTGCTGGGCAATAACATACAGCATGAGATTTAGGAAAGGTCTTCCTTTCACAGCTCAAGTGAAACAGCAGCCACCTCTGTGAAAAGATCAATTCCTTTGTTTTATTCATTTAATCCAAAACTATTCAATTTGTTTCTCTTTCCTAGTTTAATGTTCAAAAGCCAGAAATTGTAATTTTTGCTACAAATAGGTCTTACTGAGCATAATCCTCAGGCCAGCTGAATCTATCTCATTCTTAACACTAAGCCTTAAGCAAGCTGTGAGATTGGTGATAATCACATTATTAAAATGCTTGGAAAGTCAAGCTAATAAAAGAATCAACTGTTCGTGCAAATAATGCCCAAGAAGCTACGACAGAAAGGAGTGGCAGGATGTTTCCACTTATATCTTGGTAGTAATTGGTAAGGCAACTAGACAAAGATCTCTACCAAAGGAGTTTTTAAAGGAGGTAAAACCACAGAAAATCAATTTAAAGATGTAAAGAACACAAAACAACTTCAAACCCCCTAAGATTCAGACAAAACAAAGCCTGCTTGGCTGAAATAAAATATAAACTGACAACTGAAATACACCCTTCAGATAAAATGGTAGTACTTATCTCCTTTACTTTTTTTTTTTTTTTTAATTAAACAGCTCTACTCAACAGCTTTAAACAAGCAACCTTCATTTCTGTTTCGTTTTCCTCCATTATAAACCTTCTTTTTAAATATTGCAACATTTTTTTCCTTTTTTCCATAACAGGAACAATCCTTTAAGTATAATGAAAGCATTAAATTTATAGGGCAGTAATGCTTGACAAAGAATTCCTGCAGGTAAATAAGTGTAGGTTTCCATTTCTGGCCCCCCACAAGAAGGGTGAGGAGAAAGTGAGCAAGGCCTTGAATAATGCCTTTTGTTATCAGTCACTGCCCTGAGATAGTGAACCAAAACAGAGCTGATAACTCAAAGGTGACATCACAACCTAGTCCTCATGAACTGACATAAAAATTTGATATTCAGTTAACCCCAAAGATAAGGCACAACTCCCTTAACAGAAAGTTGTACTTGATTTTTGAACTAATACTCTTTTCAAGTATCAAAATGCAATTTAGGAGTGTTAAAACATAAGTACTGGTCTGCTTTGTTTTGTAGACAACAGTAAGAGCACAAAGTTAACAAATGCTAATGTCCAATTACATTCCATTTGCTTATTTGCAATCCAACATTTTAAAGAATTAATATCTTACTCAAAAAAACCCCACATTTAATCATTCTTGGCAATTCAATTAATTTGTTACAGGAGATACTGTGAAGTGTTTAATATATTTTTAAAACTATACTGCTCTATAAAGAAGCAAGCCCCACATCCGTCCTGTTTACAAATGAGATTAGCAGGTAGCAGTTCTCATGGAAGTTCCAGATAAGCCAGCTCTATTTTTCTCTTTTATCAGAACTCACAAGTACAAGTGAAAATTAACCCAGTCCTATAATAAAAATTGATCTGACTCGATATGCCAGTGATTTCATATAGCTATGACTTAAGTAATGCTAGTGGACTGAAAAAATAACCAGATGAAAGTGACACTCACTGTGTCAAAGTGACACAAAGGAGACAGATGTGCTGTCTCTTTTTGGACTTGATCTGAAATCTACTATTGACATTCAGTTTGGGGACATGCCTCATAAAGTCCAACCACCACTACAAACATCTGCTATTGATACTTACTCTTGTCTAAGAGAGTGATAGAAATTATATTTGAGTGAGGATGTCATCAAGATGACCATTACTTCATTGGAAAGTTTGAAATAAAAAGATGACTTTCATACAAAGTTAAAGTTTCCCATATTACAGTTGTAGTTCTTCCAGAAAGCTTGGAATCTGAACACAGCAAGAAGGTGATCGAGATCAGCACAGCCTGACTCTGATACCACCTCTTCTCCTGTCATATCATTCCAAGAGGTACCAGCTGAAATGTTCAGCCTAACAAAAACAAGTCTTAAATGGATCCAAATGTAGACTAAGAGTATGATTCTCAAACCTGTTAAGCTGACAGACATGTGCCCATCTGCAGAATGAATCTTCCATAGGCACATAGCTGCCATCACAGCTCCCATCTCCCCTCTACTGGAGCACTACAAGATGTTTGACCAGGGCATCATGGGAGCTGAGCTTTTTTTATGGTGTATTTTTTCTTCTTTTATTTTTTTTAATCTTTTTTTTTTTTTTTTTGTTTTTTTTTTTTTGGTCACTATAGCAATTTGACTGCTACATCATGTGAACTTCTACTAAACCAGCTTCACTACCTATTTTTTTCTGGTTTTCAGTTGTTCATGTGGCCTCTAATATGACACCGTGTTTTCTTTACTCTCCAACCACCATGGACTTTCTCAGCTCTGTTTTCTGCAAAGGGGTAAAGTGCTGTCTTTGTGCATTCCCCTAACTGCAACAGTGACTCCAGATTCAGGGATCCAACACTGTGGTGTTTTAAAAAAATAATAAGGCAGTTAATATAGTTACTGCTACCATCTAGAACTGTAAAACCTGTCAGCCTTTTATGGTGAATCTGAATCTTTTCTACCTTTGATTTACTTTTGACTCAAAAGAATGTAAAGGAGTTTTATCCAATATTTATTATAAAAAAATTCTCACTCCTTACATGCATGTATTTGTAGTAGACCTGCAAGTCTCTGAAAACATTAAATTTTAATACTATATATAACACTGTACCTATGTGCTGAAAATAATTGTTCATTTATTTGGCAGTACCATTAGCAGTACTGAGGAATACAGAGGTGATTTTCCACCACAGAAATCATACTGAACAAGTTGCTTTGTGCAGTACTAAATAAAAGTATTTTTAATAACTGTGTTTAACAAGATAAAGATTCTGCATAAGAAGTATACTCTATGGAAAAAATTGGTCATAAAGTGAAGGTCTGGTACTTATGCAAAATTAATTTTGGGAATACTTTCAAAATATAGGGTATTTTAAAAACTGGTAAGTTTCTGTGAAGAGTGAAGCAAAATAACATCTCAATATCTAGGTATACTTTCAAAATTAAGCACAACATTCTTTTATTAAGCATACTTACCAGACACAAGGGAGTGGGGGAGGTGGGGAAAAAATAAAAAAAAAATTAAACAAAAAAATTAATGTGGGCAGTAGCCTAAAACCCTTTTAAAAAAATAAGCTATTTTGAGTTGTACATTATTATCAGTCTGAAGAGCTGCTCCAAATCAGAGCTATTACAGTATACACTCCTAAACCACTCTAAGAAAGATGAATCTACCTATTACCAGGTTAGGATAGCAGCTATTATTATGGACCCTTGATTTCTTTCAAGTAGCTCCAATGGAATAAGCCACAAGTGAATAATAAAGATCTTATAATAGCCCTTAAGAATTCTTTTTAGGTTAGAAGGCAGAGAAATGAACTCAGGAGAGTTAAAGAACTCTCATCTCCTGATAAGAAAAATAATTAACCTGACTTAATGTATCTGAGTAGGTCTTATATAAATCAGACTTTTGTACTTCAAGAGCCAGACTAAAACCATATATCAGAAAAGTATGTAGATATTGTCTTACAAGTACACATGGAACATATCTAAAACCACAAAGGTCTGCAGGTCATTTTGTGAAATGTTCAATATATTCTACTTAAAAGGAGATGTGTGAAGTACTTACAGTGCTTAGTTTGCTAGAGGTAATAATGATTCGTCTCTCATGCAACATACTGGCATAAAGTTGCAGCATGTTGTTCACATCCACAGCAACAAAATATTCAGTGAGGTTTCTCTGTTTAAATAAATAAAATGTTAACAAAACAGCAACATTAGTAGCTACGTGGACTATTTTATATATTACTTATAAAAACATGTTCATATTTCCAATTAGAATGTGAGGGGAAAAAAAAACACAATGAAAAAAAACCCCACAAAATTATGAAAGACATCCTTTTAATTACAATATGTTTGCTTTCAGAATAATTGATTGTTTTTTAAAGCCAATTAGAAACTAATATTGTGATAACATAATCATACTTTGTTCATTTGATTATGTTTGTGAATTTGGTTTGCCCACTTTTTTTTCAAATTTGAAAATATACAAACTTTGGTATTTCATCAAAATTTATAACAAAATATTATACAAACTTTTGGTATTTTTAGAACCATACACTATTAAAGTAAGCATTACTTCCAACCACACCTTCCACTGAAATAGCTATTCTGTCACAGCTACAATAATAAAACTGTGCTATTTACCAGGTTCTCCCAAAGTCAACACCTTTTATTCTACTTCAAGTACAGCAAAACAGCTTGTTGAAAACCACCAAGCTTTTGCTTGAGCTGTGGGCACCAGGACATCAAAAGGCCAGCAGGACCAGTTGAAGGTCTGGGGGTCCTTCCTGCAGCCACACTTTTCTCCCCTAATAAGAAACCCACTGCCACCCCCACTGAAGGGTTTAATGAAAAGCAATGTCACCAGCACCTTGTTTATAGTTCAGAAAAAACAAAAATGGGGGGAAAACAGAAAAAGCCTGGGGCAGGGAGAGGATCTCTGTGTTTCAGCTGAACTTCACAGTATTTCTGCATGGCACAGGGCCAGAGACATAGAAGTTCATAATAAGCTAAAACAGCTACCAGCAAAAAAGCCAGGGAAAACAGCAAATTTTTGTAAACTTTAGAGACTGTAATCACCAGACTCTTTTCAGTCATGTCCAGAGACAGGAAAAGGGGCAGTGGTCACAAACTGGAACACAGGAGGTTCAATCAAAACGTAAGGAAGAACTTCTCTGCTGTAGGAGTAACATAGAACTGCGACAAGTTGAACAGAGAGGTGGTGGAGTCTCTCTGGACACATTAAAAAACCAGCAGAACACCATCCTGAGCAACCTGCTCTAGGTGAGTCTGCTTTGGCAGGAGTGTCGGACCAGATGACCTCCAGAAGTCCTTTCCAACCCCTAAAATCCTCCACAATATACAACACCATTAACTCCACAAATTCATTATGCAACGAGAACTCATCTCAGGAAGAACACCTTACTGAATGCAGGAGGTCTATCAGGTAAATAACCCAACCACAGGACAGAAATCTGAAGAGTGGAAGTGTTAATCTATTCTGGATGTGGCCAAGACATGGCAAGACAAGCAGTGAAGGCTTTAGAGTTCCCCTGACCAGCTCTTGCTCCTCCATATCACAGCTCTCCATCATCAGAGAGAGTGGCATGGGGCAGAGCTCCTGTTCCCTGACTTATCTCCATATAGACTGTGCTATATGAAAAGCTAACTTTAAAGCCAGGATGATGACCTCCTTTTTGGATATATTACAATACTAAATAAAATACATATATATATATATAGAAAAGAAAAACAAAGATCCAAGGGACAGTTTTAAGTAAATTCAGAAATGGATTAATTAATTCAAAGACATGAAGTATAAAGTTATTTTTGGTCCACGATGCAGGTAATTTTGGAAGAGAGGAAACCAAGACCTTAAGGCTACAAGCACTCAATTTATTAAGAAACTCTGGTCTTTCAAGTGCTGCTTTTAACTGGTTGTAAGAGACTAATGCACCATGATCACGAGTCCAATGTACCTCAAGCACCCTCTATAATGATACACTGATTTTGTGCTGCAAAAGCCAGGGTAAAGAGTTTGCAATCTCTGGGAGACAGTCATAGTTTATTGTGCATTACATCTGAAGTTACTGCCCCCAAAATAAGTAAATCTTGCAACAAAGAATAAGAAAATTCATTTTATTACCCTCCATTAGCACCCTACTATTTTGATTCATACTGGAAAGATAAGACTTATATAAATGGAATAAAAAATAGTTCTAGAAAGGCATCTTGAAAGTGACTTTTCCTTTTTCCCTCAGAATCAGAAAAATAAGCTGGACCACTGCAAGATCTTCCATCAGCAAGAGGCCCGAGTGAAGCTTCCCCACATTTTCTTCATGTTCAACACATAACACACCTCCTAACCTCTAGAGCTATCTTTAATAGACCCTCAAATATTGAGCTACAACAAGAGAATGCTTTAAAATAGAGGAATTTAACACATAAGATGAAACAGATGAAAATGAGCATTTTAAAACTAAGCCATGTCTCGCAGAAGGAGCCCTTGCAAGAAGGGTCCTCCCTTTTACTTCTCTACCCAGCAACTTTCTGTAGTTTTCTGGGATGCAGAAAGGGTCACACCAACTCCTCTGGCTCCCTGGCACAGCCTCCTTTCCACCACCACGGGTATAGCCATGGGCCTCCTCTCCAATGCAACCACCCTCCCACTCCTCCTAGGTTTCCCCAGGAGCATCCCCTACCAATGATTCACTTCTAGGAGGAAACTAGTGTTTGAAAATGTAAAAACTTTTTGTTTGTACTACCTAAACTTTTTATACTTTCACATTCAATTCCAGATTTAGATGCAAAGAGTGAAAAACAGAAAGTTTCAAAGATCTTTCACTATATGTTGTCCAGCTAAGCACACCATGGAGAACCTGAGCCAAGATTTCCCATTTGCACTCCACCCACAGAACCATCAAGGATCTATGGAATTTTCAGGGTTGGAAGGGACCTTTAAGATCCCCTAGTTCCAACCCCCCTGCCATGGCCAGGGACACCTCCCACTAGATCAGGTTGCTCAGAGCCCTGTCCAGCCTGGCCTTAAAAACTTCCAGGGATGGGGCTTCCACCAGCTCTCTGGGCAACCTGTGCCAGTGTCTCACCACCCTCATGGTGAAGAACTTCTTCCAAACATCTAATCTAAATCTATCCTACTCTAGTTTGAATCATTCCTCATAGTCCTATCACTACCTGACATCCTAAAAAGTCCATCACGAGCTTTCTTGCAGTCCCCCTTCAGATACTGGAAGGCTACAATAAGGTCTCTCTCTTCTCCTCTCCAGACTGAACAACCCCAGCTCTCTGTCTGTCTCCATAGGAGAGGTGCTCCAGCCCTCTGATCATCCTCATGGATCATCCTCACATCCTGTAACAGGGGCTCCAGAACTGGATGCAGTACTCCAGGTGCTGCAGTACCTAGCATCTACTGAATGCAAGTCTGCATTAAAAAAAAAACAACCCACCACCATTCCTGGTTCATAATTACCACCCAAATGTAAGCGGGTATAGCATGTTTTCAGAAAGCTTGAAAAGATGTTTTTTCACACAAAAAAAATAACTGTATAGCTTAATAGCTGTATTTGGAGCTTAGCAATGCAGCATTGAAAGGGAAGGTATTCAAATAACAAGAGGTACAACAGTAGGATATATTTTACATAAATAATCCAAACACATGCAAACAAGCAAAGTAATTACAAATCAAGGGTTCATACAGCAGTGGTCAAAATGCCCTATTAATGCTTTAAAATGGGTTAATGATGAATGCCTAAGTACCATTTAGAGGCTGTATCAATCATACTCTAAAAAGCCTTGGAAATAAAACAAAACCAACAGCTCCTGTTGATAAAAGCAGAGTTCAGCCCTGCCCACAGAATGAGGTTGATACTGCTCAACATTTAAAAAATAAACTGCATACTTACGCTTTCAGGGATTGTTGGCAATCCAGTTATATCAGGAGTAATGAAATACGAGTGCTAATCAAGGGGGGAAAATAATGAATCATTTATGCACACAGAAACCAAAAATTCTCTTTTTTTTAGAAAAAAAATCCACCATTTTAGGATTTCCAACCCCACCTTTGTTTAAGGAAATAGCCATTTTTCCAGTAGCATTCTTAGCATTACTAGACAAAGAATTAAGCATACGACACGAAATGACAAGCACTGGCTCAGCACAGCACTTAAACCAAAGGAACAAAACACTGGGCTGCAGTTTTGGAATAATGCTGACATTAAGCCAGCTTTAAATGTTGCCATGAGCCTGAGAGTAGCATTGATTAACTCAAGCATTTATTTAAAAATCACAACAAAAAAAAATTTTAAAGGTCAAAATGTAAATTGAAAATGGAAAAGGAAAAGTCTTTCACATGAGGAAAGTTATTAGAATAGAAATATCATTACTTGGTACACAGTCTCTCTTCTCCTTCCAAATATCTTTGAATCAAAAATGTGCTGACAGAAATGCAAGGTCTGACAGCTTGAGATTCCACAATTTGTTTATGAAATACATTAACAACTTTATGCATCATTGTTTGAGGCCATCTAGGATGTAAATTTAAAATGGATTAAACTAAAACCAGATGTAATTTAAATTACCCTCATCAATTCAGTGCTTTTAATAGTTATCAAACATGAATTTAGCTCTGTAATTTTAGGACATTTCTGCATAGTCTAAATCTTGAAGGACAAAAATCCATAAGTGTATACTAAGGAAATGGGGTAATTATTGACTTTTTAAGATTTTATTTGCTTTTAAATGGAATTCTGACTTTTTTGTAGACTGTTTTTATAGCATATTTTAAAATTATAATGAACAACATAAAGACAATTTGTTTTCAAGACAAACTTGAAAAAGATATACCAAAACATAAAGGAAATCTAAAATATATTAAACATGAATTTTGTTCAAGAAAAAAAATAATTCATACTATTAAGTCACTGTAGGAAAGACTTATTCAACAAGCAGGATCCATTTAAGAGAAAAGTTTCCACACAAATTAGGTCATTTGGCAATAGTTAAAAATTTAAGGAAAAAAATGGCTTAAAAAAAGGCATCCCATAAACCTCATAGCATTTGCAGAACAAGTATCCCAGGTTGTTGTTTTGCACCAACACAGAAAAAAACAAGATTTTTTTTTTCTCATCAGGAACAGGAAAATATTCAGATTAATGGGATGTCTACATTCATCAGAAGTACAGTGAGAACAGAAAATTATTTTCCATATGCAATAAGGTCACAGAATATTTATCAGAAGATTTTTGAGTAATTATGTTAATAACTCAGGTAATAATTTATAATTTAAAAAGTAATAATATTTCACTCATTAAACAGAAAAGGAAGTCAGAAGTATGGGAAGCAAAGAGCCATTACTGCAGTCAGTAAGAGTCATAAAGCAGCAAAAATAATGTGGTATGGAGTCCTTGTACATCTTTGTGAACTCCCTCAGGAAGATATAAGACCTTGGCAGAGACATTAAATGAATAGTTGCTGTGCTGTATAAAGTTTTCTCTAAAAAAGGGACGCTAAAATTGCAAGAGTTGTTCATTGATTTAAGGGTTGGATTTTGGTTGCAGTTTTAACAGAAGGACAGTGACAGACATGCACACAGAGATCTGAGTTAGATTGATTTAAACAGAATAGGCACATTAATATTAGACTGCTCTTTTACATGAAAGACAGCAGCAGAGTTTCCCAAAGGACAGGTATAAATAAGCCTGAAATCAAAAGAAATATCCTATAGCAGGTAATTGTTTCTTTGATTACAATAGACTTTAGATAGTCAGGGCCTTTTAAACTCACCGATACAAGACAAGGCTGTTTTTTCAAAACTTGCTCACTTGCAAAAATCATCTCTTGGTTCTTAGGCAAGATGAGAGAAAGATTGAACAATTGACTGTTTAGTTTTCTAACAAAAAGGCCAAAGGTGACTCTAATGATTGTAATATTCCATGTTTAAAATACTGGCTGAATATACAGTTTATTTTTGTATTTCTCCCCCATTTGAATTCAGACTTAATTTATCTAGCTTTTCCAACTAAAAATGAAGGGAAAAAAAGGAAAGAAAAAAAAAAAAAGAAAAAGAAAAATCACATTTGTTAGTCCTCCATGGGTAAAATAAAAGTGATCCAAATTATATTTAAGCTCAAGTTTCATAGAATTAATGATCACCCCTCATAAACTGCAGCTACAGAATGCGTGTTACTGGGACAGACAGGTGAGAATAGAACTCAGTCCCTAACTGGAGCAAGACATTTTGGTGTCCTTCTGACCAAGGCTTACTGGGAAACATTATGTGTCCAGCCACTGGTCATAAATTTATGGATGATAATATACAAGCTATCCTAAATACCACTGTGGTCTGCCATCTAAACCCCACTGCAGTGTCTGTGAGCTTTATCCTGCAGCACACCTGAGTGAATGGGGGGAGGGATCTCTAATTCTGCATCATGAAAATTTAACTAGACACCCTGGCACACTGAAAAGCCACCTCATTATGTCATCTCTCTAATTATTTTCAGACTGTAACTTCTTTTTAATTCTATTATTCCTGGCAGTTCCAGTCTAGATTATTTACAATATATGAAGAGCAAGAAAGGAACATGAACCTAAAACACTAGCCAGACATGGTTAGAGTTGAAAATGCCCATAAACATTTCCTGCTCCCTCCTACACTGAGCTTTACAAGTGAAGAGATGCCTGTAGATCCAACAAGCATTCTGATGCAGGCTAACCTACCCCTTCCTGCTCTGCCTCCTCTGATCCCACAATATTTGCTCAGCTGTACCTGCAGCTGAGCATTTGGGAAAAGGTCTGCATTTAGACAACCATTGTTCAGCAAAAAAGATTACAAAACTCCTTGATGCAACAAGCTACTGGGAATAAGATACAGTGGGGGGCAAAAATAAAATTCCTAAATCAGGTAATACTGAAATAAAACCAGCAAGCATCAACTTCATAGCAAACCATTTGTCATCTCAGTGTTGCCACCACAACACCCATTTTCAGGTTCATCACAACATTCATTTTGAGGTAGGCAAGTTTTGTGCAAGATAAATTGCAATGCTTGATAGTGACAGGCAGTAAGACTTTGCAAGAAATGCAAGAAAAAATATATTTAAAAGTTCTTTAGGACCCTCTGAAACACAGTAGGCTTTTTAAACAACTTTATAAATTTTTTAGAGTTGCCAAATTAGAATTGCTTCTAATACTGCAATAAATTATGGCAAAATATTATTTGATATACAGAGGTTTTGGTAAAGGTACTATGAATTGAAAATAATTTGAAAATATTACACTGACAACAGAAAGAAAAACACCTATCAAAAGAAACAATTCCCACTGCAGTCTCAAAAACCAGTAGGTTGCTCTGGTGAAAAACACACAAGACTGGAAAGATTTCCAAATGTGGTGGATTAGCACTGTTTGAGGGGGAAAACATTAGGCCTCTACAGCCTAGTTAAAAAAGTGCAACAAAGAATTTGAAATGTGACAAATTAAAATAAAGGCAGCACGTTAAGTGGCCAGGGTGAGTAACTGGTGGGGTGGGAGGGGGAAACTCCCCATTTCTGTGTGCCTCCAAAGCAGGGCCAGATGCTTTTCTACTGCCTGTGCTTCCTTTACTCAAAGCACTGGGCTCACTTCTAAAATAAAGGAGTTTGAAGTAAAGGGAAATGATACAAAGAAGGCCAAGATAAATAATCTAATGATAGTTCAGTGTGTGTATAAGGGAAGCTTTTATAAAATCACTTCTTTCTGTACTCTGCAAACTGTGATAGTTCAATCAAGCAGCAGTTACTCGTGGGCAGTAATTGTGCAGATGCTGTGAACATGAGCAGTGTCTTGGAGACAGCAGAGGCTCTGCATCAGCTTTACATCTCATGCAGGCTCTACAAATGAATTCAAACATGCGTCCATATGCTACTTCTGTTAAAAACTTCAAGAAGTGTAGCAGTGACAGACTCATTTTTTGCTGTTTCTGTGCCAGCATCACCTCACCATACTATATATGTCGACTCCCACATCACAGCAAGTCATAACACAAAAGCAAGGTGGGCCTGGACACGATCTTTCACCCAGATGTGCTGAAAATTTCACGTAAGGCAGTGCACTTCTGCCATAATTTTTGCATGATTAAGCAAAACTAGTAAGATGAGAAAGAATCCAGCTTACTCAAGCTTCTGTCCAGTCCTGCAAATCTACCCACTCTGACATAAAAGGCAATAAAACAGAGTTAGTGTCTCCTGATTCGCAGCAGGAGAAACTAAAATTATCTACATAAAACAGCTGGAAGCACAAAAAAGTAGTTCTAGCACTGACAGATCCCACTGTGGTTTACTTTCTCATCCAAAGAGCACAATTCAAATTTCTGCTTCTTTATGACTATGACATTAAGAGAGCAACATGAAACAGAGAAATTCTATTCTGCAAAGAAGAAGAAGAAAAAAAAAAGATTATCCAAGCCAGATAATGATGGGAAGCAATATAAGTTTACTCTTTACAAAGGGTATTTTTTTTTGCTTTGTTTCAACCTTATTTTATAGTCAGTAATAGGAGTAGAAGTCAAAAAGAGAATACTTACCACACTTAAACTGACTAAAGCATTTGCCTTTGGCACAGGATGGCTGTACAATGATTTTAACAAATCATTTGAGTCATTTTCCTATAGGGAATATTTTTAAAGGTAGATAATTGTTGCAGAAAACCTGAAACATTTGCATTTACTACACATCAAACTGAATATTGACAAATATATATATATTTCATGAGAAAGAATTGCAGTTTGCAGTGAAGTATTTAAATATATTAAGCATAAAGTTCATGCCAATTTTGTATCTCAGGAAATGAATCTATCTACAAGTTAAGTCAATCTCTTAGGTATGTTCCCCATTTACTCCTTAAATTAATCACATTACTTTCAACTGAAAATGGTGGTCTGTGCATCTTGGACATCTTCCTGAAACTGTTAGCCATGATATTTGTCTATTCAAAGTTTTATTAAATATGCAGGTACACAGTTGTATTGTATACTTTAAAATGCTTCGTCAGAGCACATAAAACAGTTTATAAGGTTTACAGCAAGTACATGCAGCTACCAGCTTTCACCAGGACTTCCTACCTTGACCTCTAAAAGAAAGAGTTACATGGGAAAGAGATGTGGCTGGAGTTTTTGTTTGGTTTAGGGGTTTCATTCAGTTTCGGGTTTTTGTTCATGCAGATTAAACACTTTTTGTCAAAGTAAAACTAAAAATATCAGTTTGCTTCTGAAAGAATGATAACATTACTGGATATCATACTACTAACCAAGCCATTGGGTCTACCTCTTGGTCAGATTAAGAGTGTCTGAGCCAGAAGGAAGCAATGCCACCCAACAGCCTCCTCAGCAACAGGTATGGCACGAGGCAATACTAAAAAATAATTCCGTACATTGCTAAAACCTTCTGACCCACCAAAACATTTTTTAGCATATAGGACAACAAACTTACAATGCAGCAACTTAAAATGGTTGCAGTAATAGCTGCAGTGACAGAACCGATGCTCAAGAAACACAGGGAAGACAATCTCTACCCCTTCTGTCAAATACAACCTCAAAATTTTTTACTGTTACAGTGAAATCAGGGACTCTCATTATATCATTTCTAACACTTAAACGTATTCCACACTTAACTTTATTTAAACACAGCTGACCCCACAACTTCCTACTGCTTTTTCTTTTTATGTAAAGGATAATCATTGCCTATAGTCCATTTATTATACTATACTGCACAATAATTACTTATTCTTTAGTTCATATATTCTTGAAATGTCAGCTTTTCCAGTCTACTGCACATGGCTCGCTGTTGATGGTTTGTTGTTTTTTTTTTTAATTACAATCTAGTATATCAATACAGTTAAAGCAGAAAGGTATAGCTTTAATGTCTTCAGTAAAGCCAGCTGCCATTCTTTCCTTTCCCGTGCAATCCTGGAATATGTCTAATTGCTCATGAATATGCAAAGTAAACTATCATGAGTCTTCACCAAATGTTGCAAGTAATTTTGTCTTGCTAGTTGAAATGACAGAATTACAAGAGGTAGTTTTAAGTTAATATGAAGGGTGAAACAGTACATCATATTTTATGCAGTTCTGAAAAAAACGTGTTTGTAACTGATAATCAGATAGTTCCAGAGTCCTACAGTTTACAATCAATATGTCACACAGATCTCCAGCAATGCGACACTTTACTCACACTTCACCCAAGACTTGTTTATGCTCAGACTGGCACTTTATAAAGGTAAATTCTCAGCAGCTTTTTAAGATTAATGTGGGATTCAAGTGACAGTGGCAGCTGTATCTTCAGATTCTTAGAATTTCAATATGAAATTATTGTAAAAGGAATGTCAACACATGCTTCTAAATTCTATTATAATTTTAAACTTTTAAACAGTATAGAATCACTTTACAGCACTCCAAATGTGACAATTGTTCCAAGGAAAATATTTTACCAAAAAGAGAGTATCTAACATTACCTGTTCTTTAGCCAAATAATCTGCCAGGGTATTTAGGAGTCTGTAGTAGACTTCAAACCATGGTAGATAACTAAAGCAGGAGGGAAACAAAGCATTTTAATAAAATATCAATTAAGTTTTTCTAGTGCTTATAAAATACTACTAGTATTAATAAGAATTGCACATATTTATAATATTTCTACATAGAAATAAGATGTATATATAACCCTTTTTGACAGAAATGTAATGGTACAACCCTGGTAGACAGTAGCAAAGCTACATACATTTTTTTATGCTGGACAGCTACATGAATTTCTATTAACCTTAGATTACCTCATAATACTTTCAGGTCTCATTATTTCAAAGGCACAAAAAATAATTTTAAATGTTGCAAAATCACATTCCCATTATCTTTAATTGTTACAGTATTCAGTAGTCATATTATTTGCAATTTTTAAATTCTCTGTCCAGTTGTACCTGGCAGACTGACAGAACTGTTGTTTCCTTGGAGAAAGACAGTTTCATCTGTCCAGACCAGGTATCCCATATTTGACAAGTGGTGCAATGCTATACATTAGTATAGATGTCATATAATAAGTAAAAATATTGGTCTTCCCTATAAAGTCATTCCTATAGGTAGAATTCACTTAAATGAGAACCTTGACTAATATTGTAAACATATAGCATGTTAATACCTGCACACTTAACAGGCTTTTAACACAAGTCTGCCTCCCATATGAATGTAATACTCTCAGTGATTTAAACAGAACAAGGATAAATAAGACACAGCTGAAGAGGATGAGAAAAAAACCTCAAACACAGTGGCATCAATTCCATTTTTTGCTATCTATTTACAGAACAGTTACCTATCACAGGCCTGTATTTAGTGACTACATGCTACAAAACTTCACATGATCAGTATAAGCCTATGTTACAGATGTATTAAGTCTGGTAAACCTAATATTACCACTATAAATTACTCCTTATCTACAAATTACAGCATTCTCATTTCTGTTAGAATTTAATCATTAAAAACATTGCTAACATGGTAATAGTATAGTTAATGTTAGTCATATGAAATTAGAAGGGGGGTGGGAAGGAAAAAGGGGATGAAATGGTTTTATTAATTTTTATGCTCATATGTAACACTACACATTTCAATATGCAGGGCATTGTAATTCCACAGATACACTTTCCATGTATTTCTTAAACGCTTTAGCGTGTTTTATGGACAGACCTTAAAATTTCAAATTTATCTATTTCTGGAAACATGCTAGAAGAACCTAAATGTTTTCCCTGATAGGAAATGGAAATCTGTTAGTGGCAACTGTGGCTCGTAAGAAGTCGTTTACTTTTCTGCAGTGCATGCAGTAAGGTTCATGTTTTCTTTGTAAAACCTCTGTTCTCAGTACCCAGCTGACAGGGATTTAGAAACAGATCCCAATTCTTAGGACAAAAACAGAGGACAGCAAAACTCTGAACATAGTTACAGTTATGCAATTTCTAACAATCTTTCTTTGCTACCCTTATAAAAGCTTATCTGCTGTTCTTAAAAAAAATAATAAACCAAAAAAATGGATGAGAAAACAAACAAAAAGAAACCAAACACCAAAACCAGGCAAGCCAAAGAGGCAATGATTTCTTTCAGAGCCACTGTATTAACGTTTTCAATCACACTTTACCATACACTGGCTATTAATCAAAACTACACCAACCTCTTAATGCTTACAACCACTTTTAATGCTTGGTATTGTTGACAGTAGTTAAGGTGTGACATTATTGCATTTGGTTTTCAATATATTCTTATACAATCATCAAATTGACTTCATTGCACCTGTGTACGTCCACTCACTGCTTACAGGCATGAATGCTGCTCACCCTTGTAAAACACCCATCATAGTAGCACCTAAAACATCTGCTCCTTGAGTTTGCTTCCACCTGGGACTCCTGTTCTATTATTTTCTGGTATCCTGTTAACCTGCTTGTACATATTGTGGAAATGCATGGTAGTCAGGGGAATGAAACTGCTCACTACAGCGTTGAGAGTACCTCTGAATTTCAGAGCTACTGAACAATTTTACCAGTCTAGAACTACCACAGGGACTGGGACACTGTTTTAGCATTTTGTCCAAATCAAGTATGAGTTAGGAACAAATGGCAAAGTATCTTTAAAACACTGGACACACGAATGGATGAGATGATCTAAAAGCTTCACAGTCTCTTGCTATACTCCCTGCACATCACCCTGGGAAATTTTGCAGTAGAATACTCTTATCTGTCTTTTTGCTTAATGCACATTTATTAACAGTATTCTATAATAATAATGCTCCTATTTCAGTAAAATATTACCTTTATTTCTTCTATAATCTCAACTCACCTCTTATTGTGAAAAGAAAAATGAAATGCAATTTTTAAGTCTGTGTATGAAAGGGTCAAGTTCATTATTTGAAATTAATGAACCGTAGCAAAAAGCCAAGGGACATTTTTCTTTTATATGGCAAGGCACGCTGACCAGAGTACTCATAGGAGAATTCCTTATAATATTCTCATAGGAGAATTTCTTCCCTTAGCAAAATCAGGTTGATGATACAATGTCATGTCTTCATGTAAGGAAACCACAAAGAAAAACCTTGTAAAAACAAACTCCTTGAACATGGTTTAAAAATACCAGTTTCCTTTCTGAGCTGAACAACTGGAAAAACAATTGCTTTAAGCCCTGTAGCCACAGACAAGAGGTTAATATAATCTCAACATGCCTCTTAAACTTGAAAAGTTAAGGTAATCGAAACAAGTACTCCATTACCCTATCTGGCATTAAACCAAAAGCCACTGAGCACTGCTTTCTGTTTCTTTTCCCCATAATCTTCACTTTTTTCAAAAGCATGGTTTAATTGCAAAAGTTTTTGTCAATATTTTTAATTATACTCTTTCTATTGCAATAAATTATTATAAAATGTGCTGGGAAGCAAAAAAGTGTTTTTTGTATTTTTCTTCTATGAATTTGCTGGTTGCTATTAATTCAGTGTAATAAGGAATTGTTACAACTTTTGTTTTCATAAACAATAAAGATTGTATCTGTGTGTGCTTATACAATGCCCCCCTGCATTAAAAGCTAAACATAAAAAGCAGATTGCGTACAAAATAAAGATAGCATCCAGGTGGCATTTTAAACTCAATTCAAATAGCCAGTATAAGTTTTTTTTTTATTTTGTAACATCCTCAAGGATGTCAAGCAACAGTTTTGGCCTCTTATATCACAGGCTGATTTTGCAAGCACATGTTAATAACCCTATAAATTTCTTTATTCTACTAAATAGATTCAATTATTGATGAGATTCATTCACCATGATACAGGCTTTACATCTTTATCCAGTACATTGTGTTGGATAAAACACTGTACGTGGCACATGCTTGTGAGATACCTAAAAACCAGAAGCATTATAGGTAGAAGAATCTTTCAGTTTGTCCTGTTCACAAATGTTGTAAAATTATCTCATTTTTGTTTAGCTCAGAACTAGTCTATGTACAGAAAATTTATTCAGCACTCAGATGTCCACTGACACCTCTGAAGTTGGGTAACAGTTTTTTTCATGTTTGTAGAGAACTGCACTGACTGCAAAAAAAACAGTTTAGAAATGGCTGAGTTTAACAGAGGAGACCTGTGATATATTACTACTAACTCAAAACTGTCACATTAATATGTACCTTAACAACAGATAAAGTCAAAATTAATGTTCATTAATAGAAATACCCTACTATCATACCTCATAAAATTATTTGAGCAGGGCATTTCATAATTAATTAGCTGTCTTACAAAATGTCAAAAGGTTATCAATGAAGCCCCTTCACAATAGATAAAGCAGGAAAAACAGGGCATTCATTTGCAATTTTTATGTATTTACAAACCTAAACTTTAATTAAAATAATTTCAGTCCTTAAACTACAGAACCATTAGTGGTTCCTTGCCTATTTTTCTTTAATTGTACACATCTCTGCATTCCTCCTGTGACAATTAAGAACTGTTTCAAAAATAAACACACAAGGCAAAAATCAAGCAGCCTCCAAGAACATTCAAGAATTTCTCTGAATCTGACACAAAACACTTCTCCCATAATAAAGAAAAAGATCAAAACATACCAAGTATTGTTTAAATAGATACATATTCCCTGGTTAAGAATAGAGTGGGCTTTATTTAAAAAGTACAGCCACTGCCTGTCACAAAGGCAAGAGCCCACCATATTTCATGGTTAATTAAAAATATACTTCCCATTTTCTTTTAATCCAAATGAGCCATAAGGCAGGAGCTCAGACTTTTATTCAAAGTCAGGCATAACCCGTGTTGCTGTAAGTAGACTTCCACCTCACTGGTGCTTCTACTATAGCTCTGATAAAACTTTTACATTCACAAGTCAAAGGTTAAATAAAGGAGAGGAAATGTTTTCTGTCAAAGAGTCAGGTAACCACTAACAGTCCTGAACTATCAGCAGGAATCTAACTTCTAGTAATCAAATAAAACTAAGGAAACTGCCTTTCCGTAGCTAAATGTCTAATGTCTAGGGGCTACTTTTCTGTCTGGAAAATTGACACAAAATGTGTAAAATTGAAACATTCTGCTTCTAAGGGATTTGCCTAGAGGAAGGGCGAGAAAGCTTTAAGCTTGGTCTGAACTGAAGAACTACAAAGGCTTACCACATAAACCTGTCTTCCTTATTAAAGTATTTCATTTGGAAACGTAGGTGACAATTGTACAGTCATAAAATTAATGAAACCTAAGACTAAGCATTTTAATGATGCATTTTGCATTCCTCTGGATACATAACAATACATAACCTCAGAGTCCATCAACAGTTTTCAGATTTTTAACAAAACACGTTTCAGTAAGATTACTTGCACTTTATACTAAACCTCTTCAGGTAGCAAAAGCTATTTAATCTAAATGCAAAAACTATTATTCCTACTGCAAACATCAGGGATATTTAGAAACAATACCCAGAAGAACTGTCTCCTATTATTCAAAAGGGAACATGGATTGTTCTACTGTGACACTTCAAATCTCAACTGGCAAATTTATTATTCAAATTAAAATACATAGAGTAGAACAAGAATAAAAGATCCAGTATAGTATATATTTGAGCACAACAAGGTATTACATTTTAGGATCCCTTGCTCTTTTGGGACAGCATTAGATAAACAGCTTGTGGAGAGGGAGGAGGTAACACAAGTGTTACGCACTCCAAAATCCTACGAATTAAATCTTTCTGAAGTATTATCAAAGAAGTATAGTCAGATTCACAGAGAGTCAATTCACTTCCAGAACACAATCTGTTCCTTTTGTCCTTTTCATGATATGGGAGTAATTATTTTTTTTTTTGCAACAGTTATAGCAAATACTTTCGTTTAGATAACTTGCCCACAAATACCCAGTGTACTGGCTCTCAACATCAGTTTAGGATCTGTTTAAAAGCCCACAAAAGCCTTGATCCAATATTTCAAATAATTTTAAGTACTACTCTACTAGTTTCTGTACCGTCTGATCATTTTTTCCTGTCCATACGTTCTTTCATTGATAAGTTGCTGTTGGGATTGTCTCCCTAACTTGTGGTCTATCCCAGTGACAACTTCCACAACTGCCCAACTTCCATGTTGTCCATATACCTGATATATCTGATACTCTGTGTTTGTCCATAAGTTCCTAAGCTTACTCTCTAAAATTCTCCATGTTGCCCCGCTGCTGCCAATGGGTTTGGCAGCACACAGCTCCTCATCCCCTTGTGTTTGGGGATACTCACTTGGTAGGCAATTATACTTCAAGCTTGTTCTTCTCATGTGCTACCAAATTGGGTGTTTCCATTTCCTCTATGGCCATTACAGGCTCTTAAGCTAAGTGGCAAATTTGCTTTTTACATAAAGCACTCTGCTTGATAATTTAATTTAAAGGGTTTTAGGACAGCTGAACATATTTTTTGTTGTTACCAAATCAACTATCTTACAAGAGAAGAAAGAAAAAGCAGAGAGAGAAAGTATTTCAGTGGGGTCAATTTCTCCATTATCAGTATCTCTTCTGCAGTACAGCAGAATGCTCTTTATTGAGAATTACCCAGCTCTGGTGTTTCTTATATTAGATAAAGTCTATCCAAAGAACATGGAAGTGACACCCAAAACTCATATTTCCAAGGAGGGGAATACAAAACAGTGTACTCTGTTGTTAAATTTACTGGATACTTGTCAAAGATCTCATTAGGAAGCAAAAATATCCACACATCCAAAGCCTGCAAAGCTGCAGTGTATTGTTCTCTGCTATTAAGCAGAGATTTCATGTTATTTAAAGAGAATTACCTAGCCTCACACAAGAATACCATCACATGGGGCTTGGAAGCATTTTTCATGTGAAATCAATGGTAACATTGTTAGAGAGAAAGGTTATCCTGGTAGGAGAAGTAGAACACATTATCAGAGTATCTGCAGAGGGTATTTTTTTTCTTCTGTTTTTCTTATATTCACTCCTTGACTTGATTTTTTCTTATACCAACTTACCTTAAAATACAGAGGCAGACCTTGCCTCCTGACGTCAAACGGCAAAATCCAAACCTTTGCTTACTTTCAATGTCGGTGAGCACGAAGGTGAAATGCTGTCCTACCTGGTTCTGGGACACCCTGAAAAATAAGATGCAGACATAAACCCACTAAATCACAGAAGATGTGAGCAGTGAAGTCTTTGGTCTCCAGCATTTTCATGCTCAAGCTTCACTATCCTTCCCTCCCTTCCTGCTCTCCAGGTTGCCTCCTGCACCCCCTTGCCTCCCCTCAGCACAGCCGAATCAGGGTCCTTCCTTCTGCTGATCCCCCACCCCACACTCCAGCTGATATGCTCCACAGGATCTGGCCCCTAGGCTGAATGACAGGCCATTTCATAAGGTCTTTTCCTAAGAAAGGCCTAAGCAGAGCCAGTACAAGCCTGCCACAGCACACCTCTCACACACAGCAAGCTTTCAGCACACCTCAACACTGGAAAATGGTAGCCAAAACAACGGTTAAAAATTCTATGAACAATTTATTAAATGTCATAATACAGGCCTGGCTCAAGACAGCCATTAGAAAGCTAGCTTTTTTGGGGGTTTTTTCCCTTCAGAATAGCTTCATTGTTTAGACCCATGTCCTTCTCAGACACCCACACACATCTTCCTCCCTTCTTTGCGCTACTCACCACCCAAAACACAACTTATTTCTAAGTTCATTTTCTATTTCATTTTCATTTGCAGTTCTGCAAATGTAAGAGCCAAAAAATAACCAAGCATGAGAGCTAAAATAATAAGCAATAATGTCTCCAAAACCGTATCAAAACATGTAGCCACTTGAGGCAGAGTAGGTTTACACTGAATCTCCTTGCCTGATGTTCCAAATCCTCTCACCCCCGAACACTGTCTCAGCAGTGCAGGCTGCTGCCTTTAGTTCTCAGTTTCCACCTTCCCTCCAGTGTCACCTCTGACTCCTCATACTCATCTCCAGGTCCCAGACCCAACCTCTATTCCTGACCCCTCAGTTTCTGGTTGACCGTATGAACTTTTTCCCAATTTCTTTTTAAGAAGCAATTGCACCTTCACTGTCTCTTTTCTCCTTAATGCTCTCAAGCCAGGCACCTTTCTGTCCTGTGCAATCTGACAGCTTCAGATGGAGAATCACTGAGAGCATGGGAGGGACCCACTTTTCAGTGTAGCCAGACTTCAGTGGGCTTCAAAGAAGTTGCAAAATACATTCAATGTAAGCATTTTAGATCACAAATACACTGGATCTTAAGTTCACTCACAAAAATACATATTGCCTTTTTCCAGAATCCCCCAAAGAGAACCAGCTTTACATAGACTGACATTTTCATCCAGGAGAGGTAATGTGTGGCCCGGAATGAACCACAGCATGGCTGGGGCTGGAAGGGATCTTTAATGACTTAATTAATATCAAATTAAAACAAAGTTATAATGGGGAATGCATGGAGATTTGAAATGTAGTATATATGGCAGTTCTGCCTGTAATTCTTTTGTCCTCTGTACTTTTCCCATTCTTACATGATCTTTCTGCAGCAGAATACCTAAGCACCAGCATTTAAGAGCTATGATTAACACGTGTCATATGCAGCTCATTCTTAGATGCCAAGCTGAAAATGAATTCCCACAGAAGCTGAGAACTATCACAGATCTCACTTTCTTCCTATTTCAGAGAACAAAATAATTATTCTTAATTTATCCCCTGCTTGAGTTGGCTTTTTTGGTTGTGGGGTTTTATTCAATCTCCATCAAAATAAAATGTGACAAAGTTCCCTAGAAAAGAAATTTAGAAATGGTCAAAGGGCAAGAAAAGTTACACATGCACATTACACTGCTTAACACGTGTGTGACGAAAACTTAAAGATGAGTTAAGTGACACCACTACCCAGACTGCAGTCACCCATTCTTTTCAGTTTGGTCTAGTCCCTCATGAACATCCAGTGTCGAGGCTGAAACAAACGCCTGTGCTGAGCATATACAGCATTACAAGATACCTTTAGTCCAACTCAATCACTAGAAAACCCTGATAATTAATGCACTTGGCTTAGTTATGTAACTAAGCTCAAATCATAAAGATAAGCATTTTCCTTGCTTGTCTTCAATAGACTGGGACAAGACAGTGTGCTCTTTGAACAGTAAATGCTGAATGCCTTTCAGTCAGTCCTTCATTTTTCAGGTTCTGCATAGCTAGCATGCTGCCCATGTGTTATGCCTGATACAACAGAAAGCCACCACTAACAATGAGTTACTGCTCCCCTGACAATGGTGCCATTTTCAATTTCACATCCTTGCATCTTCCTCTTTATTCCTGAGAGCAGATCCCCACAGAAACCTGCAGAGTGGTTTCAGTATCCCTGGGCAGGCTGGGGCAGGGGGCTTGGGCAGTAATTCAGCTGTGGCTGGTCAGCTGGTGGCACTGGTAATGCACCATTTGCAGCTACCTTGGCTGCCTCCTGCTTGTAAGGAACTGGATGGAGGAACCATTGGAATCCCCCTCTCCATCGGATCCTCTCAACACCCCAGTAGAACAGGTCTGCAGGGGTGGTGCCACACCACTTTTTTGAACACTGGAACAAATCATCATTAGCATTTCCAAAGGGATTGCTGGAGAGGACAGACACAAAGGGTCTGCATATTGCCTAAGCCTTGCATATCATGGCAAAGATAACACTGAGGAGGAAAATGACTGAGGAACAGAAGGGGCTGAAGTCCATTCTGGCTGCTCAGCTGTGATGCCTCAGCCACACTTACTTCTTATGAAAGAAAGGAGACAGGCCTATAAAATGAGGGGCTGCACTGGGGGGCTTCAGGAGTTTCATTGACACCAACCTTTCCCCACTTGGCTGGCCCAACGCTGGGTCCAGGACTGGTGATATTCTGTTAGCTCTCTCTCTTAATTTAACTCTTAACTATTCTCCTACTCCCTTGCCTTCTCTCTCTCTTTCCTAAAATCATTAAGTAACCACAATTTTTTCCAGGTTGCACAGCTTTAACATCCATGTACGATGACTTCCGTGATCTAAATAATCAGCCTTTATGATTGTGCAGCCTGAGCATATATAATAATAGTATCAGCTTTTATACCTTCCATAGTTCTAATTAAAGCTTACGTTCAAATACAGACCTCAAGTGACATTTCACCTTAATCTGATAAAAGGGTACGGGGTGGTTTTGTTTTCCCCCTGGCTGTCACAGTTTGATCACCCTATGGGGAAACCCAGGCCTGGGAGGATTGGATCCAGCCACACCCAAGCTCCTCTCTGAGAAGGAGTCTGGAAAGCAAGGGGGGCCAGTCCAAATATTTCTGGGTTTCCTGATCCAGGACATGACACTGCTCCCACCTCTTCTTTGCTCTGCTTCATCCCACCATTAGGCCCGGAGCTTCCTACAGCCACAGCAGGATTTTCCTTACACCATAAGAATAGCTGGCATGGTTACTGTGGGGTGTCTATACACCACCTTAAGCCAAAGAGATCATCAATAACTCACCAAAACTAATTTTTATAATAGATGCCCATCTATGCAGGCACTGTGTTTAATGTACTGTACACAAGCATGCCAGCCATATGACTTCTCTATTACTGCTTGAAAACAATTCCTTAGCCTGAAAACCTGGCATCTGTTTGGATCACTTGCTTTAAGTTACTTGCATCCTTCCCTCCCAGAACCTGAAGATGATATGGGAAAATACCCATACTGCAATTAAATATTAAAATGTCACTATACAAGAGCACTTTACAAATGAACTTTCAGTTCTGTTATTGCCCTGCCAAGCTATTGTGAGTTCAGCAGGAGGCAATTCTAATACCACCTCATCATCTCCAACTCAACATCTTCCCTTGTGACTCATGCCTCTGTTTCACTCCACACTCAGGTTGCTCAGAAGTCTCACCTTTAGAGGCAGGTACCAGCTCCTGCCCCTGCTACTGAATGACAGCAATGATGCCTCTCAAATTTTCCTTAACATGAAAATCAACGCAGGTAAAACGCAATTATTACACACCAGAATTCCCTATACAAAGTTTTATCTAGACTTTTATCAGAGTGCAGGGCCAGGTGGCCGAGTTTAAAAAGCTTTCTGCAAAGCCCTGTTCTGCTCAGCTATTTGAAGACAGCATGATCTACTCACTTGAGCAGGGCAAGCAGGCACAAATTGTTCTCAACCATCGCTCACCTCCTACTCACTCATTCCTTTGCCTTGCTTTTGACTGACTTTCAACTCCTGCCCTGCATATTTACACTTAATCTTAGTTTAACAACAATAAATCACTAATAGCTAAGAATGTGTGTAAATACTTATTAACCCTGCAGACTACAATGGGCTCTTTCAAGGTTATTATAGTTCACTGCAGGAATAAAAATAGTTTTGAAAATTTAAGTACCTATCTACACAATGCAGAAAAGGTTCTTCGTTACTCCTGGAGTAGGCAAAGAGTCAGTTTAAAGATTTTTGTTTACACTAAAGCTATTGTTCAGGCCTCATTTTAGGGCTGCCTTAAGAGAGATGATTAAATCTCTTCTTCGAACAAAACCCAGCATATCTAATCATTAAATTTATTCCTTGTTCTCAGTAATAATTGCTCTTCTTCCAAATGAATCTGTTTAGGACACAGAGGTGTTTTAAAATATTTTTGCTTCAAATTTTAAGAATTTTTAAAGGGTTTTGAATTGCAGAGATTTTTCAGAGAGTTCATTTTTTCCAGTGAGTTCAAAAAAATGAAAGACTTTACTCATGGGAATACAGATTTTGATGACTTAATTTTAAAAGAAAACAAAGTTACTGGTATTAATTTAAAACTGTCAGATACACATACTTGACCAGTATAACTAAAGTATACAGTCCTGATTAAAATTTTGGCAGCTGCTACCTAAACCTGAGAATTCCAAATGTATTTAATGTATTTAATCTCCCCACCTGATGCTGAAAAGCAAACTCCACCAGGTATTCAACCTAATTCTCTCCAGACCAGAGAATAGATTAGAAACCCTTTCTTGAAGGACTTTGAAAAGCAGATGTTACAATAGTGGTTCGAGATGAAGGAGAGACTGGGGAGACAGTAACCCCAGTCTGGGCCTTCAGCTCATTGCTGTCCCCAAATCTTAAGCTTCAGGGACTGTATTCTCCACCTCCAGGTCCAATGACCCATCTGACTTGAGCAACGTACAACGTAAAAAACTACCACAAACAAGCAAACTCACAAAAATAAAATTAATAGTTAGTTTATAATTTGGGTTATGTTTCTGACACAAGAGAAGCATTAAAAGAAACCACAACTAGTCAGGTTTAGAGTCTCACTGGTGGCATTTCAGTCACAACACACGCCTGCTCTATCCAAGGGCCCTGGCCACCATACCTGGCCCAGGCTCTACAGGAGCACATGACAGCTCCCTCAGTGTGCCCAGGTTCCCCCTCAGGTGGCTCCACTTCTCTACACACATGGAAAACAAATAAGCCACAGTCAAAACCACGTTACACTCTTCCATGGTGCACAGTTCATGCTGCAACCTGTCGTCAACAAGACTTCTCTTACACATACATTTCATACTACATGCCATGATACAATGAGATAAAGATGGAAAGAACTCAACTGTACCAAAGCAATGCTGGATTTTTCAGTCCACAACCCAGCTTGCAAACTAACCAGCATGACTGAAGTGTAAGGGAAATACTATTGTTCAGTCATTTTCACCTGTACAGATTGAAATAGTTCCCAATTGTTTACTTTTCTTTCTCAACTATTTACTTTTAATGTGAATATTTCTGCGTAAGGTATCTTACAATTGCCTTTCACAAGGCCTGCAAATCTAATCCCTTCCCCAGCCATTGCTTTGCATTTGTCTTGATTATAGCTGTGTTTCTGCACTCAGAATTTTACCAGAAATACCAACAGAAACAGCATTATCCAGAACAGGGTAGTGAAAATGATGTCACTCCTGCCATCATTACTCATTGACCCTAATAGATACTGGGTTAAACTATAGGCATAGTAATTCCCATACCTGAGCAATATTCTACTGCTAATGAGAAATCCTCTACAGCATGAGCAGCAGGGCCACATCTTACACCCCAGAACACAGCATTTCCCTGTGAGCTGGTGAGCACAGAGCAGGAAACATGAGGCACACATTATTGCCTCTCTGCTGATGCTGTGGGCAGTTTCCAATGTTCTTAGCTGAAAAGCTATGGGTGCTACACATTCTGCAAAAGAAATGCATCCTGAAAGGAAAAAGAGGAAGGCAAGGAGAGGAGGGAAGTATTTATGGAAGAGAAAAATGAGAGAGATTCAAAGCACAGACACAATTGTGGAGTAGCTCAGTGTAGAACTGAATTTGAAATGGGACCAAAAGGAAGAAGAGACCTTGCATGCTCATTAGCTATCATCCAGCTGAGTAAGATGGATCTAGAGACCAAGGGGTGGGTTTTCTGCAAAGTTACATGGGAGTTTGGGGTTGAAGAGTGAAAATATGGAAGACCATTGGAGAACAAAAGTGAGGAAAACCATGCAGAATTTGCATAAAGGATTCAAGGAATAAAATAGCAAAGTGCTATTTCTGATGTGTTAGTATCAGTTTAGCAAACATTAAAAGGAAATTAAAATCACTACATTCTCAAATATTAATTCCTCCTGTTCCATACAGAAATAAATATAGGAAGAAATTCTTCAGCAGAAAAAAAGAGAACTTCTTTGTAAACATCTACAAGCAAATCGTTAGAATGTAAAACAATTGTGCTATTTAGTAAGCCTGAAGTCATTTATTGGCACACAAAAAAAGACAGGTTCTTGGAGCAAACTCTCAAGATCATCTATGATGCAATTCATTTCCTATACTTTCAAAACAAAATGTAAGCCTTAACCAGCAGTAATGAAATAATGTACTTGCTTTCATTTAAAAATCACATATAAAACTCAAAGCTGAAGTCATGGTCAAAACATTACACCATTGTGTGTTTTTTTGGCTTGATTCTGTATCAATTTAATGTGTGCTACCTCTAAATTTTTAATCACCATTCACAATATGTACTTTATAATTAGAATGATTAGTAGACAGCTATTTATAACATCTGCATAAAAGATGAAGTAAGTATGTCTGGTGACACAAAGTTTTCTGTTAATAAATTGTCATTGAAGCTGCCTGTAAAATACTTGGGGGTATTAGGTGTATGGTCTATCATGATCCTCTATAGGAGAAAAAAAATACATATATTAAATACATATCTATATATCACTAGATAAGTGAAAAGTACATTTATGTCTAGACATAAATTTAGGTGCTTGTCACATGTTAAATTTCCACTGGAAAAAAGACATTAAAAAAGGAGCTGAAATACTGTTCTTCTCAATAATTTATCAGTCTAAATTTAAAAACAAAATTAAAAGTGAGAAAGCAAAAGACAACTGTTTTCTTAAAAAAAAAGAAAAGTGGTAATGTATCTACACTATAGAAAATTCCTCATGTGAGCAGTAGCTGGTACACAAACTGCACAGCCAGTAAGTTGTTCACACAAACAACTTGTCAGGTAATAACCACCTCCTTTCTTCAATGAGCTTCTAGGATTTCTGTCCTTTTCTCCACAAAAGCGCTGTCCCTCCTCCTTGTCCAGAATTTCTTTATACCCTCATGAGGTCCCATTGCCTTTCTCTCACACAAACCCCCTAAAACCCAGCTACACGAGAAGCTGGGAGTACAGACAAGCATGAGGCCAAGAGTCAAAAAAGGATGTCTGGAAGGGGGGCATGGAAAGGTATTAACAGACTAACAACAAACATCCATAAGATTTTCCTTCCTTTTTTCTTTATTTTATTTCCCCCTTGAGATGGTCAGCTAAAATACATACCCAGCTATGCTATAAATTCATTTCTTCCCCCAGCTTATTGATTGAGCTCAGACACATCTCATACACGCAGCTAAGCATAATCTGAGTGGCTCAGCAGAAATAGTTAATGCAAGACAAGTTATTTGAAATCATTATTTGCTGCCACCGATTACCTTCTTGCCACTGGATGGCAGCAACAGAACCTCACCTTTTTTCCATTAATCACAAATTTTATTTCCATTATTCACCTTCATTACCAATTTTAAACAGAATTCTGTTCATACCTTAAGCACATTGAAGACTTCAATGCTTGAAGGCCATTACTGACAGCAGCATTAGTTAAGTCATTACAACAGCTTAAAAGACAATGAGCTTAACCAGCTCAAACCCCAAACAACTTAATTAAATTCAACTATAAAAGACTAAATGAAGATAGTTTACTTCAGGGAAGCTGCATTTATGAAGATCTTGATTTTGCAAGTGTGCTTTTCTGCAAAATTTCTTTCCTCTTGTTCACCCACTGTCTGTTACTCCAGACACAGCAGCTCCTTACTTCTAACAGACACTTCTCATCTTTGAGTCTCTATCTACAACTGATGGCAATGTTGTTCTGAAACCAGCTCAGCCTGCACACTGCCTAGGTGCATCTTTCATTAATTATGCAAACCAAGCTTCTAATTCAAATCAGCTTTGCTGATTTGGTCAATGAATTTTCCAGACTGAGGTAGCACATTCCATACTGAGTTAGTATTTAACATTACTTAACATTAATTATTTTTACAAACTTATATAAATATCTTAATTAAAATGTTTTATATGGATAATTTAAAGGACTAGCAGCATCACATGGAAGCCACAACTGATACCAGAAAGGTAAGAGCTAATTAATTTAAAATAATCGTCCTGATTCTTCTCTGAGAAAAATCAATTACATGTTCAGTTTCTTACATGCCATTTGACTCTTAATTTCTTTGAACTCAAACAACACATTCTCAGTACTGCTCAGTAAGTTTTTATATCCTGGTTCACTGTAGCATTTTTTTAATGATGCTTGTTGTTTGATGGAAACTATGTTACATCTTTATATTAAAACAGATGGTGTTTACAATTATAATGGACAAAACTGGAAACCAGAAATGTATCTTGACAAGGCTGATAGCTCTGTCTTGAAAGAGATATCCCTAAAATTCTGTAAAGATTGCATTTTTCTGCAATAATTTCCCACCAGTGATTTCATACTTACTTGAACACAAATGACAGGTTCTTTTCATCTTCAAGTGCAAGTTTAAGGAGTACAGTATGTTTACCTTTTCTTTAAATCTTTCCTTGCAACTATGCTAAATATAATCTTCTATGAAATCTTTTTAAAAAGAAATTATAAGTGCATCACATACCTTTCAATGTCAAAAGGAAAGCAGAACTTTGGAACACTGTTTAGTACTTCCTGTAAATAGAAGTAAAAGAAATAAAGTTAGGATTTTGAAAAGGCTTTTTTCTGTGTTTGCTAGCAACTGCCCTACAGCTTACTTTTACCAAAAAGAAAAAAATGAAAAATACTCATAACAAATAATAAAGTCAAGGAATATGTGATTGCAAAAGATACAGCGCACGTTCCTGGACTGAAATAATTGATTATTAAAAAGGAATTAAGTTTGTGCTTTGGCAGATTGCAAAGACAATGCCATAGACACCCCAGGAGGGAAAGGCCTGGCCTGAAGGGTATTAACACCCTTCACATCCCCGCTGGGATTCCCTTCAACAAGGCCATATGGATTTTACAAGAAGCACCACACCATATGGGTAAGCCACGTCTGCTGCTACTTGTACCACAGACTAGCCACAGGGACTTCTGACAGATCCTGGCTCAAAAATACAAATGTTGTTTCAATTAAAATGCAGGCAGAGAAAAGGGAATGAAGTTGGCAGCAGAATGAATTACAGAGAGGTATAACAACTCTATACATGTTCCATAGTCAAATGCTGAAAATGATGGAAATCGTCTGCTGGTCCCAAGGAGAAATTCATATGATTAACTCTTTGGGTTTCACAAGCCAGCCTCACTATTAATAAAGGGAAGGGGGGATGGGTGGGGTGGGGGCAAGGGAGCAGAACCCACTAAATCAACATTCATACTATAAATATGAAAGCATAATGTCACTCTTTCTTGCAGAAATTTATTTAAGAAGCTGTTTAGTGGCAAATAAAACGTGTTAATTAAAATATAAAAATGCGCTCAAGCTGGTCAACATAACTCTTAAAAAAAAAAAAAAAAAAGTTAATTGCCAGATCAGTTAGCAGCAAATATTAAACAATGACCTTAAAAAATCCCAGAAAAACAGGCTTTATTTGTCTGCTTCCAAGTAGAAAAAGAAACCCTCTGTGAAATGCTTCAGCTAAAAGAGACTGTCAATGTCAATGCAGTTTGTCAGAAAGCTACAGAATTCCCTTTCTGTAGCTGACCAGGAGACAGACATACTACTGTATACACAAGTTATCCCACAAGGTGTGGGTTTGTAGAAAAATGTATATTGACTGAAAATTTCTAGAGCTGCACATGGGGGTTTAAGAACTTGATCGAAGATGTTAACACTCTCCAGCCTGAACTCTCGGTTTATTGCATGTTGAACACTCAACTCCCATTAGGGAAAATAATGAATTTAAATTCCTACACACCACAATGACTATTTACTTCAAGCATTTGCCTGGCTCAGTGGATAGTGTAAAACATAAAGAATCCATGCAAGTTAATCAGCAAGGGACAAATATTCAGGAAAATGATATCTCTGAATACAACATGAGTATGTTAGTTGCAACATTTTCAAGCTATATGATGTGTCCCTGTAAATCATCAGACAGTACAAAACAGAGAAGTGATTTTTTTCTAGAATTTCTAAGCCAAGCAAGAGAGTTCAAGAAAACTTTGGAACTTTTACTTTGCCAGCACAGACAAAGGAGGATATGAAAGCCATTTATTGTGTTTTGAGAAAGATTATTAAGTTAATTATCAACAATCACATCACACATTCTCTAAAAGAAACTGCACAAGCACCACCCTGAGTGCTGTGAGTGTAGAAGCATGAGGAGCTAAATACAAAACAGAGCATGTACATATTTTAATTCCTTGTAGGCACTTGGTGCTGGTGGAAGTAATAATAAACTGACAAAAAAAAAAAAATCAGAACAAGATAACCCAAAACTTTTACCTCAAAAATTTCCTAAACATTTCCAAATGGTCTCTTACTCCAGGCTCATAAAGCTCATTCCAAAGAAACAGCATTTTATATTCTATTTAAATTGTCTTCCCAAATCTGCACCTATTCTCACATTATAGGAAGTAATTTTCTCCTTATTTCTGAGGATTTTAATTGCTGCCTGGTGAGTTTAGCAGTGACACAGAATTGGGTATGGAAATGTATTCATTTATGTTCCCCATTGTATCCTCTCAGAATAAATTATCACACAAGAAAAAGCAAACAAAAACAAACAACAAAAAAAACCCCACCAAGGGTATTAGCTCAATATTTTGACTAAACAACTGAAAATTATGGGTATGTTTTGCAGCATTTTCCAGGCTGAGCTGCAGGCCAGCATTTCCCCTGCTCTGCCCCGTCCCCCGCAGCCAGCACACGTGCAGACAACTTCTGCAGAGCAGCCTCAGCCCGCTTCCCAACTGGCAGGAGCATCCCTCAGGGGACAAGTCTTTAAACCTCCGCAGTCTTTAAAATTCAACCAGCCAGCAGGTCTATAGAGTGGTGTATAAACAGTATAGACAAAAAAAAAAAAAAAAAAAAAAAAAAAATATGTCAGTGACAAAGCAGCTCAGCAGTTGACTGCTGCTCCCCTGACAGTGTAAGCTGGGTTTACACAGATCAATAGATGGAAGTCCTACCTAGCTTCCAGGGCTCAGTTTTCTCCCTTAATTACAGGTGCTATTCAGATTTTTAAAACAGAAGAAAACAAGATGCCCCCAGATGCTCCTAGACAAATTTAAAATGCAAATGATAACATATACACATTCAAATACACAGTCAGTATTCATGTACAATTGGTACTTGCAGTAGCCCCTCTATTGAGTGACACTAAGCTCTGTCTCCTAAGGGGTCATCATTTTCAAAGATCCAGCCAAGACTTTCTCCCAAATCAACATACACATTCTCAGAAAAATTATAATGTGTTTATTACACCTTTTCTTTTCATAGGTTCAAAAATGTGCTTCAAAATGTGCTTTCAAATGGCAAATAAACATCTACACTTGCATACACAATTAACTGCTAAGTTTATAGATAATTATTTTATTCCATATTAAAGCTCCAAAAGAAAGAAGAAAATCATGAAATCAATATAATGTGAATAAGAATACACTACTTCCCCCACAAAAAGCTGGAACAAAAATGGAAATGGTAATTAAGAAAGTATTTCCTTTATGTCTACAACATAGCAGCAGAAACTTGTAATCTCACATGCTCATGCTCCAGTGGTTTTATTTATTCACTGTCATCACTTGCACTACACCACTCCAGCCTGGCCTGGTCATGCTCACTGGTTCTACATGGAGATATTACATATAAGCCTAAAAAAAAAGTAATATTTATTATTCCTTACTTGTTTTGATACCCATACAACTTATTATGTTGATCATCATTTTATAAAGCCACATAAAAGGTGTGAGAAGATGGTTTTGAACTCACACATGTCAGTTTTCTGGAAAAAAGCTCCTGATAACTCAAAATCTAGCTCTTAAGTGAAATTACTGGTTAGTCATTTTGGTTAGATTCAAGATGTACACCATTTCCTTATTAACGAGAAAGGATAGGATTATTTTTTTTTATAATACCACAGTCAATTGATCCCAGCACATGAAATCTTCATGGCTGTTCAGTGTGCATTGTAGTGCACAGTGACTTGGCAGGATACGCATTTCTTTTTCCACAAGGACAAGAGCAGGTGACTAACTGGAAGAAAATACAGGAGCTGCTTTCTATGGGAAAACTTACTTCTCCTTCAAAATTCTTACTTTCTTCCTGCCCCAGGTTTCTTTCCCTACTAACCTCTCTAAAAGTTCTCTCTTGAGAACACCTGACTGCAGGTCTCTCAGTTCTTCTTACCAGTCTTCCCTACTGAAATCTCCATCTCCAATTCCAACATCTTCTTCATTTTTAACCCAACTTGCTCTCTGGTCTTTCCTTGAAGGGGCCTCTTATTTCACCATTCCTTACCTCAGTTTTCAGTCAGCTTGTGCCAGTCAAAACATACAAACAAGAGAAATACTTGAGATTTAAGACTGTCATGACAGGTATTTCTGACTCAAACACATCACTTCAGTGGAAATATTTAAATGCCTGAACTTAAGCAATTTTAGGTTTATTCTTAAATCAAAGCCAGGCTGCTTAACATCTTGCAGCACTGAGACCATCATTATTATGGTCCACAGAGGTGAAATTCTAATGCTGCCACTTAAACAGTAGATGAAAAGGCAAGCTCTGTCCTCACCACGGACTTTTCCTTCCTCTGAAGCCACACACTCACAGCAGGAACCATGCAAAGCCAGCAGCACCAGCTATATTGCAGACACTTAGCTCTTACCTGTGCTTAAAATCTCGACACAAAATTGTAGCTACAAGAAAGGTCCATATGGTTTGAATAAGGGAAATCAAAAGGTCTAAATTATGAAAGTAATTCACAAGCCTCCATAACTATTTTTAACCTCTATATGTCTCTCAAAAGTGCATCATTCAGTGATTATCTGTTAGGTCTGTACATGACTTTTTCTACTTTTTTTTTAAAAGCCCTGTTTTAAACATGGGAGATCTCAATATTTTAATTATAATTTCTGTATTTGTTAAATAAAGCGTACATATAAGTTAGAAGAGTTCAGGGATACTCATGAAGAAGAGTATTGTTACGTTTTCCCAACTTTTATTAATCCTTTGAAACAGAAGTTTTCCCAGACTTAGCAAAGAGTCCCACTTTGTACACTGGAAAGAAAGTCATATTTAGGGGGTATTCCCATGAAAGTCATGTGTAACATCATGGGGTGAACACAGTCATGATGTAGAACAGTGAGAGTAATACAACTGTGCAACACAGGAGTGTCAGTGCTGGGAGAAAAACACAGACCCACAGATGTGCCCTCTAAGCCCTACCTGTTTTACTTCTGTCCCCAGCAGATAAAAAGAAAATCTAGCTAATAACAGCTCCCTCAGAATACACCTGCTCTTATCATCTCACAATTTTCAGAGTAAATTGTGGATAGTGATGGGTTTTCTGACACCTAATTCTATATCAATACAGTTGGCACGTAAGAGTTCATACATACCTGACAAAAACCTGAAGGGGAAGGTTTTTTTGAACAGAAGCAGAAGTTGTAACTAATGCATTCAAAAAAGTTTAAAACATTCTAAGCTTTCTCTAAGCTGAGCTATGTGCACATTTCTACAATTATAGATTGCTTTGACACACACAACACATTCGTTTCCAGTGCTGAGAACAATTTTTGATCCTCATTTAGTTGGTTTGCATGTAAACTACAACTGGAGAGGCCCTGCAGCACGACTGACATTCAGAAGAATCAGGCTACTCATAATGCTTGAAGACCAAGTCTTTTAGAAGAACACTCACTCTCTAAAAAGTTACATGTTTTCATCTTTCTAAAGCTTACTCAGAGAAATTTTTGTTGTCTGAAATGAATGAGGAGCTGAAAGTCCACAAATGAGGACAACACTTGCAGAATTCCAATCAGAGTTAATTTCTCTTGTTCCTGCTCCCTGTCTTTTCTCCACTTGGCCAGTTCTCAGTTATGTGCCTCAGAGAAGGAAGAAGAGAAGTTTGGTTCACTTATATGCTCCTGCCAGACAAACAGCTGAAGATTTTTGGTTGCTTAGTTTCACTGCACTCTGTGCTAAGCAGAGCAATAAGGCCACTGTTAAATCATGAAGACAAAGTTGCAGGACAGTAAGATTCTAGATCCAATTGGTTACCATTCACCAGTGGTGTTCCCCAGGGCTCAGTTTTGGGGCCAGACCTGTTCAATATCTTCATTAATGATCTAGATGAAAGGATTGAAGGCTTCCTCATCAAATTTACAGACGAGACCAAATTGGGTGGGAGTATTGATCTGCTCAAGGGTAGGAAGGCTCTGCAAAGGGACATGGACCAGTAGGCCAAGGCCAATAAAATGAGGTTTAACAGGGCCAAGTGTCAGGTGGCCAAGAAGGCCAACAGCATCCTGGCTTGTATCAGGAATAGTGTGGCCAGCAGGAGAAAGGAAATGACTGTGCCCCTGTGCTCAGCACTGGTGAGACCACACCTTGAGTCCTGTGTCCAGTTCTGAGCTCTTAACTACAAGAGAAACATTTTGCTGCTGGAGTCAGCTCAGAGAAGGACAACCAAGCTGGTAAAGGGTCTGGACAACAAGCCCTGTGAGGGGAGACTGAGGAAATTGGGAATGTTTAGTTTGGAAACAGAAGGCTGAGAGGAGACCTTATTGCTTGCTACAATTACCTGAAAAGGAGGTTGTAAGGATGTGGGTGCTGACCTCTTCCCTCAGGTGAATAATGATAAGAGTAGAGGAAATGGTCTGAAGTTGCACCAGGGAAGGTTTACACTAGATCCGAGGAAGAAATTCCTTACTGAAAGAGTAGGTAGCCATTGGAATGGGCTGCACAGGGAGGTGGAGGAGTCACCATCCCTGGAGGTATTAAAAACCGTGTAGATGAGGCACTTCAGGACATGTTCTAGTGGGTGATACAGATGTTGATTTAGGTATTTTATTCGTGGGGAATGTTTACAGCTGGATGCAGTGATCTTAGTGGTCTTTTCCAACTGTGATTCTGTAAACAACCAGGTAACAAACTTGAGATCTTAGGGAAGCAAAGTCATGTAACCAAGTAGCTATCATAGAGGTGGCAGTGGAGACCTAATGGTCAGCTGTATCTGCTACTGAACTTAGAACTAACAGCAAATTAAAAATAAATGAAAGAAAATTAAAGGGTAGAACTCTGACATGTTATCCACCAGTGGGGCAGACTTTGACTGGCAGCACACACTACAGAACACTCTTGCCCTGTACAACAGACTAAGGCTGGCTTCCCTGGCAGTACACATAAATCTACTGCTCCTGGAATATCTTTCAAAGGCACTTTACAAGGAGAAAAGAACAAATGTATCCATTAACCCTGAGTACTTTAAAAGCCATTGTTAATCCCACTATCCTGCAAGACTGAAGAACAAAGGTTCTTAAACAACCACAGAGTACGTTAAAAATTCAGAAATGTTTAGTAAGCTATAAAATGTTATATTCTCTGTTTGTATAAATGTTCCTGACTCTCGTTGTGTAACCAGTTAAAAATGAAGCATTTTTCAGGCACAGTTGTGTCCAGCACAGCATACAGTGACCCAAATTCACTTAAAAATAACAAGCTCAGTTACAAATAGCGGAACAGTTAAAACAATATGAAGTTCAGTGCAGGTTAATTTAGCTGCCAGAAAACCCTCTCAACTTCCCAGAACTGGTAACAACTGACAAAACTCTTCATCTCAAAGAAAGTTCCCATTAGAATTAAACATAGACTGAAATTTTACCATCTACCCCCACTACTGGTAAGGCAAACAAAACCAAGAGAAATAATACTTCATCATACAGCTCTAGCAAGCACATAATATTTGTATCCCATGCACCAATAAACACTTTCCCTCACTTCCCTGACTCATGTCAGGAAGACCATTATTCCCCAGGGGATATCAAAGAGCTGGGAAAAACAAGAAGTATGCTCTTCCGTCTCCACTTCTGAGACTATGTGGGCAATATTTAACTCTTAAGATAGTAGAGTATTATATTCAAGAGCTCCTTATATTTTGTAAAAAAAAAAATAAAATAAAATAAAAAGAGATCAGAGATGACACACACACACATTCTTCTATCATCATGCAGTAGGGAAAGAGTGACTTTTAGTAATACACACTTTCCACGACAGCATCTCTAACAGTATCTAGAAACATTACCTTAAACTAGAGGTAAGGTAAAAATCACTTTCAAAATCCAGGTATGTAAGTCTTTGAAGGCCAGGTTAAAATCCACATGTCATCCTGCATAGCTAAGGCAGCTGCAATTTTGGTTTCACTCAAGACTTACTAAGATTTTCCACTGCTTACAACACCAGTTAAGACACATCTTTGGCAGCAGCACTGGGAACCTCCTGCACATGCTGCTCAGATGCTGGTTTTTTCAGTGTTGAGAAAATAACCAGTATAAAATAAAACATTAAAATTTGTTCTTATTTATCTTCTACCTGTTAGTCCTTTACACTATTTTGCAGACATTTTTGAGGCTGCAAACTTCACTTTAAAGCAATATATTGAGTAGGCAGAGTTGGATATGTTCCAAATAGTCTCCCTTTCTTGAGCTATCAATATTCAAAGGTGGAATGAAAAAAACTATTACAAGTAGAGGATAGTTGGCACTTGGGTCAAAAGGCTCCCATTTACAAGATTTTCTTCTCAATCAAAGAAATAAATTTTTATAAGGAAAATTAACTATAGAAGTATATTACAAATGACAAACACATTTCCATAAAAATAAAACATGCTTTAAAAAGTCATAAAAATTCAAGCATGGTAAACTCTTCTTGATGACACTTGGTACATGTCAGATTCATTTCAACTCCAAGCATATTTTGCTACAAATACATTCTGATTTTTTTTTTCCTCCATATATTCCAGTCTTTCACCAGAGACTTCAAATTATGCATAATACTAATTATGAAAGAAAAACAAAAACAACCAAATACAATTTTAATGGAATTATCCAGGGCAGAAGATTCTCAACACACAGAAGCCAGGCAACCAGAACTTGAAGAAAAGAAGAACACTGTTTTTGCGGCAGAATGGAGAAACTAGTTATAAATGGATTTGTTTCATAAATTAGATAATAGTTTCCACCCATCCACAGCACAATGTTGTCTTTTCAATACAGGTCATCAGAGGTTTGATGTACAACCAACAAACTTTTTCAAGAACTACTCAAGTTCTTCAAAGCCTCCTCTTAGTGTCATCTGTAAGAAGTCTGCATTTTTTCATAAAACATTATTTCACAGCCTGACAGGTGAAAAACAAACGAAGAAAAAACTCCACCCTCATCAAAATCCTACTTCATGCTTTATGACTCCCACAGTTTTCTAACCATTATGCTTTCACCCTGGCATATTTCAGAAGCAAGCAAACAAACATTATGACTACAAAGCAGTTTGAGAATGAGACATGAAATTGTTCCTTTTTCTGCACTAGATCCTAAGTATAAATAACTACTGCACTAGTTACCATAAGAAAAGCCCTGAAAAAGAGTGTTGACAGTAGGATTGCCTAGAAAGCTTCTACTTAAGAACTGATCTGCCCAGTAAAAAATACCCAGTACTGATGTACCCAGAGGTCAGTGCAAGACCTGCAGATTGCAAGAATTGGCCTGCTCAGGCTGGGGAGTGAAACTGTGTCTTACACCAGGTGATGTGCTTCAAGAATCAGAACTGTCCATGGATTTTTTCATAAAATGACTGCACACCATATGCCATGAAGAAATCCGGATTTTGCTGGCAATGCAGAAACATAAGAATAGTTAATAAATAACCTATCACATAAGTTACTAAACTAATCAGGTATCACTCCCAGAGAAAGTATCTGCAGTAGGGAGTGGCCTATGCAGCTAAATAAGGTGAGACAGTGAAAAAGGTAAACCCTTGACTGGGCTTATCCACCCCAAAATATTCAGGGGAAGTCAGGGGAAGTTGCCAAGGGCTGTGAAACTCATCACAGGAGTGGGCTGAGTGTCTTGAGTTATAAGAATCTAAAGCCAAATGAAGGGAACTGAGAAAGGAAATCAGCTCTTAAGGGACCTGCTAATATTAATGTTTCATAATTACCACTAGTGATATTTTTATAAAGGAAACCATTATTTCTTGTTCCACTGCTTCTAAGCCTTACTATTATGCAGTGCAACAAGAATCTCTTGTAGTAAAAGCTTTACAGTGCTAAATTCAGATATTATCAACAGTGTCGAAAAATCATAGAATCATCATGGTTGGAAAGGACCTTCAAGATCATCTAGTGCAAAATGGAAGAGATAAAATAACTGCAAGAACAAAGAGGGACAGGGAAGAAAGAAATGAGCTTAATTTAAAGCACTGACATCTCTTGTCAGATGAAGACTAAGTGTAACAAAAAAATAAAAGGCAACAGACATACAATTAGATCTATTTTTTTTCCCAAGGAGATACACAATGTACATTCACCTATGGCTAAGTCTGTCAAGACCTTCTGGCTCCCTGATAACTCATCCTTGCTACAGATGACTCTGCAACAATTTCAGGTTAGTGTCTGTGCATGTGAACATCCATCAGCACCAAGTCAGCTTAGTTTATACCTCCAGGATAGTATAAGCCAACTTGGAACAGCTAAGAGCTAGTCAGACAGCACTAGGAGCTACAGGCAGCTACAGCCAGGAATATTTTTGGCAGCTCCACTTTGATGCAGAAGAATGAAATTGCCCATGTTCAGGGAAGACACAAATGTAACCCAAATATCCCCCATACTTACTGAAATTACTAAAAAGTCTGTTTCTACAGCAGGATTTCTCTGTAAATTGAAAGAGGTCTTCCTATTCCCAAATTTTGTTTAAAATTCACAAACTGATGCACTAAGTCTGTACAACTTCTCTAGCAGTGGCCAGTAGCCTCTAGTGAAGGACACAGGACAGAGGTAAGTATGCACTGTAGCCTCAAGAGACAAGTTCTTCCTCAGATTTAGATCTTTTGTTAATGATTGCACTTTTATGAATGATTGCAGACAGAAACAGACTGACCCAAAAACCAGAAACTCGGTGCAGCTGCTTAGGGAAGAAGCAAAGAGAGTCTACCAGCCAAGTAGTTTACAATGCCTTGTAAACTTATACAGAAGTAATGAGAACCAGAAATAATTATATTCTGATAGATTAATGTATTTCCCTTCCTGATCACCTGTCTGCTTGAGCAAGAGTCAAGAACCAAACACAGGGTTCAGCAATCAAGTACCAAATATAAAAAGAGACTGAGCTAGCCTGGACGTTCCTCAAAGAGCAGCAGTAAGTTTGAGACACGAGTAATACTGAAAGTAAAACAGGCAACATATCTAAGACTAAAGTGGATGTAAGCAAGTAGATAAGAAGAATGTCACACAGAATAAGGAATTAGGCGACATTAGACTGGAATATTCTGAGGGCAGTTGAGGTCAATCAACAACAACATCACACGCGACAATTTGGCAGTCTTTCTGGAAGACGTTCCAAATCATTGTCATCACTGGTTCACCCATCAGTTATTTTTTTTCTTCTTTGGTTTGGCACATTGCTGAAGGCTGTAGGAATAAGCCAAATCACAAACCAGTTATTTTTGATAGACTGATACAGAATATTTGAAGGACAGTCAAATATTAATACTGTACTTGTTTGAGCAAACAGAGAAAATAACTTTTCTACCAAATGTAATCCCTCAATATCACAGCTGTATGATAAAAAAGATGGCTAACACATGCATACAGTCTATTAAAATGCACATAATTTATTTGACTCAAAATGAAAACATATCTAACAAGTAATTCCATTCATCTGGCCCTTTTTCACCCAGCCTTAAGATATACAAATGCGTGCCTTTTCACCAGAACACAGCAGCTGGGAATGAAAAGGAAAGCATTCAAATGATCATTTTCACATCATATTCCATCGTCTTTTCACCAGCTTCTCCCCAGTCTTTCTTTGAGTTCCATTCTGTTACAAGAGAGCTGCTTTTTAGATCAATTCATATTTCCATAATCCACACTGCTGTTTCTCCCTCTCCTCCCCAGGGTGGACTAACCCCTGCATCCAGAGCTATGGCTTACAACTGTCATTAAAACCTATAACAATAACAAGACAACAAAAGGGCTGGTAGAGATGAAGCTAGCCAGTACCATATGCTGATCAAGTTCAACATTTTTAACTTGAAAGCTCTATAAAACAAAACTTCCACAACCCTGAAAACAATATTTGATGTTGCAACCCGTCCTTAAAATTTCAAGAAAGTCCAAATTTTCAGTATTGGGCTTTTATGACTTTAAAAATAGAAGTATTAAAAAAAAAATAAAATACAAGGGTCTTGATGATTCTGGGTGTTCCCAGAATGTCTATGTGGGCAGTTATTCAGTTATTTCACAGAATCTTTTCAGGGCCAAACAGATTAATTTCTCTTCTCACAGTGCAGTTAGCAAATTTAAATACACCTCTGATTGTTTTTCTGCTGCTTGTCTGTCAGCTGGGATTTGCATGGGCAGAAAGCACTGCTGCCTGACACACACAGTACTCTTCAATAAAAACAACACAAATTTCAAACACAAAGTGTCAGGAAATCACAGGAAAGCATCTTACCCTGATAAAGCTTACTTGAAGTGCACAAAGTTGCCATCATCTCAGCTGGGTTAATGTTTTTTCTCAAAGTTACAAACGGATTCATTCCAAAATATCCTTAAACTAATTAATTATGTGTACCATTTAGACAACAATGATTTTGAAAATCAGCAATCTCATTAGATCAATTCCTTCTTTCTCATACACACAGTGTATCCAAATACTAATCAAACTTATTCATACACAAGCAACAAAATCCCCAAAGCTTTAAGTTACACAGATAAAAACAAAGCCACCAGAGCAAGTACCTATCTAGTTAGCATGAACAATTGAAACATGTATTTAATACCTCATCAGAATAAAAGAACAAAGCCATCAAAGCTGGTGCAATGCATCCCCTAACAGCATGCCTGCAGCCTTGAAAAGAGTGTAAACAGTCTTGTACCTCCTGGGTTCCTGCTGCTCTCTTAGGAGAGCACAGATTCAGCACAACTGCCTTCCACACACTATTTTGACCCAGACAACAGGCTTTAGCTGGCATCTTTTTTTATTTTTTAAATAAAACTTGTGCTATTAATTAAATAATTAACAAGATAATATAATCTCTTTAGGATTGACCTCATTTGTATAATTACTGCCACGATCCATGCAATTAAATGTTCCACCCTGCAGGAATCAGAGCACTCACTCTGACTCCAATCAGAAATCCAGGCTTAACTTTCAGTAGTTAATACAAACTCTGAAAGGAAAGTGTGCCACTGGTGCTTTGCTGAGGGAAGGCCAGCATATCAGTACTTCAAAACAATTGACATATACACACACGCATGTGTATCTCTATATACATATCTACATATACAAATATCACATGAATCTGATAGATTTTCACATATTATACCAGCCTTTAGTACTTGAGTTGCTACAGGATAAGGAGTAAGGTTCATAGCTCACCATTCAGTGTTGAACTTTGCATAATGTGGTACATTAAAAATAACTTTTTAAAAAGATGCTATGATTTAAAACACAAGATAACAACCAAAAGGGTGTTACCGTAACTTCATAGAAAACAGTAGAGTTTCCTCACATGGGATGCCATATCCCTTGCTGGTTACTCATCTGTAGGGTTTGGGAAAAGTCTGAGATGAAAAAGCATGAAAAAAGTCATCTGCTTGCCTGACAGAGCAGGGAGTGAGGGAAGATAGGATGAAAGCTGCAAGACAATTAGCAACCTAATGTAGAGTCTCAATTATTTCATCTTCAGTCAACAATGCTTTGCCCTGTTTCGTATTACTGAAGTTGCTTCTGGTAAGATTGTTTCCTGCCATATTAGCCATTTGTGCCATTGTTCTGGCATGATGTTTTTCACCAGCAGAGAAGTGGCAGACTAAAGAAAGAAATTATTATGTGATTAGAAGAGAGAAGAGTAAGAACTATGCGATGGATCCATTTTTTCTGTACACCCTGTCCCCTGGGACCTATTGGAGATGGAAATAACTTTGGGCCATAAGCAGTCAGATAAAAAAAGCAACTGAATTCTGACACAGATAAAAGTAAAACCCAAAATAGCTGTAGTTACTGATTGTGTAAGACATGTTGGATTTCACATGCTTCAAACTTTAAGACGAGACTGAAAGCAGCACTGCCTCTGGAAGAGCCACTGGCACCTGCTGGTGCTATCAGCAGCACACTCATCCTTCCTTCTGCCAGCACTACTTCTTTTCCCAGGAATGTTTCAACCCAGTGAAGTTACTGGGAGCTTGAGTAGTCTTAATTCCAGAAGAGCTCTAAACAGAGGTATACTGGAGGCATCTGGACACATCAGTAAGACCTCTGCACTGACTCCACTGCCATAAGGAGAGAGACAGCATCAACAGATCCTCATTCTGATGGATGACAGTAAAATCTGAGGATATACATTTTCTCTTGAAAAAGCTTTGAAGTATTCATTTTGAAATCAGAGGTGGTGGTTTTCTTGTTTGGGTCACTTCTCTACCACTTCAAAACAATTTATTTTTAAGAACTACTGGATAATCTTAATCCAGATATCATAGTTGTTTGGGTTTTGAGTTTTGGTTGGTTGGTTTTTTTTTCTGTATAGACTTCTACTTGAAAATGAGCTTGCCAAGGCTAAAATTAAACTCTAGTCTAACAGTCAGAATAAACAAAACAGTAATTTCAAGATTAAAAACATACACATTTATCAATCATGAAAATTTCATTGAGCATAAGGGGAGGTTTTGTCATACTAAAAACAGAGCCTGTAGGCATACATTCAAAATACATTTTAGGCAAGAAATATTCCTTTGAATGACTACAACCCATTACTCATCTAAATGCAGACTTGTGCAGGTAACTGTAGAAGAGCTATATATGATTTAATAAGGAATCTTCACATTTCATCTACAATGCTAAGATTATTCACAACATTTTCAAGATTGTCAGACTCATGTTTATAGCATTAACACCAGCACAATAATAAATTGTAACTCTATGATTAAAAGGAAAAAAAAAAAAAAAAAGCCTCAAACCAAACAAAAAACCCCACAATTCTGTGAAATACTGCTGGCAAAGAGAAGCATTTTTCATTTCCTGCTTTGAAGTATACTTTTTCTCCTTTCCCAATTTTGTGTTTTTCCTTTTTCCCTCTTATTCTCACATTGATAAAATTACCATACAGAAAATTAGTGATTTCCCTATAAGCTTTTTCACTACTATTACTTCTCTGCAGTCTTGGCAGATAAGGAGAATGAACAAAGAATCTTGCAAATTCTTCTGTGATAGCAGAACTGCACCTTAGTATTTCTTTCTGTTAATGAACCACATGTGAGTAAGTGATTATGACAAATCACTATTTTTTTCTTTCTCCTGATCATTTGTAGTTTCCTATATCCCATCCAAACCAGATGAGATCTTTTGCCAAACAATATTTTGGAAAATCAACACTGAAGAAAAACATTGGCCAAAGAACACCATCCAGCATAAAAGAAATTGGCAGGACACAAGAAGAGAGAGGATTAGGTATGAGTTAGCATTGGAAAGTTCAGGCATTCCGAGAGGACAAATGTGAGAAAGAGCAGATATACATCAAAAGAGCTTAGACAAGCTTTCTTTGCATTATGAAAGCAACAAAAAGGTGACATGATAAACTGTAGGATAAAATGCAGGAAGAGAGGAAAATATTTTGCCCGCTGTTATCACATCACTGTGAAAACAGACAGCCCTTGGATTTTAGGAGAGATGATTCTTTGGGATGCATCCAAAAACTAACTCACACATTTTACATTTAAAATAGAAATGACTGGAAAATAGGATGGATTTGTTTTTTAATTTCTTTTTTAATATTCTCCCCACAAACTTGCATTGAAATTAGCACTGTCAGTTTCAGTCATTTTCAATAATTTCAGATATTTAAAAAAAAAAAAAATCTGGTATATATGTTAAGGTCTCCAATCCAAACCTCCTGATTTCAACATGCACACACATGCACAGAAGGCTTCTGCTGATTCCATTTGACTCCTTGGCTCAGGGGGTTGCTACAGAAGCTGCTATATATTCTGTTCAAATCCAGTGGTTCCAATAGGAAAATTTCCCTTGCAACAATGAGGATTAAAACATTCTTTTCCAGGAGGAGAAGTGATTTACCTGAAACACCAGATTCCCTGCGCTGCTGAGACACAACATGCAGATATAGATTTTTTCAGAGCCCAAAGGCAGATAGCTGCCTCATGACTTTGGTTCTTGTAGATTAGGTATGTCTGTTACATCTTTGTATGATTCCCCTCCAGTCTTTAGTGGGCTTCATCTTCTAATCATTTTTCTACACCAGCTGTTCTTTGAATAACCTTTGACTTACTGAATAAGCTCCTATTTTTCTTCACACATAATTTCTTTTCTTTTTTGTTGTTGTTGTTGTCTTTGTTAAGATTAAGTCTTTTTCAGAGAAAAGAAAAAGAACAAAACAAGCTAGAGAAAAAGAATTTAAATGACAATGAAGATGATCATTGTGCAGCCAAGAAAATTATCAATTTACTACGTCTAACTAAAAAAATAACAACACATTTTGCTCATGCACCATTTATCAATATCTTATAAGCTGCACGTTTCTGACTGATGCTATTCCCTAACCAGACATCCTGCTTCCCATGTTTATTTATTCCTTTCATCATGAATCACCTTATAGCTGTCTTTATAGAATCTTGTATTATTGATTTTTTAAAAAATTTTTTTTGAAAAGTCACCAATTTATCAAGATCTATAGTACAAAAATAATTCCAGATCATCCACTGTGGTTATATTACCAACAAAGAATATATTTGACTCAGTCTAAATAGAAGAGTCGAGCTGGGTCAGAGATATTTATTCTATTTAGTGCTTTTATTTATTTTTGTTTATTAAATTAACAATTTTTCCATGGAAGAAACTTAATTAAAAGTAGCTGAAATAATAACATTTAATAATTAATTTAATAAAATTGAATAATTTCTCTAAATTTAGTGTTAATAACTTTAAAAAAATAGCCACGTAGGAAAAAAATCACCACACTAACAGCTTTGCTATCACTACCAGCAGTGAAATAATCCATCAGTCCTGTATGTATAAACTTTCCTTTGAGGATTAATTATAGACAGAAACTATGATTTTCATGTTTTCAAAATCAGTAAGTTTTACACCATTGTTTCTTATAAGGGTCTGAGGATTTTTTTTTCCAAGCAAATAACTGGGGTATATCTAAAATATTATTAAATATATACATTTTTACATGGTAAAGGACTAAAGGGATGCACAGGTTCTGACACTGAAAATACATATATGTGCACCTCTTCATCTTTTTGTTCTCCTTATATTTTTTAACACAATTTATAAAAACAAAGTTTTGTTGACAAATTGCCCACATTTTCAAGCCTATAATAGATAATTACCCAACACTTGTAATAGGAACAGCTTATGAAATACTCCATATCTAAAGTAAGGTGATACAGAGAAGTGGCATGATCATAAAGTCCTCTAAAATTGCTGTTGCATATTCCTGTCACAAAGACATTCTAATCACCAAGCCACCAGTTGGGTGAAGACTTCCTTCCCACTATCATTAGCATCTTCCTCTCTGCAGCTGAATAGGAGAGCTTTTTTTTACTATTATTCTAACCTGGTCTCCAAAGTCCTCTGGGAACTTCCACAGTACCACTGGATCTGTAAATAATTGACAGACAGCATTAATCAGAGGCAAAGGAACAGAATATTACAGTCAGAGTACATTAATATTAAAGAGAAGGTCAGCTTAGCGTCAAGCTTTGAGGCAAGTGCAAAAATGTATCTAAAAACCAAGGAAGGTACTGGATTATTAAAAAGACATTTCATATTTATGAAACTCTATGTTTACCATTTTTCACATGGTATCAGGTTAGAAACTATCATAACGTCTTTTCATATTCAACTCTAGGGTTTTTTAAGTGTATGTTCAATTTTCACATTTTAATTTAATTGCGAAATAAATGTATATAAAAACTCTTGCCATCCAAGGAAAAGATATGTAAAATTTTAAGTGGAGGAAAACAAAGATCTCTGTGAGGTAAAGAAGTATCATTTGTGATTGTAAAGACAGTACCAATGTAACTAGCACTTTCAAGGAAGAGCTAAGAAGAAATTAGCATTTTTGAATACTTTCTGTTCTGAGCCACCTAAAATCAGCTTCTCAATATTTAGAAATTTATTAATCTGTGTTATTTAGGCTATATATGAGGCTACAATGAGCATTATTTTGAAAGCATCTGACACAACAACCTCAACCATAACCTTTCAACAAACACCGAATTATCCTCTTCATCCACCCAGAGCTTTTCATCTCCTGTCACACAAAACCTTCTCAAGGTGCTACTGTTGAACTGTTCACAAGCAGTCATGAAGCTTCACAGCACTTCTACACAAAGGATTAACAGCAGAATTTCTCCATGTGCTACAAGTGAAATTACGTCTTCCTGCAAGGAAGACCCAGGTAGGTGCCAAAGCCTGGACTAGAGGGAAAGCTCCCCACTTTCTGCTCATACCCCAGCCCAGATCCTCCCACACTGACTCCATGGCCAACAACAGCTCTGAGTGCTGGAGGGCAGCCAAATGACAGGAGAAACCCAGCAGGAAAAACTGGGGGACATTGCCTGATGAGAACTGCAACCTCCTGGCTGTCAGAGCTGCTGGGATTCCTGTCTTCTGGGGAGCTAAGGGAAATGTATTCAGATTTCTGCTTCAGTCTCTAATCCTAGCAGTCTCTGAAAAATCAGAAAACTTCTCATATTGCTGTGTTTTACATCAGAACCAGAGGGTTCTCCACTTTTGGCTAAGCACAGAAATTTCTGTTCTTCACACCCCACTCCACCCTCATGTATGTTTGCTGCTGCAAATTGTAGCTTTGAAGGAAGGGAAATGCTGTTGATGGCATTTTAATAGAATCACAGAATGGTCTGGGGCAAAAGGGACCTTAAAGATACACCTAGTTCCAACCCCGCTGTGTGGGCAGGGACACCTCCCACTAGACAAGGCTGCTCCAAGCCCCAAACAACCTGGCCTTGAGCACTTTCAGGCATGGGGCAGCCACAACTCCACAGAGTCATAGAATGGCTTAGGTTTGAAGGGACCTTAAAGATCCCCCGCTTCATCTCCCTGCAACGCTCAGGGATGTCTCTCAAGTACACAAGGATGCTCAACACCCCATCCATCCTGGTCTCGAACTCCTCCTCCAGGGACGGGGCAGTCACAAGTTCTCTGGGCAACCTGGGCCAGTGTCTCACCACCCTCACAGTAAATAATTGCTTCTTAATGTCTGTTCCAAGTCTACCCTCTTCCAGTTTAAAACCACTACCCCTTGTCCTATCACTAATATGGACAATCCTAGTCAACCTTTTTCATTCCCAGCTGCTGATTTCAAATCCTTCTATTCAACATGCTGCACCCACTTTTTCCACCCACTCCCAAGGAGTTGGAGACTGGAGAGTATTCCTCCTTCACCCCAGTTTTTAAACCAACAGTGGAGCACACATTTCAAACACGCTGCAAAATTCAACTTCCAAACATGTTGCAAAATTCAATCAGCTCAACCTAACATAGACCTAATTTTCATCTAATCCAAATTAAATGAGAATTCAGATAAAAATATGACCTCTGACTCTTCTTATCAGACAAGCATATCTTTACTCCTAAGAACATCTGGGGAAGGTTCTGCAGCAAGTATTTATGAAAATGTATGTATTTTGCACAAGGAATCTTCCCCTATCTGCTTCAGAGAGCAAGAACTTTGGGAGGCAGAGATAAGAAATAAGATTGTATGTTTATAAAAATACGAGAGCAAATAACACAAATGCTTAAATAGATTACCTTTTTTCCCCCATCTATTTTGTTCTTATTTAAATACCAAACACATCTGTGTAATGACCAGACAAAAGAGGAGTTTGAATACCTCTGTGCCTATATTGAAAGCAAGCTCTTATTTTCATTCCAATTTAGTATAATAATAAAAAAGTAATTATATATCAACAGTGATCTCTGATAAATTCAAGGAACAGCAAGCATGATAACACATACTGAATACTCAATCCTAAGTAATTTGTAAATTACTCGCCAAAAACATCAGAAATTGCACAGAATCAAAAAATACCTTTAAATGAGCTTGTATGCCTAAGCCATGTGTCCACAAACATTTCAAGCATGAATTTCTCTGCAAATGGGCCATTTCATTGCACTCACTCACTCAGCTATGTGTTGGTGATCCTGCACCATCATCTCTCCTGTTGACACAGACTCTTCCACAGCTACTGAACCAGATGAGGGAACTGACCAGGATCAAACTAACTGCCTGAAATTTTTCAGGGCAGCAGCAACTAGATCAGTTCCCAAAAACTCTTGGGTTTGTGCCAGAAAAAAAAAAAAGGAATTAAAACCAGAGAAGTGGTGAGAAGAAAGCAGGACTGCTTCACCAGCACTGTGTGGGCCCTTGAGCATTTGCTAGCCCTCATAAACAGAATGTGGTTACTGGCTGTGCCTGGTTCCTTTTCTTATCACCTATTTCTTGTTCAGAACTTACCAAGTCTTGCTGTACCATCTCTAGTTGCCTCTACTGCAAAACTCAAGAGTTACTGTCTGCAAACTGGCACATGGATGTTCCTGCAGTGAGGAAGGCTGAGGGAGGAGCATGCTTGGCCAGGTCACCTCTTTGGAGCAATTATTTTGGCAGATGTGGAGTACAGTTACATGAGAAACATTTAGTACACTGAATGCTTTAGAAACTAAGTAACAAAATCACAGGGGAAAAAAAAAAAAGTAATTACTTTCTTTCATTGTTCTTAGTGGAAGTATATCTGCCAGGCTTCCAATAAAAGGAAGCAGATCACAATAGCAAAGCCACCAAGCATAATTTGACAAAGTATAAGTTCCAAATTAAGTCAAATTTATCTCAGGGCTACCTGGGGCTTGGGGTCACAAAACAGGTAATAACTGCAATGCCTCAGTGACATCCCAATGGAGCTGAAACAGCATTTCACAGGAGCACTCCAACTACTGGCACCAAGATCAACAACTCATATAAATCCTTTTGGTACCCTGAAAGGCTAACAGACATAAAATCTATAATCTAGAAACTATGTCCTGCTCAGTTTTTTATCTTCATTTCATATTATTATAGCTCTTATACCACTTTGGGTTCATTAGATATAATAAAGACAACTCTACAGTAAATTCCAGTTCACTGAACTACAGGTATGACAATATTTATTTTTAGAGCATGAAAAGCTATTTATGTCATGAGAAGACAATAAAATTAAAGAGATCTAAGCAGGCAGAATAACGCTCTTAATACTTCTTTGTGAAAATAAAGAGCCATCATCTTAAAAAATATTCCTAACTCGATTCAATAAAACCATTTAGTGCTCCAGTCAACAAAAATTATATACCTCCAGGATTTGTCCAGCTGCTTGGAATTACATTTTTATTACATGGTTATGTTATTAGGTAGTTGCCATAATAGATTTATTAAATAGGAAATCTGATGTATCTTGTGAATCAAAAAGAAAGGTTTCTGTGCTCTTTCTATGCCTTCACCCTCTGAAACCTAACTCTTAACACCTACAAGAAACTGTGTGGTTCTAATGATAACTATGCAGGTCAGACTGGGCTTCTTTCAAAACAGTAAATGTCTGTGTGTGCTTTTGGAGCTAGGCTCAGGCAGCAGCAGACACATCCTCCTGGCAACTTGTCACAAGTGCTGCAAAGGAAGAAACAACAGGGAACTGGATTAGAAATAAAAAAACCCAAAGTCTAATGAGATTCTGTCACTTTATGCACTTCAGCTTTGGATTTATAAAGACTCAATTTTATTTTCCCAAAGGATTACTTTCCAGATAGCCCACCTGCTCTGGCAATGCCAGGTCAATTTTATGCTGACTTTATGGGTGAGAGGATGAGACTCACTCGGATCCAGCTGTTGGTACAGTGGGTTGAGGAACCACTGAATTTCTCCTCATTTTCTTCTAACAGACTTTCTGGGACAAGTGCTTTGCACAAATTCTGAGTAAATGGAATAGAATGAGGAGACTATCAAGTATACACATAAAATAGTGCATTGCTATGCACTGCAAATTGCTGTATGCATGTAGATATGCCCTCCCTCCCTATGCCTTCTTCACCCAGGCCAGATGTTTCTTACAAAAAGGCATCTTAGCATGTCCAGCACTGCCTGAAAATTCCTTTGCTAAAGATCCTCCAGTACTGGAAAGTACGTCTCCCAGGTTTGGATTCACTACACAATAAAACTGCATTTGACTTATTTGATTACTTTTGCATAATTTCTGATTATAAGTCTAGCTAAAATTACCTTAAAATAAATCTTTTCATAAGAAGATTCAGAAAGAACCCATTGAGCCCCTGAGAATCACATTTAGAAACAGATATAACTCTTCTACAAGTCAGAGGAGAGACAAGCATGGAAAGGTTTGTTGAGGGACCACAACTTAGGAGTACAGTATAGTTGATACAGTGAGAAAAATGACTCCCATGCAGTGCTTCAAATATATTCAAAATGCTGCAATCTAGAACTGCTTCACAGGAAAAATGCAATTCAAGAGCATGTCATCCATATTTTTAGGAAAACCATTACTAACACATTTTAGCTTCTGTAACAAATTTAAGAAAATTTAAAAATATACTTCTCATGACAGAATAGGTTAGAGTAGTGCACTTAGAACTACGAAAAAAATAAAGAGAAGGCTCTGAGTTGTAACTTTCCCCAAATTTTTGCAAATGTATTCTAAAAATACTCTTTGAAATCATTACACTTGCAATTTATGAACATCACCCAAAAAACACAACAGCACAAGCTAATTAGCACACATTTAATTTGTTAATGGAATAGAAATTACAAACACATGCTGAGAACTATCATCTCAGGTAATTCTCTTGATAGCAACAGAGAATCACCAAACACAACTAAAGCAAAATGAAAGAGACTAATTGGGTCATCCAATATTCTGCCTACAGAGGAGAAATTTTCATCCCTGTGGGTTTACTGAGCAGGACAGACAAAAAGACTGCCAAGCAGAGTTGGTCCTGTCTTGAGACAGAGGGATGGACTGGAAGCCTGCTAAGTATCCCTCCAGTTATATTTTCTCTGATGCTACAAAGATATTGGGAAAATAACTGTCAGTGCAAAGAGGAAAGAAGAAAAACAGTGAGGAAAAAGAAGGTAGCAAAGCAAAGCTTATTGTAGATAGTTCCTCTTTCTTGACTGAAAAAAAAAATCCAGATTTTTTTTCTTGTGTATATAGAATGTAAATATAAAGAAAGCTGAAATGATATATTATCTTAGGGAAGAGCTTTGTAAGCACACATGAAAGCAATAAGCAGAATTTATTTTGTTAGAATAAGAAGCTTTTAGCAATAAAAAATTAGTTATCTAAATCAAGTTGATAACTCTGCTATTGTTCAAAGGCAAAGACCTGCTACCTATTTAAAACAATTTGACAGAAATTCACAAGATTAATTATAATGATGCTTTTGTATCAGAGTATTTTCTTACAACAGTGATTCAGCAACAAAAAAGAGATGATCCCAAGCATTTTCACATGTTAAAACATCTGATGAAAAAACCAGCATTCACATAAAAAGATTACTTTGTGGAAAAAAAAAAACCCAAACTTCTGTATATCATATTAAAATCCACTTGTTAACATTTTAATACATGAAGTGCCAGAGGTACAGTAGGAACAGGAGGCACTGCTGCCAGAAGGATCTGAGTGCAACAGTGGTCCTGAGCTCCCAGGTTTGGGGGATCAAAGGGATGCACCCACCAGCAGCTGGAGGAAGAGCAAGACACTGTAGAAAAGGGGGGAGACAGCACAGCATTTTCCAAGCATCAGTAACTTAAAGAAAGAACAAGGAAAAAATACACTGAAGCAACTTGATTTAAAAAAGTGAAACCTCTCTAACTTCTCTGGCATTTAAACCCTGTCAGATTAAAGACAATGTGCAAATTAGGGTGCCACTGCACAAAATACCTGGGAGTACACTTTTATGCAAATCATATAGTCCATCTTTTTTTTTTTTTTTTGGCTCATGGAAGGAATACTAAAAGCAACTTTTACAGGACCATTAAGTCTGTTCTTTCTTGAACTGTTCCACAGAAAGCTTATCACAAACTGCAACCACACTCACGCTTTTCATGAAAGCAAAAGAAAATGTATTTACAGAATTCTATCAAATCTTAACAATCCAGCACCTTCAACTTCTTTACTCACACTTCACCCACTAATGTGCCTTTCATGGTTTCAAGCAGTTGCTACTTCAGCAAATATCAAATGAACACAAGGCAAAATGAACACTGCACAAACCCAGGTATGTTCACCTGGCAAGCCAACTACTTCCAGCCAAAGACTGGCAGTACTGAGTGCTTGACCACTGACAATTTTAAGAGTTGAATAATGACACCTTAAAACCATGTTATTAAAGAAAAACATTAAAGAAGTTTCAGGAATTACATTTGCTAGCTTTTCCTGCTATAATTCATACACTGAGATTTTCCTGGGTCTCCAGGTGCTTTCACAGTAACTCCAGCAGCACGTTTGAGCAAGGTGCGGAACCTGGACTCCACCTTTCAAACAAGTCACAGCATGGCCACAGCCCAGGAGCCCAGAATCTCCTGTCCCCTTTCCTTCCCTTCCTTACCTCAGGGGTCTCTGCCTTGCCTTCAAGGGAATGCAAAGCTCACAACCTATTTTAAAAAATTGTTCAGGAAGTGAAGGTACCTGACTCTCACTGGCACTGAAGGAGATGTGGAATGCACAAGTTTCCCCATTTCTTCCTTTTCACATTTCCTCACACAAAATAAATTAAGTGTGCACTAAATGACAGCAATGTCAAACAGCACACACTAAATACTGCCCTTAAAGAAAGGGAAAATGGAAAGTGACATTTTAGCAGCCTGCCTCAGTGACAGTCACAGTGGCTGTCACCTGTAAGTCTTTGTGGTTGCACATCTGCAAACCAGAAATTTGCTTTTTCTAGCAGTGTTTCTTCAGTCAGGTTCAGAAACATAATTACAAAGACTGACTTGTCACAGGTAAGAGGAAAACTTGCTCCTCCCACAAGGAAGCTTTTCCGAAGGTAACAGCTTTTAACTGTAGCTGAATATCAGCTGGGCAAGGAAGACTTAAGTATTACAGTTTAAAATAACTTTTATAGTATTTAGGCTTGAAAAATGCCCCAAATTACAAGTAACCCAAATTACTCACGGACTTACTAAATGGCTCACAATTTAATTGAATCTTTTCATATCCATGTAACTTACTAGATGGTTTCAGGGTATCAGTGTTCACACTACACTTGCAGAAATTCAGAATTTTGTCTCAACCATGCGGGAAAACAAAAAAACAATGCAAAACTGCAACAGTCAGTCTTCAAACAATAACCACACACACTACATTCTCTACTCCATGCAAAACCAAATTGCATCTGAAGTCAAATGAGTCCACCTAGGTCACAGCTCACAGCATTAGATCATGGCAACTCCACAGCTTTGGCATGCAGGTCAGTATTACCCCCAAGTATTAGCAGCTCACTATCTATATTGAAGACCTGGCACTTTCTCTGATTTTTCCAATTTCCCTGTCTGTAACACACTCAAACTAGGGATTAAGTACTTTTTTCCTTTTATAAGCAAGTAGATGGTTAAAACGTGTAGCCACAAATCACCACCTCCAGAGCTGCAGGTCAATCCCTTTTTGCCCATGAAATTGTTACCACTGAAGGAAAGAGCAGCAAGTCATTCCAGCTAACCAGGGACAGAAAGAAAGGCTCCTTGGGGCTGCAATGCTATTAGCCATGCTTCAGGATAAAACTTTAATCAGGGTGAGAGTTCATTTCACAGGTATTGGCACAGATAAAATGAGTATGTTCAGCATTTATTTGGTCTCTTTGAAAGATAAGCAAGAGTTTCTTTACCTTTAAAGTCTTTAGAATGAGCTTACAAAGTGTGGAAACAACTGCATGCCTTCAGGAGCCACAGTGTTATTATTAATTTCCCTCTTTTTAGCTTGTAATGGTGAGTGAATTACTGCCCCTGTAAATGAGGATCTTAGAACTAAAGTAGCAAAAGAAGAAGCCAGTGAGAAACACGTAGGCCTTAAGTCATTGCTAGTGTTTGAGGCAGGTTTAAAAAACAAAATAACTTCTGTTGCCACTGGGTCTCATGTTCAAAGAAGTTTCAAGACAGGCTGTGCAGTCACCTAACAAAATGACCCCTAATGTGTGAAACAGAGTGAATGTAATTGTCCATTACAAAAATACAGTTTCAAATCTTCTATCTTTATTCTCCTTTCATTGTCCCACTATAATTAATGTTGTCTGTATCAAATTCAAATTTCTCACATTTTGCTCACTGGCTATGCTAGGAGGAAATGGAAGCACTGACAGATGGGACCTGGCCTGGCTGCCTCCTGCTCCTCAGAACATCTCTGGCACCACAGCTGGAACAACATCTGACTAGGAAAGCTTTAACTCTACTAGACAACATTTCATAATTTTATATGCGTACCAATCTGCTACAAATTGAAATAAAACAATCCTAAACATGCTCAGTTACACAAAACTCTAACACTGTAATACCCACATTGATTAGCAATAGTCTACATATATAAGCTTGCTATATATGCAAACAATTAACAGATCCAAAAGTATATTTTATAAATTAGTAATTTTTAGTCGATTCTGATTTATTGCTCATTTTTATCTAGGTTGTTCACACATTAAATCAGCATAGAGATGAAGGAGTACTGATCAATAAGCACAATTTTTTTTTGCCTTCGTTTTCCACCTTACACCAAATCCATTTTAATACTATTGAGAGAAAAAAAATAAACTCATCAGTCACCTGATAGGGTCATTCAAAACTTAACTAAACAGGGCTAATGGGTGAGAATTGAATTGAAAACACCTTGACAAAGAAAGCAATTTCTTTTCTTCACACTCCTCCAAAGCTGTGGATGATCACTGTAATGGAACCATGACCAGCAAGGGGCCATCTGTCCCAAGGGCCCTCCATGTCAGCAAGAATCAACAGCAAAAAATTTTAGAGACTGGCCCACATGCATTCCGCCCTGATTTGTCTGACAGGCAGCATGAGGCTGAAAATCAATATTTTGACATTTTTCACATACCAATCCTTAAAAGTCAACACTAAACTTTTGATAACAACAAAACACAAGAGCAGGTTAAGAGGTTGCTTATAGAAAGATCCATGTTACTCCAACAGCTAAGAAACCTCTTATCAGCTGAGATTCTCACTATCATGAAGAACTCGTGTTTCAGTACCCAGTAGCCATGCCCAGGACAAAAAGATTACATAAAACAACCTTTACACTAGCACTGATGTTACAAGTCCCCTCCAGTGTTAGTACTCAGCTACTGAAGAGATTCTAGTCATTCACCAAACCACTTATCCCAGAATCCCCAAACCTTGGGATTTTTCCATAGTAAACAAAGAAAACATTAAGAAAAGGTCTCCCAAAAGTTTCCAAGCCAGTGACCACACACAATGTGTGCTGAGACCAAGGGCCTCAGGCTGACCCAGCAGAGGCACTGGGGATTTGGCACCTGATGTGCCAGGCAGCAGAAAAAACCCCTCTGATCCCCACCAACCACCTCCCAGGACAGGAGCACAGGGTCCATGGCACATCCCTCCCAGGGATGCTCCCAGACCCTGCACTTTTCCCTCACCAAGCCTTTTAAAGGGGAACAACACACAGAGAATAAGATTAATCCAGTTCATCTATTTGGTATTTTCCTACCAGAAAATACTTCAATCATTCAGTAAAACAAATTCTGACACAGCTGCACCTGTCTGCACTTCTCTCCTAACAGATTCAAAGCTCTTAAAAGTCACAAAGTAGTTATACAGGGCAGCAATAAAAGAATTTGCATTATTTTTTTTCAGCTTTGTTACAAGTATTTGTCCCTCTTTACTCCAGCAGAGCTAGAACATGGGCCCCAGACAGCAACACAACACACTGGGAATTATTAAAAACACACTCTGATTTTCAGTCCTGACAGTGACCTGCTGTATGACCTAGAGTAAGTCATTCCAGGATTCCAAATACCATGAAATCTTGAAAAAAAAACCTAATTCTTTCGCTTCAGTAGAACACTGACATGCATAAAAATAGGACATTTCCATGCAAACTCAGGGTTAGTTATTTCAAAGTACAGGTCACACATACACTAAGACAAGTAAAAGCAAGTTGAAGGGTTTTCTCACAGATGTTAACAGCTGCTCAGGTCAAAATTCCCAGTTACTTGCCAGAGTGAGGTTAGTAAAACAGGGGACATAAAATGTGATCCCAATACACATAGAAGAGCTGTAACCAGAATGGTATTGAGCCTTGCTGCCCTGGAGGCAGGAGATCTGGGTTCCTGACCCCAAAGCACATTCAATCACCAGGAAACCCTCCAAGATGTTCCTTGATATCATGCACTTCAGTCAGAAAACAGAGGACCTATGTTTCTCTACTGATCTCTAAAGAACTACTTACTCAGACCAGCAAAGCAGGAGGGTGATTGCAGATGCAGGATGTCAATTTTTTGCATTCTGTTATGAAATAACTGCAATGAGGTCGGAGTGCTAAACTGTTTTATCCTATGAAACCTCCATGCCTTACCCCTGCTTGGTCCAGTGGACTCTCACATAAATCATGCACAGAACAGTGAAAATTAATTTAACAGTGTGATAATAGCAGACACTATATTTCACCCTAATAGAAAAAGCTAAAGTTCAAAACAACACGCTGCACGTGCACGTCCCACGTGGGATCAGAACTCAACACATCCTTTGTAAATTGAGCTTTTCCAGAAGGAGAGGTCAATAGCTTTCTTCTCCCATTTCAGCAGCCTGCACTCAAACTGCCTGTCCGGGAAGTAGAAGAATGCCTGTCAGAAGCAGTCACATCAACAAAAGCACTCTGCAAGGGACTCCCAGCTACACTGCTGGGTGGAAGCTGGACCCAGGCATGGGCTCTGGGCTCTGCCAAGCTCACAGGGATGGGGAAGTGGAAGAAAGGAGAAAACAGACCTGTGAACACTCAGAAGACCAAAGGGGTGTTGGGGGATGGGCAGATAAGGACTACAGGAAGGAAAACAGTATTACAGAAGGATGGGGCATCTCTGTATTTGAACCCAGTATTTCTGCCTCTGAAGTTCTTAATTTTACTTTCCAAAGAGTGAAAGGGAGAATGAGATGACAAGGAAAACATGAGTAATGCAGCAGATATACAGCAGTCAAAAATATAAACAAGGGGGTAATTATTAGTATTATTATTATTGATGTGAAAGAAGAAATAGCTTATTAATAAATCAACAATAGCATAAATTAAAACTCATCTAAAACCATCGATTTACCAGATAAATCTGAAGCTCATAATTCAGAATGCACCTCTAAACATGCACAACAGCCATCAACACACAGAATGCACAACAAGATGGTGTATGACACTGCATATAATATTATACATACTACATCTGATCTAAGAAAGTTTTCATAAAAAGGTCTCCTCCCAACCACTGCCCTTCTCATTGCATGATTTCTGTGTCCAGTAGTTGCATGCAGGGACCAGATGTCATTACATCTTCCCCATGTTGGAAGGGCTGTATGATTCTAGCATCCATTTTGTACCTGTTTCTTCAACTTCTTTGACACATATCATTAGACAAACCTCAGCTTACCTACAATTCCCACATCATTAACCACTTCCAGCCATTTCACACAGGTGCTCTGTTCTTTCATATTAAACTCAGCCAAGGATCAGAGGAAGCATCATGTCTGAGGTTGTGCTATTTCCAGGCTTGTACCAAAATATATTTCCCTGAGTGTTGAGAAGTCCTGCCACGAGTGGTTACTGATCACTTCTGTGAATGCAAGGGGCCCAAGGCTGCCCAGGCCATAAGCACATGTTTGAAGATGTGACACATAAAGAGGACCAACAACAAAGCCCAGCTTTAATCCCTCTATGTGAAGCAGGGAGAGGAATTAACTTTATATATAAATACGTAAAACATATCTATGGGCAGTAAAGTATAAAACTTCCAGAGGTGCACAAGCAAGGCAGTATGTCTTCTTCTATTTTTGCATGCTGGGAGAGACCAGGAGGGAGGAAAGTAATGCTTCTCATGGGCTGGATGTAGGGAAGCACAAGGAATGGCTGTGCACCAGGAATGGAGCTTTAACTCACCAAGCACATTAATCACTGTTGGTATCTTCCTGCCAGCCTGGGTCAAGAATAGTGTAGCAATTAGTCCAGACAGGTGGACCTCAGAATATGGTATGCTTAACTATTAGTTAACATAATTTCCATCATTTCTAATTGAATTGTGACTAAATTCCCAGCACTGTTAATACAAAAATGAGATTGGAGGGAAAGCCTCCATATTCCCTTACCACAAATATTGGAAACAGCTCTCTCCTGATGTTGTACAACTGCACTGACCACCCTGAGACCCAAAGCATTAACTAAAGAGACCCTCCTTACTGCCTGTTGAATGCATGTGAGGAGGTTATTACTGTGGTGCTTCTTTATGAACCTAAAAAAAACTTGTCCAGATACAGTGGAAATAGTTAAAAGAACAAATGTCAAATTATACTAATTTATGAAAAGAAAGATTAAAAATTAAAAATGTGAATTAAAAAAGTATCTGATTGAGATTAGAGAGGAGGAGCACAAAGTAATTGTACTTTTAAATGTTGCTGAAATATTCAGCTTTCATTTGGATCTCTTTATCAAGCACTTGAGAACGCAATGCAAGCTCCAAACTCCGTGGTAATGCACAGCTAAGCCAGCACACATCTTCAGACTCACTTGCATCCCATAACTCCTGTAACCATTCCTGACACTCATTTGCTTGACCCATTTTTGATAAACAAAGAATAGAGTACTTGAAGTATTTTTCCCCCTTGTTCATCCCATTCTTCGGTAGTCTCTTATTTTATGGTCAGAGGTTAAACTGCTGACCTCTCACCTTCAAGGCAAGTTTTTCCTCCCTTCCATAAAAGGTTTTTCACAGTGTGCAGCATTCGGATTAGCCCCTATCCCCCTGAACAAAAGCTAGGCCTTTGTACTACTGGTTTGGGCATGGAGTCTGTACATCAGAGGAAGCTGCTCCTACTTACCATTCACAATAAGGATATTGTGAGGCCCCTCTAACGCCTCGTCCCTCAGTGTCTAGACTTTCACCCAACCAGCCAGCAAAAAGAAAATCCTATAAAGCACTCAACTGAAAATTAACTATGGTATCCTGTTGTGAACCTGATGAAGACGTTATTTGAACATACGGTAAAACTTTCCATTGTTTAACATAAAGATAAGAGAAAAACTTTTAAAGTCCTAAGCTTTAAATAGTCATAGGGATCAATTCACTCATGGGTCAGTAAATGCATTTTATTCACAAGCAGCTATTGCTTATATGTGTCTTTAAAATAATACACATTATTAAATTATACTCAAGCACCTAGCATTCCAGATCCCTCCAGAGTCTAACTTTATACTCACTAATGATACAGCTCAAGACATAGGAAAAGTAGTGTATCTTCCAGAAATAATTTAAAGTATAGCATTTAGCATGAAGTATTACCTAATATCCCAGTTATCTTCAGCAATTAAAATAACAGAAGTATGGTGACAGAAATATTTTCTGCTTTGCTGTATGGAACAAAACATGTAAGTGCTCAGGATCACTTGTCATTAGCAACAGAATTCTGGGCAAGAAAGGTTTTCTACAAAGCTAGAGTGCAAATAAAACATGTGAAGGGGGGAACACCACCACACTGCAAGGACTTGTATTTTGTTTCTTTGTGACACTTGCATTTCTACAACATAAATAATACAATGTGGCAAGAGAGTTCACTGAACTGCACTAACATTTACAAAAAATAACAATAATTAAAAAAAAAAACCAACCATGTCAGATCTGAACCATTGTTTATCATTTAAATAAGCGTATGATATATTGTGAATTAATGGGAAAGAAATATTACTGCAGACAAATAGAATACACACTCTCCTGAGTATGCATTTTTGGAAAGAGTTCCTAGAACTTTGCTATGAGAACAAGCCACAGCTGTAGAAACGTATCTCACCAATTTTACCAACCTGCTCTGAAAAGAGAGCCAGAGCATCTCAAACCAAGGGGCAAAAGGATTGCTGTTTAGCATAGGCTGCTTGACTGAGGGAATGTGAGGGTGTTTGCCTGTGTTTTAGGTTCTTTTGTTTGTTTTTTAAAGTGTGAAATCATCCTTGTCATAACAATGAAAAAAGAAAACAACAACAACAAAGACCACACTCCTGTCCCTTAGAAGCTACCTCACAGAGCCTGGCTATGGCAGCAGTATGTAGAAAGCAACTGGACTTGAGAGCCTGGAAACAAACATTACCATAACTGCAATGCCCCAGGATGGGAATAACTCATCAACCTCAATTCTTTTGGCAGCTATTTGGTTGGTGTTGCAAAGGAGGCAGAAAACAGGAGATAACCTTCTCTGTCCTCACGAAGTATCAGACCTCAGGCACATGCCACCACCTCCCTCTGCCAGAGCCACACAGGACAGTCATGCTTGGGAAGCCCAAGTATTGTAATGTTGCCTGTAATGCCCTTTGTCAGGGAAAGAAAAAAAAAAAAAAAGGTCCACATGGGATAGCTGCTGTCATACCTAGACACTGCTAGGTGGTAATATCTTTGTCTATAAAGATACTTGAGTCAACCTCTGATGTACTTCAGGCTCTGTGATCCTTCCTCAGACTGTCCCCTGGACCACACACCGAGGAGACACACACTGCAGCCACCAGCATCACAGCCTGCAGCAACAACACAAACACCCTCAGGCTGGGACTGAACTGCTTTTACTTGGACTTACCATATATAAACCCCACCATGTGATCACTAATCTCCAGAAGCAATAAAAAGAATAATAAAGAGGTTATTTAGTATCATTAAATTGGAAAGGAAAATGATTGCCTTCTACACCATGGACTGGCTATGCCTGCTGCTCTCTGCCCACAGCACTCTTAGTTCTTTGCAGACAAAGTCCTCTCAGTGCAAGATGGCAAAAGATGCTCAGCTTTAACACAGTAACATGGAATTTACTTTTAAACAGGTTAGTCAAATCAGTAACAAGAGGGATTTCTCAGATAAGAACTTAAAGGCATTATATTCAAAACTCCAGAATAACCGTTTCTCTGAAGCTGAGGAGCGCTACACAGGAACCTCAGCATCCCCAAACAACACAGCTGCCAGGAAAGAACAACAGAGAATCAAACACTATAGTCCTGCTGGTGGTACCAAGAAAATTGCTTGTTTATAGATATTCTAGTGTAGGCCAGTCTGAGAGGATATATGCAAACTGATTTTAGATAGACAAAACATCCGAGAAGAAACAAATCCAGAACATCACCCCAAGAGTGCAGCAGTAGAAAGAGATTTATTTTCTCACAATGCATTACTATTTTTAGTTCTAAATCAGGTTACTGAGACAAAAAAACAAAACAAAACAAAAAACCTATCACAGGAAATACAAAAATCAGAATACTTTGAAACTCTCAGTGGCTAGTAGTAAGAATCCAAGATTCCTCCTATACTGAAAGTATATTTTTGTCACTTTTTGTATTCTTTTCTCTGATCCCACATTTAGCACCATAGTATCATACCAAACAGAAAAAAGGTATTCTGAAAAACTGCAGTACATGCAATCAGATGACCTACTGATGTAAATCTAGAGAAACAGACACAGAACTCAAAAGTTGTGGTTTGGGGTGGTGATGTTGATTTATAAAATTTTATATATTTGTACTATTTTATGAGACCCAGCAGTAACAATAAAAAGCACATTCTCCACCAGGGGAAGTGTTTCCAAATATGGGGCAAAAAAAAAAATGTGTATCATCTTTCTGATGCTACAGAAAAACATAACACAATGACATCTTGGGTATTTCACACAAAAAGATTGAGAGAAGAATATGAAAGGAAAGCACCAACTCATGGTCAGGCCCAAGAAATCAGTCTTCTGGTTAAAAAGCCAGCCACAAGGGTGATAAAAGATCACCCATGGCCCAAGTGAAGGTTAAAAGGAAAAAACAACTCCCCATTTCCTGTAATACAAAACCTATAATCCAAATAAACCCACAGCAGCAGTTCAAAGCAAAGGAAACCGCTCACACAAACTCCTCACCACAGCCACAGACAGGACTGCCCCAGGATGCTGTGGAGGCCAAGGGTGTAGCAGGTGCTCAGAACCAGGAATGATTGCACAAGATGGGCCCACTGTAGGCCACAAGAAAAAATGCCAGCTTTACCCAACTTCCAGACCTAAGCAGCTGAGCAGCGACCACAGTTAGGCACATCAGAGAAAGGAAACTGGCAAAAAACAGAGTCCAGAGCCCATTACTGCCACCACGCAGGTGGGTGAATGAACTTCTGCAAAGTCTGCTCCCATTTTTTCTTCTCTGTCTAGAAGGCTGGAATCTGTGTTCTGACACATTTTCCATTTTTCTTTCAGTTAGAAATACAGGAATGGTGTTGCAAAGGAGGCAGAAAACAGGAGATGACCTTCTCTGTCCTCATGAAGTATCAGACCTGAGGCAGATGAATGGAGTCACACCAGGAATGTGACTGCAAGGAGCAGGTTCCAGCTGTCCAAACCCTCTCCATTGGGCCCATCCCCATGCACCTGCTCTGAGGAGAGACAGAACAGTTTTCACACAGGCAGAAGAGGGGCCTGAGCCTTTCGGAGATCACTAGAAATGGGTTTAGTTTTGGATCCATGCAGGAAAGAAGTTGCATCCAAAACAGGAATGGATTCATATTTCAGACCTGAGTTCCATGGGCTTTGTTCCAAGCAGGCAGCCTTGTTTCCAGAGCCTGGATGCTGACTTCCTGCAGCAACATCAGACCTATTTTAAGCTCTCAGATGCAGAAAGCAGAGTTCAGCACATCTCAGAAGAAATTATCTGGATAATTCAGTCAGACTTTGGTCATGCTGGGCCAGTATCACTGAAACATAGCACTCAACTGCAGCCCCTGTTGTGGCTAACTTCAGCCACTTTTTATTAGCCAGTGCTTTAGGAGTTATGCAGAAGGAGACACGTCTTCATACAGAGATCACAAATGCATTAAACAACAAGGAATACACAGGTAACTCCTCTGCAATGAAAAAAACCACAGAATCTTCACTAGTCCTGACAACGAGAAGCACCACCTTTCTTTTGCACAGAATTGCCAAGAGATAAAATTTCAAACACTGAAGTCTATTGTCAGAATACATTTGTTGTTCTCCAAATTGCAGAGCACCTCCTCAACAAAAAGCCTCGGTCACAACATCCTCCTACATACACTTGCACCCAAAATTAAAACCAAAAGTGAGAAGACAGCAGAACAGGAAACCAACTGCACTATGATAAGGGATTATTTCATTAAGCTACCACATAACTTGTGATGGGCTAAGAATAATTTTTTTATATAGACTACTATAGACAAAACACATATTTAAAAATCACCCTCTAGAGATGCCTTGGTTGACTTTGCCCTCTTCTTTATCTATATGCTATTATCTTGTTCATTCTTACTAATTTTGTTTTGAAAGTGTGTTACTTAAATTGGTTTTAATTCCTGATCTACAAGCATATAATCAAATTAACATCTGAACAATTACACAATATGTATCATCCTAGAAGCACTGCACGTAAGAGAGTTAACATATCTAAACACACTTTTAACAGTGACAGATACACAAAAAATTACTCATCTAGCATCAGCTTCAGGCTCTTTAATAATTTTAATCCTAGTCATTTATTAAAACTGCTTCAAAAAATGGGAGTTGCTGTTCTCCACCTACAAAATAATAAGTTTTTAATCATGGTACAACATGTGAGTTGTTTCAAGTACTATCCGGGAGCTAAATTTGATTATAACACTCATGTAACATTTGAAAACTAGTTAAAATTCTGACAACAAATGCTTCATTTTCCAAAAAAAAGAGGTTCTAATTAAGGATAAGTGAATATGCCACTTATGTCTTTTGCCTTTAGAATGAAACTCTACAGCACTTTAAAAAAACCAACAACAATACAACACAGTTTAGTGCTTGTTATTTCTTTGCTATATATAAAGGAAGGCTTTGATAACCAAGAAAAAGTATAGCAGATTTATCCATTCTTACAGTTCTTTAAAACACTGATCTATTTTTAAATCTTGCATTTTACACTGAAAGAAATACTGACCTGGTATTAACAGAAACAACTATCAGACACCTCAAAATGCTACAAGCACAAACACATTACAAATGTGGCAAAAGTTCCACCCTAAACTAGTAATCCCTTAGTATGCTTCACTACTCTCTGGAGAACAACCAAGATTTTATTTAATAAAAATAAATAAAGCAAATAAATAAACTCCATTATCTTAAATGTGTCACATCCATGTGGTACCTTGAACTCTGAGAAGAGTTCAGCAACACTGTCCCTTCTAAAAGCAAAGACAAGAGTGATGCTAAACACCAGTGCAATCCTAATCTGTTCCCTCTCTTAAATCTGTCACTGCACACTGAATTTTCTTTCTGTGTCTCCTAGATGCTCTCCATATGTCACGGGGAGCCATTCACCCTTTAGCAGTCATAGAAAACTACCAGATTTGCTTGGCCAGCTTTCTTACATGGGACAAGTTTAGAGAAGCTAAACTGGGACTGCAGCACAAGGTGACAAGAGCCCTTTCAGCTCCCCCTGCCACAAAGAGGACCAAAAGAAAGAGGTGCCCAATTGCATTCCTCTTGCCAAGGCACCCAAGGCACAAACAGTAAAAACAGAAAGCAGAGTGGGTACCATTCTCACCACTGCTCTTCCTTGAAGAGTGACAGTAGTAAGTAACTAGGGATATTTTTTATGAACTAGCAGTAGAATGGTATGGAGCTTTTAAACTATATACTTACTGATTTCCCATTAAGAGGAGCATCTTGAAATAATGCTTTGTGAGTGTGCTGCAACAGGCAATGAAGCTTTTGGTAGATTTCCGACTTGAACAAAGCCTAAAACAATTTTCTTTTTGAAGATACAGGTCAGCAGGGATTCACAACTTTCAGACAGATGTGCAGCTGAAGTGCTGCTGTGGTGCAAAGGTAATAAAATACATAGTCTTGCTTAATGTCCTCATTAGTAGGTATTAGGGTACTCGGAGGAGATGTTTTAAAAACAGCCAAATGCATTGCTAAGTAAGGTTTAGTCAGTCAATGAACAAAACCAAACAAACTTAGGCTATTTTCTGGTATTATAAAAATGATATTTCAAAAAGTCTCGCTCAGGGACAGGAAAAGCTAACAGAAAAAATATGTAATTTCTCTATAATGAACTCATATCTTCATTAGCAATGATGAGAACCAGCATACACATGCCATTTTCTTCATGGCAGTCTCAGGAGCACTCATCCCCTCACTATTACCTCAGTGACACCAAGACAATTGCTGAGCAGCCATGGAGTAACTAAGACAGCTTTTGCTTTCCCCTTGCTGCCCCCAGAAAGCTGGGCAGTAGAACAGAAGACAGGAACACTTAACATCAGCAACAGAAAACTGCTACCAAGAAATGCACTGCTCTCAGTATTAGTCATTCATTTCAAACTTGAAGCATCCATTTCCTGGAAAATGCTATTCAAAGACTTGGCTTTTTTTGCAGAACTTGTCTCATGGATATTTATTAGCAGTAAAGCTCACTGATGTGGCCCACAGTAACACATGGCTTGTGCTTGCAGTGATGTGATCCTGGCTCCCTTTGGGCATCACTGCTCCTTGCACTTCCTACTAACATAGGGAACGTGTTTTACCTTTGCAAAACCATTTTTTCCCCCAGTTTGGTTAAAGCTTAACATTGGCAAAGTCCAACAGAGACCTAGGACTATGTCTGCCCCTTACAGTGTGGGGGTTTTTTTCAACCTTTTTACCTTAGTGCTGCAAGCCAAATAAGCCGAGGAGAGACCTTGGGACAACCACCTGAAAGGAGGGTGTAGTAGCAAGGTGGGGTCTGACTTTTCTCTCAAGTAACAAGCCATAGAACAAGAGGAAATGTCCTCCAGTTGTGCCAGGGGAGGTTCTGGAACATTAATCAATAGAAAGACACTTTGTCTCACTTTCTGTAACACTTTACTTTCAATATTTACCTCAGGTTCGGCAATTTGTATCATTTTCATAGTTTGCATTGTGTACATGTATTTTTTAAAATAATAATAAATTATTATTATTTAAATAATTAAATTATTTTTAATTAAATAATTAAATTTAAATTAAATAATAGTAAAATAGTATTTTAAAATAATAAATACATGTATTTTTAAAATACTTTTTTTTAAAAAAAAAAGCACATCAACAAAATCACTTTGGTCTCACGGTATACAAAGCACTTTAAAACACAACTTCGTTTGCAACTATTGAAGACTTTTTGTCTTGTTCACTGAAAGAACAGTATTTCAAGACGTGCTGACAACTGAAACACCAGTCATGCTTAGATGAATAATTTCTAGTGATAAAATACACAGAACAACAACTCAGGTAGCAGAAGTACCCTAGCAGTATACCCCAGTACCAAGTTTCCCTGTTACATTAAGATATAAAGAGGAGGGTACAGGGTGAGACATGAAGCAAACAATGCACTTTTACCAAATTCTAAAACTCCCATCATGTTTTTAAGATGCAATGTGAGCAATTCTGATTTGGCTCCATATACAATGAGGTTACATTCCCAAGAGGAATCCAGAAAATCTGCATGAACTAGGGGTATGTGTTTACTTTACACGGGTTAATCCATGTCACCATACAACCACAGTGAGTGCCTCTGCAACTGGCCTAAGCTGAACTCATTTCAGACTCATTTTTACTAGCTTTGTTTTCAGTTCTATTAATTACTGCATAATACAAATTTAGCAAAATTATGCTCTTTGGACAGAATTTTGCTTATACAAAAATTTAATATATCTCCAAACGGGAAATGCCTCAAAATGACCAGGGGTGATACGAATCTGAGTTTGGTTTGGGTTTTTTTTCCTTAAGAAGTAGGTTTTAGTATGTGAACAGAAAACTGGAAGACATCAGCAAAACCATTGAGCCCTTTTTCTCAAAAATGGACAGTATATTAAAATAACCCTGACACAATTCCAGCACTCAGGAGTACCCTAGAAGCCCCATCAGAAAGGTGGCAGGAGAGAGTAAGGGCATCCCTAGTTTTTTTCAGGTTCACAAACTGGCATCCTGTTCATGTTAGCAAACCCTAAAAACTCAGAATTAACACTCTGAGATGATACCACAGACTGTGCCACATTGCATGGCATGAAAATCCCACCAGTTCCTCCTCATCTGACCAGCCCCAAGAATATTTCCTGCCAGCTCCAGAAGCAGCCCCAGAACCAGCTGAGCCACCAGCCTGCCAGGTGCTGCCAGAGCAGGAAGGGTGCTGACCTCTCAGGCTGCTTTTAGCCAGGGTAGCTATTTAAAATCAAGCACAAATACAGCACACAAACACACAGTTTAGGAGCTAAACAGCCTCCAAAGGACAGGACTCTTGAAGGATCAGTTCTTGCTAGACAGACTAAGTTGCAGTGACTGTTTCCCTCTTGTCACTCTAAAGGCCTGATGCTTTCACTCCATTATTTCAAAATCATTACAGACCTCTAGTTGAGTCTCCAGCTGTCACACAGTCCTTGTCATTCTCTTCTGTGCTGCTGCTTTTTCTTATTTTGCATTTAAACAGGATATAAACACACTCACTGTAGCACAACATTCTTCTACATATGCTTTTTTATATTGCATCACAAACCAAGGTTATAAAAAACATCATCATTCTTCAATAATGCAACCCTGTTTCTAGATACAGATGCTTTAAGATGTTTTCCTTTGACACTTCTGAAGGAAATGATGCTGTACCTGATAACCATTATCAGCACCACTTCCCTGTGTTAATCACAACTCTCACAATACAGTTAAATTCAACACTAACATTCAGTATTTAAATAAAAACACAGCAGATTTTTACATTTAGCCTGTCCTGTATCACAGCAAAAGAACTGCCTTCTCCCAAAAGTAAACATTTAGGTCTCTCTACACAGGAATTTTACGTTATTTAGATGTGCTTTAAAACAGGTTCAATTGGTAAATTTAAAAAAAAAAAAAAGCACCCAAGTTAAGCAGAAAAATTAATCATTTTTTCTGTCACTCTTTGCCCTCCTGAGTTTAATGAAAAATGCAACAGTAGATCAGCAATGGCAAAGTATCTTGGTTATGGCAACTGTGCCTCTATGATTATTAAAACTTGGCATTAACTAAGCAAGTTTGTAAAATATACCCTTAAGTAAACACAGAAACCACAACTAATATGCTATTTTCAGACAAAAGCTTGTCTTTTTATCCAAGTTTTAATCTACATCTGAATATCTGCTCAAATGTGTAAAGAAACCAGGTCCATATTCAAACTCTAGGAAATATATTCTAAGGGTGTTGTTCAAGCCTTATTTCTAATTAAGGATTTAGTACTTGGACAGGATTCTCCAAATGAGGATTAAGAATTTTGCAAAGGAAGACATCATGAGTATAAGCTGCTGTCTTGGCTTTCCCAGCTCAGGAAGCACAGATACCACACCCAAAATCTTGTTCTTGCCATTTTTGTCTCACCACTTCTGTTTTTTCTCTTCTCTTTTCCATATAAAGTTCAGTATTAAGTTTTAATCTTTTCTCCTAAACCAGAACTACAAAGTATAAGAAGTATTTTTCCACTCAAATTATTCAGTCCTAAAGATAGAGCTACATTTCCAAGGTACATGGAAAAATGTCAAAGCAAATATAAGAAGTTAATGTTTTCAGGATTTGAGTACTTTATCTGTCAGAAACATAGAATCTTCCATCCTAAGTATGTATCTGTAAATATCATGGTTTTTACCTGGACCTTAGAGTTATCCCATGTCAGCCTACCACAAAAAAAAACATATTCTTAACACATTACTTGCAAAGAGGTGCTATGCTCACATTGCTTTTATTAAACCAAATTATTTTAAGGAATAATAATAGCACTTTACTAGGAAAAAGGGGTCTTCAGGGCTTTTTAAGTCCTTCATGAACAGTTTTAGAGCTCTTGCCTTTTCAGTCCTGATCATGCTTTATTTAATTTACAAAAAGAAGTGTCTATCCCAACAGTTATATGATGAGCATGTGCATCTACATGTATCTGCATCCCCAGATAATATCATTAGTGGCAAAGGAAAAAAGAATTTAAATACTGTTCCTGTGAACCAGACAGGAAATCCTCCAGTGCTCGAAAGAGAGCATTGTCTTATGGTTTTGAAGAAAGCATTTTAAACATTGAAAATTTAACCATTTTTCAAAGCTTTTACACAGATTTTAAATCCTCAATATGTGAAAGACAAGCCATACATGAATGAGCTAGCTGCATAACATCTCCTTAAAGAACAACAAACTCTGTGTAAGATGGACTGTTCAGTGTGTGGGAGGGCAGAAGCATGCTGACATTAGCTTAAAAAAAATATGCAAACTCTTAACACGTCTGAATGCAAGCAATTTAACAGCCCACAAACTATCCCCCAGGCAGCCACCTCAAATAGTTAACTACTAAAATGAAACTAAAATTCAATTTGAAAAAAGCACAGGAACACCAATTTTCATAGTGATTGACTACATTACATGATGCAGGCTGCTGGTTCTGGATTACATTTAGTTATATTTGTGCTCGTATGTTCACTGTACTGAATTTTATACAAAATTCTTTTTACAGCAATTTAATATTTGTATTAGTTTACTCATCAAGTTTTTCCCTTTTGGTTTCACTACCCAAAACCCAGTCACACTGCTGAAAGGGACATATGGCATTACATTAAAAAAAAAAAAAAAGTCACAGTTGGGCAAATGCCCGCAGGGGAATAATTAATCTCTACCAGCACTGATACCACAGTGCCTGCCCCCCACATGACTACAGCTGGAATCTCTGAAGTAGAGCAGAGCTCCTCCCAGCACTCTCCTCCAGCTGCTGGGGAGCAGGGTCTTCCTCTCCCACTGAGGTCTCTTCTCCCCAGTGAAGAATGTGGAGGAGATAGGAGAAAGAGCTGCCTTGACCTATTTCTCCAGCAGCTCTCACCTTTCTCCCTCCTCCATACACATATCTGCACCCACCAGAAATTACACATACCTCCAAGAATCTCTGTAGGTTGGGGAAAGGCAAAAAAAAATTAAATTTTTAAAAATACAGCAACACAAACATGTAGGAAATGAGGCACTGAAAAGCAGCAACATTTTCCACCATGCTTTTGCATTTGTGAAGAGAAGCTGGAAGCTGAAGGGACTACCCTTCATTTCTCAGTCACTGGAGAATGAAAAAGGTAAAAAGCATGAGAATGGCAAGCTTTCATCTTAGATGCAAAATCACAGCTGCATTAATTGTTTTTGTTGTTCATAATCCTCCAACACCCACTCCTCGCTAGTGGCATTCCAAACACACAGAAGACAGTGTTCATACCCTGAGGAGCTTCCCAATTAAAGGAAAGAAATTTGAATATAATGAAAACATTCATTTAGATACAGCCAGAGGGTTTAAAGTTATACAAAAGATTGTAAATTATGAGGGACTTACAGGTATGCATAGTGCTTGTACATGAGAGAGCTTCAGATAAACTCGGGCTTATATTCCTTGATTTTGTCAAAATGGATGAAAGTGCACTCAGGCACTAACTGGTTTTGCCCTCAAAATATTTGCATCATCCCCAAAAAATTGCTGTAAAAGAATTTGAGGTATCACCATTGGAAAATCTCAACAAAAACTGCTATTGGTGTAAAATAAATTCTAATATGCTAACATATAGTTGCAACTAAAAATATACAACTAAATATGAGACCTGTAGGAAAGCTTATATATTTCACAGCAATATATAATTGTTCTTCATAATCACCTGAAGAACACAGACTGCCTTAAAAAGTTAGGGAAACTGAACCTGTATCCTTCCAGTTAAAACCAACAGTGAAAAAGGTTGGCAGTATATAAAGATTATATCAAAAGTTTTAATTGTTTTTCTAAAAAAAACCTGCAGACTTCTTCATGTGTTACACTGAGAGAATTATCTTTTTTAATCTCTTAAAAAAAAATACAGCAGAGGAAAAGAATTATCTGAACAGCATGTTACACCCACAGACTCAGAGTCGTGGCTAATAAACAGCTCTCTACAGCAAAGAAAAAAAGAGGAAGAAAAAACAAAAAGCAAAAAGAAGAACAAGAAGAAGAAAAAACAGTCCTGAAAGCAGCTCTGGAAGACTGAAAAACCCTACCAAAGCTACACAGCTTACCACAGCTACCAACTGCATTCAACTTTTTTTTAGCATTGGGACCTTCCTGGAACTACATGTACCTTATGAGCAGCATCTTACACACCACAGTCAAACCCCATACAAAGAACTTTGTGTTGCTGGTCTGGTTCCTGGACTTAATTCATAATGTTCTTAACTCCACCAATGGAGTTTCATGGCTTCTGCCTGAAAATTTCTTGAAGACTCTTTAAAGAAAAATAATTTAGACATTATGCATCACTAAGATTTATTATCATTCTGGCACAGGCAAGATAAACTACAGAAGTAATTCATGCAATTCAACACAACCTATTAAAAACCTTTTCTAGAAAACACATATTTAGTCCTAGAGCTATAGAAGGCTTCCTAGAATTTAAAGAGGAAATCAGAGACAAAGCAACCAAATTTCAAGCCTTCTTCAAATAATTATTCTTTACTTGATCAGAAAATTAACAAAAGGGATTTTCAAGTAAAATTTCATCAGTCAGGACTAAAGAAGTCCTAGACCCAAGCCATGACCCAAATTTCCTGGATCTACCTGCACACTCCAAACCCTTTTTGTTGCTTTTCAAATCTGCCATAATCAAAGAAAATGAAGGTTTAGCAAGCAGCACTCTCTTAACCACACAAACTGAAACCAATCTGAGTCATCTTCTTGAGAAACCATAAACAGAAACGCTGAAGACTTGATGTTCACAGAAGTTCTTGCATATTGCTTTTCTACTGCCAGCTGCTATATTTAATTTGTCTTTGGTGTCTGGCCTCTGCAATCCCCTTTTAATAAAAATCAATTAAAATTTAATAAAAATCAATATAGGATATACAGTTCAAAGAATGAGTTAAATTACCAACTTTATCTTCGTACAGTTAACTAAAATCTAAAGTTCAGACATGGATGTGTGTATGGATGTATTACATATGCTTGTGTTTGCATAGATAAACATACACTCTTAATAAAGATTACACTGGTACTTCTATTTTGTACATATAGAATCACAGAATCACAGAATCAGAAGTGTTGGAAAGGACCTCAGAGATCATCAAGTCCAACCCTTGATCCACTCCCACTGTGGTTACCAGCCCATGGCACTGAGTGCCACATCAGTCTCTTCTTAAAAACCTCCAGGGATGGAGAATCCACCACCTCCCTGGGCAGCCCATTCCAATGTCTGATCACCCTCTCTGTAAAGAATTTTTTCCTAATATCCAACCTAAACCTCCCCTGGCAGAGCTTAAATCCATGCCCTCTTGTCTTACTGATATCTGCCTGGGAGAAGAGACCGAACCCCCCCTGGCTCCAACCTCCTGATACATAGAAAGGGTGATTCAGCCTGAAGTACAGAAAACTTCCATATTTTTACCCTAAAGAGCTATGGCCACCCTCAAAATAACACAACAGTTTCCATAACGTTAATATCTGTTATCAAGTTGTCCTCTGGTCCATAAGTGAAAATCTGATCCAGAAAGGCAGCTGGCAATATTGAAATGGGCACGTGGGCACTCATATTTGCTGTTTCTATTGTTTCCTTGTTCTTTAAGGAGTGACACAGGAAAGAATTACAAAAATCTGCAACTGCCTGGGAAGCAATCTAAAAGCTTTTGCTACAAGGTGCTACTGACACTGCAAGACAAATTCAAAACTAACAAACATTGGGCAGCTAGAATAGCTTAGCACTCATCTCCCAGTTGCTTAGCAAACTGGAGAACAGAAGTGAATTAATCTGAAAGTCTTGCGAGACTCAAGTTGTGGTTTTTTCCCAATAACAAGTTGTCAAACTAACTGGTTACTACGTTTCAACATAATATATTCATTTACACTTATCTCTATCATGCTGCAAAGGACTGGAAGTTATGATTCAGGCTACAATCGGATCTTGGTCTAAAGATTTTTTTTCCTCCTCTTTGGATTATATGTCTCAACAGTCTAAACTCAGCAGAAACCCAATTTTCAAGTTAAAGTCTTAGATGTAGTATAATATCAAAAGCATCATTTACTCTGAAAATACATTAAGCAATATATTCTAAATTGTTGAGGGAACCATGTCCTGTTTTGTGCTAAGAGTAGGCATAAACCCCCTCTAATAAATAGATTTTTAACATAACCCAAATGAAGCATAAAAAAACCCCCAAAGTTGCCAACAACAGCAAAATGTTACAAGTCATGCTACTAGTTCAATGGAGTGCTCAATTATTTACAAAAATTATATTTACATAAGAGCTCTCTTTTCTCTCTCCTGCCCCAAAAATGAGAACAGGGTTAGAAGGTCACTATTCCAGCAATGTCACTGTGCACTCCTGCACAATGTTAAAACAGAGTGGCCCTAAAGGATGTTCTTGCTCAGTCAAGAACACAGCATTAAGACATACATCTTCAAGTGTGCAAACTACTCTTAAATTACAAAAAAACCCCAAAACAACCCAGGTATCCAGTGGGGAAAACAAAACTTTGATCAAGATGCAACTAAAGACATGCTAGCACAACTCAGCCTGTAACCAATCCTGCTACCTACTGTATGTGAAGTGATACATCAGTGTTAACCTACAGGAAAGCTCTTTGGTATTTACACTGAGTGGAAAATAATGTTGGAACTAATTAGTGGAATGATTGAATGATTTCAGAACAAACTTCATAGTACATATAAACCTTGCTGCACTTCTGTGTGAATGATTCTTTACATCTGGAAGAGCTCTAGAACACTGGCAGATCTGAAAAATTAACAGTTCTTGAGAGTTATGCTACAATTAAGAAGCTAACTTAAAATAATTTTCTAAAGGCATAATAAATTCAGCAACAAAACTTTTCATTTTACCACACTATTGCAGGCATACAGCATCCTTGTAAAAACATCATCTTACTAACAGCTGCACATGCAGTAGAGCTACCTCAATTTTTGTTTGTTAGAACAGTTGCATGCTGGCATGGAGAAATTAAAATGCATGCTACAGTAAAGCTTGAAAAGAAAAAGCTGAAAGATACATAGGTCACATCAAGGTCTTCCTCTCTCCTCAGTCGGCTTCTCCTGCTGCTCACTCATGCAGGGACATCATAATTTGTGGCTGTGATATTTCCACGGCAACACTGGTGACAGTGATGTCACAAATTCAGCCCTGACATAGCTAGAGGATCAAGTACAAGGAGCAGATGGGATGCGAGGGAGAAAGCCCCTATTTAAACACAAATCTCTTTCATAAGAAAGAAAGAGGCATGAGCAAAGAAACAGGTGAATGGAACACGTTTTCAAGTATGATATATTCAAAAGATTATCCTAGCATGAAAATCTATTTAAAGGCAAGACCTACAATGCAGGGTAACTGTCGAATTTGTTAGGCCTTATAATAAACCAACCTTGAAAGGTCCCTGTTTAGCATGACAAGCCTTGTGCTCCACTTCTTAAAGTGGCAGTGAAGACAATACACTTTTGTCCCTTGTGAATTTCCTTTAAATAACTTTAACATTTAGATATATTAATTTGATACATCACTGTGCTCACATGCCATATGTAAATATGATGTCAAGCCCTCAGTGGATTGAGTTGGTTATCTGAATCATATAGAATATCAAAGAAATTAAAACAAATCCCAGATGGGTCACCAAGTGCACCAGGATGGTGAATGGCATATTCAGCCAGCACAACTGGACTGGTAAAAGGGGGCTGTACTTTTGGCATGATCTGTGGACCCTTGCAAGAACACATACAACCTCCAGGCCAGCTGAAACACCCCTAAGCCCCTTGCTGGTCACATACTGCAGAAGCCAACTGGTACCAGGCCTCCTTTCTGCCTTTGGCCACCCCATGCATGAGCAGCAAATGAGCCCAAAAAGGGTAGAGGGGATGACAGCAAAAAGTGGAATAGAAGAGGGTGCACCCACAACACAGTCTCCACGTTAACTCACTGTTCTCTACAGAGGACAAATGGTAAACAGCATGAAACATCCACACTGAGGGAGGCAGGGGAAGTGACTGTGACCAGAATTCAGGTGTGGACAGACATTCACAGAGCTGAAGGCAGTAAGAAATGGTTTCTTTTGGCAGCAGACGCAAACAAAAATTAGATGTCAAGAGAGAGATAAAAGGAATTAAAATTATATAGATCCATGTTCTGATCACAGAAGAAAAGTTTCCAAGATTAATACCTGATAAGATTATCAACAGTCTAGCTCTCAGGAGGGAGAGGAAGAAAGGGAATAAAAGCTGCAGGTTGAAGTTGGGCCTAAGCCAAGATGTGAACAGGCCCCCAGGAAGGGGCATCAGGCAGAAGCAGAGACTACATGCACGACACAAGGAGAAATAGATCAGAAGCCAAGTATCTCATCAGGTTTCTTAGACATCAGCATGAAACTACTAAGGTAAAAACTGCAAAAGGGAGATCACAGAAGGTAAAATGTGCCTTGATACCAACAATGATTAGAGAGTTAGGAAAGCCCAGCTGATTCTCCAAATCATGACTTTATCAACAACAAATCAAAAAAGCATGCAATAAATGCAGCAAGGGATGCTGGCTGGTCACAAAAAAAAAAACAGAAATACCTAAGGGCTGCACCAGGACTAACATGCTATTCCACAACTAAATAACCTTCTGAAAAAAGGAGAAACAAACAAACAAACAAAAAGCAGTGGAACTTGTGATATCAGTAATGGATAATATATAATACAAGAAATACAGAAAAGGCTTTTAATCTTTTATAAAAGACTTCTTAGAAATTGCTAATCTTTTTAGAAAAGACCTGTCTTTTAGAAAATACTATCTTTTAAAGTTACTTATCCTCAACAAAAATGGTGTGCAAGTATGTTAGGTACCTACCTATGATGCCACTAACAGAAACATTGACCAAAACTGAAAAATTTTTTAAAAGGAATAATTTGGGGCTGTAAACTTTTACAGGCTTCTAACTTGGATTAGTGAACTCTGGAAATAGCATCCACTTGCACAGTACAATAAGAAATATACTCAGTTCTAAGATGTAGTTTATTGTTTTTACAATTGCAATTAAGCTGTCACAGAGTAACCTGCCTACAATACAGCCCAAACAAGACAGCTTCTCTCCCTGTGTTTTTACAAGGTCAACAACTTCAGATGAGACCATGAACCAAGCTCCTTCAACTGACTTTCCAGAGGTCACTTGAACTGCAGCACTGCAAAGTCCACCTTCTTCTTACCCAAAAGGACTTGGGTAAGTCTTGAACTACCACATCTCTTTTACAACATGATTATAGAGACATGGAACTGATGGCTGATGTAAGCTCAAGTCAGCACTCCTTGCTGTTTATATCCTGTACCAAGCCAAAGCAGCTGCCAAGCATGAGGTAGAAAGCAAGCCTCTTTCTGTTGTTCAGAAAACTAACACTGATAGAAGTCAACTGTTCTGCTACATAAAATCTTAAACAAAATCAACATTTTGACACTTAAGAACTGTAAAAGATCCATTTGAAGTCCATGCTTTGCAAGTATTTATCTCAGAACAAAAATACTTTTACAACAGCCAAAATGAAAATTAACAATAGAATCCGTGACACCCATGAAGCAACACACTAATAGATTTCAAAAGGCAATAAAATAATCACAGTTACTTACTGATATAATCCAAATCCAACAATAATTTAAAACATAAATTGACACTAGATCAGGATACAAACTACTTTTTTTCCACCTCTCATTTCTATAAATAAATATCAATAGGCACAGCACATTACCTTCGTTTTCAGATGCTTGGCATTTTACTTTCAGTACCAAATCAAAGGTACGTTCTGGATTTTCCCTAGAAAAAGCAAACACAATTAATTATACATGTGTTTCTACAACACTGTATCATTTCTACAGCATTTATTCTATTTATACAGAATAAAATTAAGTTTTCATTAAAATAAAATTAGATTAGTTCTAAGGTAGAGGCAAAAAGTTACATTTCCCTGTACAGCCCGGAATAGAATAAGGAAGATAAACAAATTGAACTGTGTGATTTAAGTGATACTGTCACTGCCTTATCCATCAAACAGCCTTTAAGTCACTCCATCATACCACACCTAACAGTTGGAAAAAAGTGCTACTAAAATCCATAGCAATCAGTCTGAAATACACTAACAGAATTACAGACACCCTTTTCCTAACCTACATTTTCTATCTACTTAATAAGAATAGTCCATCATTAAACTTCTGTTTTAATTCCATGAATTTAGCTACTACCCTTCAAACACATATGATTACCACTATAAGGCTGAGAATCACTTAGCTTTGTCTTTCATGAGATATCAGTCATTGATTTTGACTTCAAAGGCTGAATCTCAGGCATGATTCAGGGAGTGAGAAAACTTTAATGCAATAACTCTGGATGGATGCAATCCCAAGCCATCCAGAAAAATGGGAAGATGGAACCTTTATACCTGCCACAGCCACCACAGTCAGCTCTGTGTGATGGCCAATGCCTCTTTCACCTGCCCAGCAAATACACACCTGAGAATCATGAACTGCACAGGCTAATAGCAGTTTACATTCAACCAAACCCTAAAGTACTTATTTATTTATTTATTTTATTAAACAGTTCTAAAAGCCATTACTATACCACCCCCCTCTCTCTCTGCCTTTTATAAATATAAATAGCATTTATACTGCTATTTATACTAAAAAGAGGTATAGCCACACCCCTATCAATTATCCATTTAACCACAAAAAAAGCTCCTGTCTTGGGTAGTGCCTCCACTGAAGCCAGCTGAAGATTTAGGCAAACTTTAAAAAAATCAGATACTTGCATCCAGGTTTCTTGAATGTTTCAAATAAAGGATTCAGCAAATTAACAAACTGTTGTTATTTTAAAGAAAACTCTGAATTAAATCCAAAGTCTGAGCTGGAAAAAATTTCAGCTGTCACAAATTAATTGAGTCAGTACATGCTTCCACTGACCTCAGCACCATCATCAATTGAGATATGCAATTATAGGCTAATTCAGGCTATGGAGACATAACCTGCCCATATCACAATTTTTCCTTGCATCGTATTTCAAAGCATTTAGTTGGGAAAATACTGTATCTACTGATCCCTTGTGTAGGATATCAAATTCTGCTCTGAGTTGCAACAGCCTAAATCCAGGATATTGGAGATTTACTCTGGTATTAAAGTCTGCCCATTGTTCCTCTGGCTGGCAAGCAGGTTCAGAATGAAACTGAGAAGGCCTGGCTTCATTGAGCCACCTAGAAAAGCAAACCACAAAAATCCTTCCTTTAAGAGAAGTGACATCTCTCCACTGCATTCCTCTAGCTCGGGCACCAAGTTTAGACTCTTGGGCCAGTTTCCCCTTCCTCTTCTTCCTGGCCTTTCTTCTCTCCTAGCTCAGCCCCTAGCTGAATTACCCTCATGAAGAAAGCTCTTTGAAGTAATGCTGCCTTCCGTCTTTCAGTATACCAGTCTGAATCTGCTTTTGCAGGAAAATGCTTCTAAGTTTACTACTCTTCACACCCCACCACGCTTAGAAGTGTCAAAAATGTGTCAAACTAATTTGGGAATTGCCAGACTGTCTCTCATTTCCTTTACAACTCACTCGGAAACAGCCTGCTTATTCACTATGTATTTACACAGAGATTCTCCTCAATTTCTGAAACTCGTGCTTAGCATCTTGTGGGTTTCCAATACCAGCAAGACCAGGCCGCTGCTCCTGATGGGTAAGGCTGGAGTGCAGTGCTTCCAAACACCTAAAAATCTCTTTTGCACCTGCCACGCCATAATGGCCAAAAGAAGGTTTGTAATTACTGAAGGGATTAATGTCACGGCCCTTACTCCACCAGCTGCTGCGGGCAGGGTCACTGCAGGCACCGGTCCCGCCCAGGCCTAAGGCAGCTCTGCCGACCGAGGCGGGACCCG